>CM044006.1:13251868-13449368 GCA_024085815.1 Flaveria linearis
CGGTACTCGTACCTATCGAATGCTGCTCGAACAATGTTTATAAACGAATTAAACTTGAGGGAAGCTTCGTATTATGATCTGGACCAATAGCCCCTTATCAATTTTGTTTAAAATCGATCGAAAATGGGTTAAGAATCGAGTTGCAGGTCCGCGGCAGTGGGTAATCGAGTGTGTTAATTTTTTGATGGTTTTTGATGAAATTGAAGTCGATGGATGCCTATAAATGGTCATACGGTCGTTAGTGAAAGTTTACTTTCGATTATTAAAGTTGGTAGTGCCCGATTTGGTGGTTAAAGTGGCCGAAAATGGGTCAATTATCTTTGAACGGTCGGGAAGAAAAGTTGGATCCAATGTTATGCTTAAATCGATGATAAACGCGTGTTTAAAGGTGCATTGGGTTCGAATCTACCCGACAAATGCATTGGAAACGGTTTCGAGGTTAAAAATCGAATAATTTGGCCGTTTTGGCCTCGCCGGAGTGTCGCCGGAGTTGCGCCGGTGACCGGCCGGAAAATCGGGGGTGGGGAAATGGGTTTGAAAAAGTTACACAAATGGTCCCTTCGGTTTCTGTTTTGTTTATTTTATGCACAAAACTTCTTTTGAGGTTTCAGAAATGACAAAATGGTCCCTGAACTTTATTATTATTATTATTATTATTACTATTATTATTATTATATTTATTATTATTATTAGTAGTAGTATTATGATCATTATTATTATTATCATTTTTAGCATTATTATTATTGTTTTTATCCTTATTATTTTTATTATTATTATCATTATTATTATTATTATTATTATTATAATTATTATTATTATTAGTTGCGAAATACGAAATGTTACAGTCTCCCCTACTTTAGGAAATTTCGTCCCGAAATTTGTTTACGAGGAGGCTGTGACGACAAGATGAGGACACTTGGAGGACTTTCAGGTTTTGATGAAGAAGAAAATTCATCATCGATTAAGCTGACCGCTTTAGTGTTTACTTTATGTGCAATGGCAGAGCCATTAGAGGTAAAAAGAGAGTCTAACGTGTGTGTCTTCCAATTAGCCTCATGAATGTTAATTATCGTATAAATACAAAGTGTTACTGTCTCCCCTACTTTAAAGAATTTCCTTCAGAATTTAAAAATGAACTAAACAAACAAATACGGGTATCTCTGCTTCATATGATCCTCCCGCTCCCACGTGAACTCAGCTCCACACTTGTTCTCCCAACGAACTTTGACAATTGGAGTTGTTTGGTTCTAGTCTTCTTCATGATGCGATCCATAATTTCGACAGCTTTCTCGATGAAATGCAATGACTCGTCGATCTGAATGTCTTCCAGTGGAACATGCTGACTCTCGTCGGCCAAACACTTTCTTAAGTTTGAGACATGGAACACAGGATGAACTCCACTAAGGTCGGAAGGTAGTTCCAGTTTATAAGCCACTTTCCCAATCCTTTTTAGGATTTTGAACGGTCCTATAAATCTCGGAGCTAGTTTGCCCTTCTTTCCAAAGCGAATAACGCCTTTCCATGGTGAAACCTTAAGAAGAACCATATCACCAACTTGAAACTCCAACGGTTTACGATGCTTATCGGCATAGCTCTTTTGTCGACTTCTTGCCACTTCAAGGTTCTTGCGGATTGTAGCGACTTTATCGGTCGTTTCTTGTATAAGTTCAGGACCAGTGATAAAGTTTTCACCAATGTCGGTCCAACAGATCGGTGATCGGCATTTACGACCATAAAGTGCTTCGAACGGTGCCATCTTGATACTCGAGTGATAACTATTGTTATATGAAAATTCCGCGTGCGGTTAATGCGTATCCCAATTACCACCAAAGTCAAGGACACATAGTCGTAGCAAATCCTCGAGGGTTTGGATTGTTCGTTCGGTTTGACCATCAGTTTGAGGATGGTAAGCCGTACTTAAATCCAATTGAGTACCCAAGAGTTCTTGCATAGATGACCAAAAGTGTGAAGTGAAACGAGCATCTCGATCGGAAATGATGTGTAAGGGTACGCCATGACGACTCACAATTTCATCAATGTATATACGAGCTAGTCTTGAAACCTTGTAGGTGTCTCGTATAGGTATGAAATGTGCCGTCTTAGTCAAACGGTCCACAATCACCCATATACTATCATGACCACGAGGAGTACGTGGTAACTTGGTTATGAAATCCATGGATACATGTTCCCATTTCCACATAGGGATTTCAGGTTGTTCAAGTAAACCACTTGGTCGTTGATGCTCGGCTTTGACTTTTGCACACGTGAGACATTTGGAGACATGAACCGCGATATCTTTCTTCATTCCAGGCCACCAATATTGACCACGCAAATCCATGTACATTTTATCAGACCCAGGATGTATAGAATATCGGGTGTGATGAGCTTCGTCCAAGATGATGTGTCGAAGGTTATTACGATTTGGAATCCAAAGTCGATTCATAAAGTACCATAGGCCGTTTGGTTTTTCCTCCAGTTGTGATCGAACGTTAGACACCAAATCCTCATTACTTCCTTCGTCGGTTATTGTCGCTTGTTGAGCCTTGCGAATGCATAACTCGAGATCACTATCAATTCTTATGTTTTGGAGCATGATAGTAGCCTCGTTAACATCCACACGAACCTCAGTATCAAATTCTCTTAACATGTGGAACCACTGTCTTTGATCTCGGATTCCCGGTAGTGAGACGGTTTGTTATGGACCTTGCGACTCAGCGCGTCGGCTACAACATTCGCCTTTCCAGGATGATAGCGAATGTCACAGTCGTAGTCACTGATTAACTCGATCCAACGTCGTTGTCTCATGTTGAGATCTTTTTGGTTGAACACATGTTGGAGACTTTTGTGGTCGGTGTAGACTATGCATTTCGTCCCATAAAGATAATGTCGCCAGATCTTCAAAGCGAAAACCACAGCACCGAGTTCAAGATCATGAGTCGTGTAATTCACCTCGTGAACCTTCAATTGTCTTGATGCATAAGCTATCACCTTTCCTCGTTGCATAAGAACACAACCCAGACCTTGTTTTGAAGCATCACAATATACGGTGAAATCATCGTTTCCATCGGGTAGGGTCAAGATAGGAGCATTGCTTAGTTTGTGTTTTAATGTTTCAAAAGCTTCCTCTTGCTCGGGCCCCCACTTGAATGGTTTATCCTTTTGTGTTAAGGAAGTGAGCGGCTTCGCGATCCTCGAAAAGTTGGCGATGAATCGCCGATAATAACCAGCAAGACCAAGGAAAGAACGAATCTCGGTCGGTGTCGTGGGAACACACCAATTCTTCACAGCTTCCACCTTTGCAGGGTCAACGTGAATTCCTTGGCTATTCACCACGTGTCCTAGAAATTGAACCTCCTTGAGCCAGAAATCACACTTCGAGAACTTCGCGTACAATTGCTCTTTCTTCAACAGTTCAAGAACTTGTCGCAAATGCAGTTCATGCTCGGCGTCGGTTTTGGAGTAGATGAGAATGTCGTCAATGAAGACGATCACAAACTTATCTAGATAAGGCTTGCATACTCGATTCATGAGATCCATGAAAACAGCAGGAGCATTAGTCAAGCCAAAAGGCATCACCGTAAACTCATAGTGCCCATAACGAGTACGAAATGCGGTCTTGGGGATGTCATCATCATGGACTCGTAACTGATGATATCCAGAACGTAGATCAATCTTCGAGAATATAGTAGCTCCTTGAAGTTGATCAAACAGATCGTCGATACGAGGAAGAGGATACCGGTTTTTGATGGTCAACTTGTTGAGCTCTCGGTAATCGATACACATACGGAATGACCCATCTTTCTTCTTCACAAATAAGACAGGTGCTCCCCAAGGAGAAGAACTAGGGCGGATAAACCCTTTTTCGGATAATTCCTGGAGTTGGCTAGAGAGTTCTTGCAATTCCGATGGTGCAAGCCGATATGGTGACTTAGCCACGGGTTGTGCTCCCGGTATCAAATCAATTTTAAATTCAACTTCACGTACGGGAGGTAAACCACTAAGGTCATCGGGAAATACTTCAGGAAAGTCTCGTACAATAGGGACATCCTTAAGTTCTTTCCCTTTGGCTTTTGTGTTGACCACGTAAGCCAAGAAGGCTATATACTTCTTGCTTAAGCACTTTCGGGCTTGAGTGCAAGACATGAGTTTGAGTCCTTGTGATGATTTCTCGCCGAACACTTTCAAAGTATCCCCGGATGGTAACGGTATTCGAATACACTTCTCAAAACATACGATCTCAGCATGATGTTTGACTAGCCAATCCATTCCAATGATGACGTCGAAGCTTCCGAGTTTCATAGGAATAAGATCAATAGGGAATTCGTGCTCGTTAAAGCTTATGATGCAATCACGTATTATGACATCAACGACAATGGGTTTTCCATCGGCGACTTCGACCGTGTAGGGTCTTTCCAGATTAATACGTGATTTAGAAAGTACGGGCTCGAATTCTAACGACACGAAACTCTATCCGCACCCGAATCAAATAATACAGATGCATAATGATCATTTACAAGATACATACCTGTTCGGTAAAAAAAAAATTTTATTATTGATACGATGATTACAAAGATGGAAAACATCAATAATACAAGGAATGATTTAAACGGGGTTCTTCGTCGTACCATTCACAACGTCATTGCTGACTTGTGCTTGGTTGGCGTTGATATTGAAAGCCCTTCCACGAGCTGGTGGCACGTTGCCCGCATTGCGAGGGCATTGCGGACGAATATGACCAGGCTCGCCACAGTTGTAACAGGTTCGGTTGGCAAGCATTGCAGCGTTGTTTGGTGCACGCAGACAAGTAGTCACCAAATGGCCATACTTTCCACACAACGAGCAGATTCGGCATGGAACGTTGCCCGCATGATGGTACTTGCACGTGTTACACATTGGCAGAGAACCCGTATAAACTTTAGCCATGGGAGCTTGATTTGCCACCACCATTTGTTTTTGAGGAGGATTTGGAGTGGTCACAGCGTAGTTGCGTGTTGTTGTGAACTTACGCTTCTTGTTTTGGGAAGACGACTCAGCCTTTACATCCTTTGTTGCCTCGGGTGTCGCCTTCACAGTAGACTTTGAACCCTTTGCCGACATAGTGCCGGCTCTAATATGATTCTCAGTGAGCTGTGCTGTGATAGTAATTGCCTCTTCCAAAGTTGTGGGTCGGCTACCCACCACAGCATCTTGGATTTGGGGTGGTACACCCTTTATGAACTTCTCGATGTTGCGGGGGACAGTGTCAACCATATGGGGCAATAGTAGACTCAACTCATGATGCCTAGTTGAGTAGGCCAAATGATCACCACCATCTTGCTTCAAGTTCCAGAATTCTTCTTCCAACTTTTGTAATTCACTTCTCGGGCAAAACTTCGCGATAGCGATGTTCTTGAATTCATCCCAAGAGAGTGCCGAAATAGCATCAGCTCCTCGGTTTCTCTTCTCGCTATTCCACCAGGTAAGTGCCCTTTGTTGGAGCATACTAGTGGCATAACGGACTTTGAGTGCCTCGGGACACTCACAATTGGCGAAAGTATTCTCCATGCCTTCGAACCACTCAAGAAGACCAGTGGCCCCTTCCTTGCCACTAAAGTTGGTGGGTTTGCACGAGTTGAAGTGTTTGAAGGTGCAAGTATGATCGTTCCCGTTTCGGCTGTTGCTATTTTCTCCTTGAGCACCGTTGTTGTTTCCATTGGTGTTGTTGTTGCTATTAGCCATCATGGTGCTAGTAAGTTCAGCAACCATGGTTGGGAGCACAGCAGCCATTTGTTTGGCGATCATTGCTGCAAGCTTGCGGTCGGAACTTCCACGCTTTCCATGATGACGAGACATGCTGGATATACAAAAATGAGCTAGTTACGGGAGTGAGGATAACAAAGAATATTAGTTTAGACAAAGGTAGGCTAAAGGTTGTAAGGTACACGGAATGATCCCATTTGATAACGCATTATCATTTAGAACCGTGGACACGTCAAGGTAAATTGATTCATTTGCCTTAGAGATTTGTGTATTTTGACCATAGTTTATCACTCATCCCAGAAATCCCCAGGTAAGCGTAACGGGCCCCTCAATGAGATTTATACGAATACGCTTGCCTTAGCCCGAAGGCTTTTTGCCAGGAAATCCAGAATACAGGTGTCTATGTGTCACACAATATTTCTTAGGTTCATGTAATCAAAACCTTGATGAGATTTATATAGATTAGACATAACGTCTAAAGATCCAAGTCATAAGCATGATTCCACGTGTCGTCGAGAATAAGATTGAGAGGTTTTATGTTCGGGGAGAGTCAAAGATAAGTTTAGGGAGACAAGTAACTAAGTTTAGGCAGTCCTATGCTAAGGCACCAAATTGCACATAAGAAGGCATAGCATTATGTAATATGCAAACCATGTATTTACAAGATAAAAATACTATAAGGTGCATGCATAAGCTATAGTCTAGGTCATCATTAATAACCTAAATCCCTATAGTTATGGGCTCTGATACCAATCTGTCACACCCCAACCTTGACGGCGGAATCGTCGAGGCGTGAGAGTTACGATTGTTCACAGCCACATAACGCTATTGCCTGAAACATGTTAAAAATAAAAGGTCAACATATTGTTGGTGAGCATTCTATTGTTTTCATACATACGTATATAAAAGATGGCAATTCATGTTGTAAATTAGAGAACAAGGTAACTAGGGATGTAAGACAGAATGCACAATCAAACCTTGACAATGTTTTACAAGTATCAAACGACGTTAATATTCTATTAACGTTAAAAGTATATACGATTAGCTAAGTGTACTTGGATCAACCAAGCAGGCTTGTCAGGCCCATAGATCTATGACGTCGCCAGGCTAGCAATAGTTAATGATTGTACATGTATTCGACATTACATGGTAGCTACAAGATTCAACTAATCACAACACACAAGTAAATTGCCATAAGTTTACAAGAATCAAACGTGTTTACAAGTGCAACGTTTATAATATAACATGTTTCACCCAAAAGTGTGTGAAATAATAAAATGGGTATAGAAATACTCACTTGGCGATTAAGTATATATTGGATGATTAATAAGAAATAATAACCGGCGTCGTTTCAACGAATTCCTCTACAGGGTACCTAAAACGTATTTATTACAAGATTAAGTTCAATAATAGGTTTAACATTTAACGCGAACTAACGTTTTAGAATTTTAGAGTTTTGTATATTATATTTATTCGAAGGAAATATATCTCTTAAGTGTTTTAATCTAGAAATGAAATTAGGCTTAATATCGGATAATGTTTGAATATATTTTGTATATATTCTTTGTAATAATTATCGTCACAATAACGTATTATCCGATAATATTTTATTCATAATTGTTAAAGTATATTTTATACGGAATAACTTATAATTACGTTTGTAAATAATTGTGAAATTATAGGATGTATAATTTCTACAATTTACGGGACTATTTCATAATTAAACATGATATTGTGTCCATTTTTTTAAAAATAATTGTTTAGAATTTATTAGAAATAAATGTGTTAATACGCGTAATCGTTTGATTTATTATTAGAATATGGAAAAAAACAAATAACTAATTTTATTAATTAATTATATGATAATTAATTAACATATTTAATTATTTGCGTGACTAAAAGAAATGAAAATGATTTGAAACGATTTAGATATAAAACTTTTATATTTGATTGAAATAATCATGATTTAAACAATATTACTCAAATATTATTTGAACCAATAATTATTTAGTGATTTTTAACCGTTAATTATAGTCTAGTTTTACAAGAAATTAAACTAAATATGTTATTTATTTAAAACAATTCATAAAATAAGTAAATAAATGTTAAAATAAATTTTAGAAAATTATTAGGCTGTTTTAAAAATTTTAATGTTTGTAAAAACATTTTTTTTTATAATTTAGAATTTTTTTCTGAATTTTTTATAAGCTTGAAAAGGCTTTTAAAAAAAAAAATGGGAGGTGGCCCGGGGTCGAACCCGGGACCTCCAGGATGGGGAAACTTGTGTTTAACCGGTGAACCAAGGCAACAGCCGCGGTAATGATCCGGGTTTTAATACTTTTAAACCCAATTAACCAAATCCCAAATCACCCATTCGAACCCTAGTTCGAATCCTATCCGATTAACCACAAATTCGATTCCAATAGCCCTTGAAATCATGGGGCTTTTGTTCCCCAAGAAAAACCGAATGTGTGTGTGTGTTCAATTACAAATATGGTGTTGATTTGGCTGTAAACCTGTTGAAGAACAGGTCGCGGTACTCGTACCTATCGAATGCTGCTCGAACAATGTTTATAAACGAATTAAACTTGAGGGAAGCTTCGTATTATGATCTGGACCAATAGCCCCTTATCAATTTTGTTTAAAATCGATCGAAAATGGGTTAAGAATCGAGTTGCAGGTCCGCGGCAGTGGGTAATCGAGTGTGTTAATTTTTTGATGGTTTTTGATGAAATTGAAGTCGATGGATGCCTATAAATGGTCATACGGTCGTTAGTGAAAGTTTACTTTCGATTATTAAAGTTGGTAGTGCCCGATTTGGTGGTTAAAGTGGCCGAAAATGGGTCAATTATCTTTGAACGGTCGGGAAGAAAAGTTGGATCCAATGTTATGCTTAAATCGATGATAAACGCGTGTTTAAAGGTGCATTGGGTTCGAATCTACCCAACAAATGCATTGGAAACGGTTTCGAGGTTAAAAATCGAATAATTTGGCCGTTTTGGCCTCGCCGGAGTGTCGTCGGAGTTGCGCCGGTGACCGGCCGGAAAATCGGGGGTGGGGAAATGGGTTTGAAAAAGTTACACAAATGGTCCCTTCGGTTTCTGTTTTGTTTATTTTATGCACAAAACTTCTTTTGAAGTTTCAGAAATGACAAAATGGCCCCTGAACTTTATTATTATTATTATTATTATTATTACTATTATTATTATTATATTTATTATTATTAGTAGTAGTAGTATTATGATCATTATTATTATTATCATTTTTAGCATTATTATTATTGTTTTTATCCTTATTATTTTTATTATTATTATCATTATTATTATTATTATTATTATTATTATAATTATTATTATTATTAGTTGCGAAATACGAAATGTTACAATACATCTACTCAAATAATTACTCGTCATACGAGTTCGTTTAATTTGTTTACTTACGGGCCAGATCTAGACTGCTAAGTCATGATCTATGTTTAATGGATTATTGTTAAAATGTCTAATTAGCAAATAATTTCGCTAATGCATTGGGCCCACGGCCCGCTAATATCGATAGATCATAAAAAATATCATAACCTGGCCCAGTGTTGTAACGCCAGAAAATTTGAATTGGAGTATTCGTGCGACTGAGGGTCCAGTCGCATGGTGTTCGGGCGACTGGGGTCCAACCGTATGGAGTTCAGGCGACTGAAGATCCAGTCGCATGGTGATTGTGCGACTGAAGGTCCAGTCGCATGGGTTCGGGCGACTGGAGTGCCCATACGCCTGGAAGCTTGGGGCGACTGAGCTGTAGTATTTAAGGGAGGGGGCAGCTATCTCTCCTCCCCAACACTTGCAAAACTCAGTTACAAAGGGAAAGAAGAGAGAAAAGTGGTGATCAGGGCTCAAAACTCGTCACGTAGCACACCCAAACGAAGCTCTTCATCTTCATCTTCATCTTGTTTATGTGAGTTCTAGGACCCCTATTTTACATGTTTTCAACAGATTTGGGGCTGGAACACATAGAAAACCCGTTTTTGAAAAATGTGTGTTTGACCCATTTGGGTGTGATTGTGCATAAGGTGTTTAGAGTGTGATTTTGGACTTGTTTATGCTTGGTTGTTGCCATAGTATGTTTCCCTAAGGTTTAGGAGGGTTAATTTGGCCTTAGAATGAGTTTGGAAGGGTTTGGAGGCCGTATGTCGCGGCTGCAGTTCAGGATGAACTCCAGTCGCTGCCCAGTTAGGGTTATGCGACTGGAGGGCCAATCGCACGACTGAGGAACGACTGACGCTCAATCGCACGAACGAGGCCCAGTCGCACGACTGTGGACTCAATCGCACGACAGGTCATGCGACTGAGAGCCCGGTCGCATAGGTCCATTAGCATAGTTCCACTCGCACGATTGAAGGTTTGGCCACGCGACTGAAGGTGCAGTCGCATAAGTATTCATCCGTATAGATCCATTCGCATGGTTGCTTAATTACATGACTGGGGGTTTAGTTGTATGGAGCTCGATCACATAGTGTTCAATCGCATGGAGGCCATGCGACAGAAAGGTGCCCAATCGCCCAAATAGGGCTGTTGTGCAAAAAGAGAAATATAGTCCAACTACTAGCCTTCGGGAGAAATGCAAGAGTAAGTAATGATACGATAGTTCCCGTAGGTGCATGTGTTATGGCCGTCAAGGCTTAGATGTCATGTTGGGCATGATGATAGTATTGCACGTGTATGCATGACGTATGTATGTGTGATGTGGCCCTGTATGACGAATGATTAATGACTTGTATCGTCGATGTTCCTTGATTTGATGCATGTTTATCTTTCCACGGCCTTACGTGTTATCATTAATAAATGAAATGAAAGTATTACGTAAAGTAAAGTGAAAGAGTAATAAAGAAAGAGAAGGAACATTAATAAAGTTAACAAGTCTTGCAAGCTTATAGGAGGTACACGACTGTGTGTCGTTAGCTCAACTGTGTTGCGGGCTAGCTACCCATTGATGCACATAGGGTCAATCAATTGAGATTGGCAGGATCTTTGTAGGGTGTCCTGGTGATCGGGTCGGCCTTGTACACAGTACACATAGCCCTTTCGAGGGATACAGTTACCCTTTCGAGGGATATAGTTTACCCTTTTGAGGGATACAGTTACCCTTTTGAGGGATATAGATGGCCCTTCATCCGTTTTCCATCGCGCATATAGTTGGGGTATTGCTCACTGGTCCATACAGAAAGTGAAACATAAAATTAAAGTTTACAGACAAGGCATACAGTATAGAGAACGAACGTTATTTGTTCATACAGTTGATGCGTGCTCGCATATACAGTACAGTATTGTATTTTACAGAAAATAGTATTTTCATATACTACATATAGAAAGTGTTTTACCATATATAAAACTAGAACTCACTCAGCAACGCTGACTTTTTATGTGTTTCCAGTTGGCAGGTAAGGTTGCTGAGGATGGCGCGAGGCGGCTACTCAGTTCTTTTGGGATGACATTCTTTTGTTTAATGCTTTTGTAATACGACAATAGATACTTTGTAATTGATGAACGCTGTATTATTTGGCAAAAGCATTTATAGTAAATGGAAAGTTTTCTTTTAAAAGTTTCCGCTGCATGATTTTATTAAGTTAATGAAATTGTATGTTTTACATGCGATGATAGACCAGCTGTGAGGTGCCCGGGATCGGGGCCTTACAAGTTGGTATCAGAGCCAAAGTTTAAGTGAAATGGGTAAGTTTTCAAAATAAACCTTAACTTAAACTGAGAATGGGACAGAAAAGGGAATGGGATGTCAATCTGAGTAGCTGCGCGCCATCAGGTATTTTTGTTAATATTAACTGGTTTTATGTGCGCCTGGTATGTGTTCTATGTGTTGCTTGTGGATTTAAATACTGATGTAGTCAGGATAGGTAATGCTCGGGGTGTGAACAGTAAAGTAAGTGGCTAATCACAACTGGCCACTGTAATTAGGGACTTACTATACTTGACATAAACTGAGCTGTTCCCTTGAATGACCGTGTTGGTGTTTGAATCTTTCAGTGTGTGTGTGATGGCTAGTGGTAGATCTTCGAGAGCTTCACAGGATGGAGGTCCCGGTGCCGAACCGCGACCTAAGAGAGGGAGACCCAGACGCGAGAAAGTGGTTCCTGAAGAACCAGAGACCCCTCACCCGGAGGGAGGCGATAAAAGCGCCAACTTGAAAGCCTCGGTAAAGGAGGCTGTGGTCGAAGAGGTGCACCAGCTCATGCAGACGATTTTACCGTCTGTAGTGACCGAAGTTATCAAAGCTGTATGAGAAGGGGACAGGAAGGAGAAGAACAAGTCCCCGGGGGGATGGGAACAACCAGAGCCGGAAACGGTTCTAACTGATGACGAGGAAGACGGGGAAGAGCCTGTGCAGGAGGAGGCACGAGGCTACAATTACGGGGCATTTATGAGGTGCAAGCCCCCAACTTTTGATGGGAACGGTACCGTCGCTGCTGCTCACCGGTGGGTGAGAGAAATGGAGGCTATTCTTGACATCAGCGAGTGCCAGGAGGATCAAAAGGTAAAATTTGCTACCCACTCATTCGTGGACTTGGCTTTATGCTAGTAGGACAACATAGTCCAAGCCGAGGGTAGCAGGGCCATCGAGAGAATGAGGTGGCGGAACTGAAGAAGCTAGTGATCGAGGAGTTTTGTCCTCACCGGGAAATGGTCAAGGTTGAAAGGGAGTTCTTGCAACTGGAAGCGGGAACCATGACCCACCAACAATATACTACGAAGTTTAACGAGATGGCATGTCCGGTGCCGGATCAGGTGACGCCTCTGTCCCGAAAGATTAAGAGGTATGTTCAGGGGTCGCCGGCGGATATTCGCAGGCATATGATCGCCGCCCGACCTAGCACCTTTAGGTCGGCGGTGGACTTGGCGGGGAGGTTGTATGACGAGAGGACTTTTGTGAAGGTGGCAGAGGGCGGTAAAAGAAGTGGTAGTGATCGAAACTAGAAAGGGAAGAGGTCCGGTCGGGGTGATGCCTCGACGAGTAATAAGAAGACGCGGGTGGATGACCGCCGGGTGATCATGTCAGTTTCAGGAATAAAGAAGTGTGGTAAATGCGGGAGAGAACACAGTGGGGAATGCAGACTGGGGATGAACGTATGCTTTAGGTGTGGTCAGCCCGGCCACATCACTAGAGACTGTAAGAAGCCTAGGGCTGAAGCTTCAGGGGTGAAGAAGACAGGGGGTGAGGGACAGAGGGCGAGCGCAAGGGCATTCACTATGACATAGGAGGAGGCTAGGACGGACCCCGATGTTGTGTCCAGTACGTTTCTGGTGAACCAAACTTTAGCCTCTGTATTATTTGATTCGGGTGCCAGTAGGAGTTTTATTTCTGCTGCTTTCTATACTAAGCTGCCTGTTAGTAGTAAGCGGGTTGATGCGTCATTTGAGGTAGGAACGGCCATAGGTAAGTCTACCAAGATTTCAGAATTAATTGAGGGTTGTAATGTGGAGTTAGAGGGTCATAAATTTCCAGTCAGACCATATGTGATGACCCTAGGTGGTTTCGACTTGGTACTTGGGATGGATTGGTTAGCGGACTTCGAGGCGAATATAGTGTGTCGAAAGAAGATGATTCGTTTGATAGTGCCTGATGGGAGTTCGGTAACTGTTTATGGGGATCGGGTCACGACGATCCCGAAAATGATCTCAATGGCGGTGGCGGGAAAGTGCATGAGTCATGGATGTAGCGCCTACTTGTGCTACGTAAAGGACATGGAAACACCAACACAACAACTGTCTGATGTTCCAGTGGTGTGTGAATTTCCAGACGTGTTTCCAGAAGATTTACCAGGAGTACCACCCGACCGAGAGATTGAGTTTCAGATTGATCTGATACCGGGTGCCCAACCTGTTGCCAAAGCACCGTATCGACTGGCTTCGACAGAGATGAAAGAGTTGATGGAGCAGTTGCAAGAGCTGTTGGATAAAGGGTTCATTAGACCGAGTATCTCTCCTTAGGGTGCTCCGGTATTATTTGTAAAGAAGAAGGATGGTAGTATGAGGATGTGTATAGACTACCGTGAGCTGAACAAGTTGACAGTGAAGAATCGGTACCCGTTACCAAGAATAGATGATTTGTTCGATCAACTCCAAGGTGCCAGTTGGTTCTCGCGGATAGACCTTTGATCTGGATACAATCAGTTAAAGGTGAAAGAGCAGGATATTCCTAAAACAGCCTTCCGCACGCGCTATGGTTACTATGAGTTCCTCGTCATGTCTTTTGGTTTGAACAATGCGCCGGCTGCTTTTATGGACCTGATGAATCGGGTGTGTTGGCCTATGTTGGATTCAGTGATTGTGTTCATCGATGATATCCTGATTTACTCGAGGAGCGAGGTAGAGCATGTCGATCACATTCGAGAGGTGTTAGAGACGTTGAGAAGGGAGAAACTATATGCCAAGTTCTCCAAGTACGTGTTCTGGTTGCGCGAAGTTCAGTTCTTGGGTCACGTGGTAAATCCAGAAGGAATTATGGTGGACCCGGCAAAGGTGGAAGCGGTGATGCAATGGAAGTCTCCTAAGACGCCATCCGAGATCCGTAGTTTCTTGGGTTTGGCAAGCTATTACAGAAGATTCATCCAGGACTTCTCCAAAATCGCTTCTCCACTAACTAAGTTGACCCGGAAGGATGAGAAGTTTGTATGGGGTCAAGCTCAAGAGAAAGCTTTTGAAGAGTTGAAGGCGAGATTTGTTGGAGCATATATAGTCATATATAGTGTGTTCGTCGCTTGACGAATAGTCTAGGCTTAATGTTATACACCTTGTAAACACATGAAACTGGGTCATTCGCAGGAGCATATGCGAATGAGACTCAGTCGTATGACTAAGCCATGCTAATGGACAAGTCGTGCGACTGAGAGATGCGATTGGGGCATTCGTAAGACTGAACCATAAGAATGGTCCAGTCGTACGATTGAACCATACGCATGGTCCAGTCGTACGATTGAACCATACGCATGGTCCAATCGCACGAATGGGCCCAGTCGCATCTAATATGGGCCGAGGCCTATATATACCAGTTTCAATGTGTAGAAACCGGAGGGTTTTTCAGAGTGTGCCCGGCGCCCAGGCGCTGCCGGATGAGAGGGGAGATCATGCTCGATCTCCCCTTGCCAAAAGTCTTGATTCTTAAGTTGTAACGAGCTTAAAATCGTTATGTTTTATCAGTAAAATCATTCGATTATTGTTCGTACTATTGTTTATCTTTTGGTTGTTTATCCTTCCGTCAAGAACGTGCTCGGATGTTCATCGATCCAGCGACTTCACAATTGGTATCAGAGCCGGTTACTGCTAGATTGATCTAACAATCACTCTAGCAACCCGAGCTCTTGATCTCTGGATCTATTTCAGGTTCTTTGACGTTAAACCGCCTTCGTGTTCTTCGTGTTTTGCTCAAATCTCATTGTGTGTGATGTTTATTTGTTAAAACCAGACTCGGAATCTTCTTCAGATCATAAAAACGAATCCAATGATACAAATTTTGTGTTGTATCTCGTCCAAATCATCGGATTAGGGTTTTTCAGCCTTGTGGCGGCTGCAGATCTGGTTTTCTGCGTTCAGACCCGTTTATGCGATTGGGCCATGCGACTGGACCTCATTCGCACGATTGAACCATTCGTATGGTCCATTCGTACGTCTAACACAGTCGTATGTCCATTCGTACGAATGAACATTCATTCGCACGACTGACCCTCTCGTGTACTTCATTCGCACTATTGAACCATTCGGAGTGTCCATTCGCACGAATCACCCATTCGCACGTATGTCTTCATTCGTCTGTTTCAGTCGCACAATTGAGCTGTGTACCAGACCAAAAAAAAAAAAAAGTGTCTGGAACAGCTTCTTGCACGAATTTTTCCCTAAACCATTTTTATCAGTCGGGAAGCCTTCTGAAAAATTTTGGTAAAATAAATTTTTAGGGAAAATTATCGGGTCATTTTCGGTTCATGTTCGGGTCAATAGTGAAGATTCTTCTAGAGAGTTTATGCAAGAGTTGAGGATGAGCAAAGCACATTCACCCTGAGTTTCTTATGTCAAACAAGTTCGATGGATACCCTATTATTCGTTGGACTTCCAGAATCGGTGAATGTTGTTAGAACACGAAAGAGAGAAGAGAAGATGTCAGCTGTCGGTGCTAATTTTGTGGGGTAGTCAGGAGCATCTGACTATTTATGGGCCAATCAAGTTATATTTATCCACACAGAGAGGATTCTCAATCTTAGGGGGAATCCGTGTATAGAGAAATTGAAGACGCAATCAGAAAGTGATGATGTGAGCAGGTTTCTGATGATGAATCTTCGTGCATGCTGATTTGTTTGATATTGTCGGCTATGGATTGGAACCTTCAACCTTTTGCCCAATACACCGTATGAAGACGTTAGGAGAGCACAACGTTTATATATTGGAAAACTGGTCATGTCATTATCTGGAAAATCAGTCATTTGGGGAATCTTACTGCTATAATGGTGTTCTGCAAAGTAAACGAAAGCTATTGTGCCTAAATTCATTTTCAGGGATATTGTGGTAACCTGACGGATCGGCAATGTTGGCTAATATGGTTGTTCGTTTAATTCTATTGGAAACCAGAGCAAAGATTGACTGAAGATTGTAAGAGGTGTTATCTACTATTCGCAAGCAACGTCCAAGGGGGAATTTGTTGGAGCATATATAGTCATATATAGTGTGTCCGTCGCTTGACGAATAGTCTAGGCTTAATGTTATACACCTTGTAAACACATGAAACTGGGTCATTCGCAGGAGCATATGCGAATGAGACTCAGTCGTACGACTAAGCCATGCTAATGGACAAGTCGTGCGACTGAGAGATGCGATTGGGGCATTCGTAAGACTGAACCATAAGAATGGTCCAGTCGTACGATTGAACCATACGCATGGTCCAGTCGTACGATTGAACCATACGCGTGGTCCAATCGCACGAATGGGCCCAGTCGCATCTAATATGGGCCGAGGCCTATATATACCAGTTTCAATGTGTAGAAACCGGAGGGTTTTTCAGAGTGTGCCCGGCGCCCAGGCGCTGCCGGATGAGAGGGGAGATCATGCTCGATCTCCCCTTGCCAAAAGTCTTGATTCTTAAGTTGTAACGAGCTTAAAATCGTTATGTTTTATCAATAAAATCATTCGATTATTGTTCGTACTATTGTTTATCTTTTGGTTGTTTATCCTTCCGTCAAGAATGTGCTCAGATGTTCATCGATCCAGCGACTTCACAAGATTGACGCAAGCTCATTTTCTGTCATTACCCGATAGAAGTGAAGATCTGGTGGTATATTCTGATGCTTCCTACTCGGGGTTGGGGTGCGTGTTAATGCAGAGAGGAAAAGTTATAGCCTATGCATCCCGACAGTTGAAGGTTCATGCGGTCAATTACCCTACTCATGACTTGGAGCTAGCCGCCGTGGTCTTTGCACTAAAGATTTGGAGGCACTATCTCTACGGGACGAAGTGCACAATCTTCACCGACCACAAGAGCTTGAAATACTTTTTCGAGCAGAAGGATTTGAATATGAGACAGAGGCGATGGTTGGAGCTTATAAAGGACTATGATTGTGAGATCCATTACCATCCGGGCAAAGCCAATGTGGTGGCAGATGCCCTTAGCTGGAAGGAGAGACCCGAGCCGATTCGGGTGAAAGCATATCAACTAATCATGACCTCCGATGTGATGAAGCAAGTTAAGGAGTTTCAAGATGAGGAATTGAAAGAAGATCATCTTAACTCTGAAAGAATGAGAGGTCTGGTTGGGGAATTAGGTGAAAACACTCTTGGCGTTAAAACCCGATTTGGACGGGTATGGATTCCTCGTTTTGGAGATCTAAGGGTGAAGATTATGGATGAAGCCCACAAGACTCGATACTCTATCCATCCCGGTGCCACCAAGATGTATCAAGATATGAAGAAAGATTATTGGTGGCCGAGTATGAAACGTGATGTGGTGGGGTATGTGGGTAAATCCCTTACTTGTCTACAGGTGAAGACTGAACACCAGAAGTCGTATGGGAAGATCCAACTGTTGGATATACCGGAATGGAAGTGGGAGCACATCACCATGGATTTCATTACAAAGTTGCCGTGTACTCTGAAGGGGTATGATGCCATATGGGTGATTATGGACCGTCTGACAAAGAGTGCTCACTTCCTACCGATCCGCGAGACGTATTCATCCGAGAGGTTGGCTGACCTGTTTATCAAGGAAATAGTAACTCATCATGGCGTGCCGGTGTCCATTGTATCTGATCGTGACACTCGGTTTACCTCCAAATTCTGGAAGAAATTCCACGATTCCATGGGAACGAGGTTACACATTAGCACGGCTTATCACCCCCAGACTGATGGTCAGTCAGAAAGGACCATTCAAACATTGGAAGACATGCTTCGGGCATGTGTTATTGATTTTGGGGGAAGTTGGGATGACCACCTACCGTTAGCCGAATTCTCATACAACAACAGCTATCATGCCAGCATTGGTATGCCACCCTATGAGATGCTATACGGTAGGAGATGTAGAACGCCCGTCTGTTGGGGTGATATTGGTCAGAAGGAATTGGGGAGCATCAAGGTAATCGAGGCTACGACGAAAAAGCTTGAGAAGATTAAAGCCTTCATGAAGGCAGCCAAAGACAGACAGAAGTCGTATGTCGATAGACGACGCAGACCAATTGAGTTCCAGGTAGGAGAGTAATGTTGAAGGTCTCACCATGGAAGGGTATTATCAGATTCAGAAAGCGGGGCAAGTTGAGCCCAAGATACATCGGCCCTTTCCGAATTATTGCTCGGGTAGGAGAGGTGGCCTATAGGTTAGAATTGCCAGATGAGTTAAGTGGAATTCACCCAACATTCCATGTATCTCATTTAAGGAAATGCATAGCCGATGAAGACATGGTTGTCCCACTGGAGGACATTGAAGTTGATTAAAGGCTCAATTATGTGGAGCAACCAGTGGTAATCAT
This sequence comes from Flaveria linearis, assembly GCA_024085815.1. Classification (NCBI taxonomy): domain Eukaryota; kingdom Viridiplantae; phylum Streptophyta; class Magnoliopsida; order Asterales; family Asteraceae; genus Flaveria; species Flaveria linearis. Next base: position 13,270,608 of record CM044006.1, read on the forward strand.
GGACCGTAAAGAGAAGAGATTGAGAAATAAAGTGGTTCCTCTTATGCGAGTACAGTGGAAGCACAGGAAAGGATCCGAGTCAATGTGGGAGGCAGAAGAGGAAATGAGATAGCATTACCCACGATTGTTTGAGGAATAACAGGTTTCGGGGATGAAACCTAAATAAGGGGGTGGACTTGTAACGCCCAGAAATCTGAATTGGAGTATTTGTGCGACTGAGGGTCCAGTCGCATGGTGTTCGGGCGACTGGGGTCCAACCGTATGGAGTTCAGGCGACTGAAGATCCAGTCGCATGGTGATTGTGCGACTGAAGGTCCAGTCGCATGGGTTCGGGCGATTGGAGTGCCCATACGCCTGGAAGCTTGGGGCAACTGAGCTGTAGTATTTAAGGGAGGGGGCAGAAAGAAGAGAGAAAAGTGGTGATCCGGGCTTAAAACTCGTCACGTAGCACACCCAAACGAAGCTCTTCATCTTCATCTTGTTTGTGTGAGTTCTAAGACCCCTATTTTACATGTTTTCAACTGATTTGGGGCTGGAACACATAGAAAACCCGTTTTTGAAAAATGTGTGTTTGACCCATTTGGGTGTGATTGTGCATAAGGTGTTTAGAATGCGATTTTGGACCTGTTTCTGCTTGGTTGTTGCCATAGTATGTTTCCCTATGGTTTAGGAGGGTTAATTTGGCCTTAGAATGAGTTTGGAAGGGTTTGGAGGCCGTATGTCGCGGCTGCAGTTCGGGATGAACTCCAGTCGCTGCCCAGTTAGGGTTATGCGACTGGAGGGCCAATCGCATGACTGAGGAACAACTGACGCTCAATCGCACGAATGAGGCCCAATCGCACGACTGGGGACTCAATCGCACGACAGGTCATGCGACTGTGAGCCCAGTCGCATAGGTCCATTAGCATAGTTCCACTCGCACGATTGAAGGTTTGGCCACGCGACTGAAGGTTCAGTCGCATAAGTATTCTTCCATATAGATCCATTCGCATGGTTGCTCAATTAGTCGTATGGAGCTCGATCGCATAGTGTTCAGTCGCATGGAGGCCATGCGACAGAAAGGTGCCCAATCGCCCAAATAGGGCTGTTGTGCAAAAAGAGAAATATAGTCCAACTACTAGCCTTCGGGAGAAATGCAAGAGTAATTAATGATACGATAGTTCCCGTAGGTGCATGTGTTATGGCCGTCAAGGTTTAGATGTCATGTTGGGCATGATGATAGTATTGCACGTGTATGCATGACGTATGTATGTGTGATGTTGCCCTGTATGACGAATGATTAATGACTTGTATCGTCGATGTTCCTTGATTTGATGCATGTTTATCTTTCCACGGCCATACGCGTTATCATTAATAAATGAAATGAAAGTATTACGTAAAGTAAAGTGAAAGAGTAATAAAGAAAGAGAAGGAACATTAATAAAAGTTAACAAGTCTTGCAAGCTTATCAGAGGTACACGACTGTGTGTCGTTAGCTCAACTGTGTTGCGGGCTAGCTACCCATTGATGCACACAGGGTCAATCAATTGAGATTGGCAGGACCTTTGTGGCGTGCCCTGGGTGATCGAGTCGGCCTTGTACACAGTACACATAGCCCTTTCGAGGGATACAGTTACCCTTTCGAGGGATATAGTTTACCCTTTTGAGGGATACAGTTACCCTTTCAAGGGATATAGATGGCCCGTCATCCGTTTTCCATCGTGTATATATTTGGGGTATTGCTCACTGGTCCATACAAAAAGTGAAACATAAAATTAAAGTTTACAAACAAGGCATATAGTACAGAGAACGAACGTTATTTGTTCATACAGTTGATGCGTGCTCGCATACACAGTACAGTATTGTGTTTTACAGAAAAGAGTATTTTCATATACTACATATAGAAAGTGTTTTACCACATATAAAACTAGAACTCACTCAGCAACGCTGACTTTTTATGTGTTTCCAGTTGGTAGGTAAGGTTGCTGAGGATGGCACGAGGCGGCTACTCAGTTCTTTTGGGATGGCATTCTTTTGTTTAATGCTTTTGTGATGTAATACGACAATAGATACTTTGTAATTGATGAACGCTGTATTATTTGGCAAAAGCATTTATAGTAAATGGAAAGTTTTCTTTTAAAAGTTTCCGCTGCATGATTTTATTAAGTTAATGAAATTGTATGTTTTACATGCGATGATAGACCAGCTGTGAGATGCCCGGGATCGGGGCCTTACAAGTGTCCCATTTGAGATTTGAGTTTTGTGGGTCAAGCTCGTTTAGCACTATGGCCCAACAGCCAGTTTAAAGATTGATGGGCCCAAGCCCATTATGGGGTGTGTGTGTGTGAACCTACGATTCGGAGTTCAATTTTGCTAGTTTCATGGGCCTCCTATGTTATCATTTTATCGCTCGTTAAGGTTTTTAAAAAAAATCGGGCCTAAAAATAAGGGTTGTGATAGATCCCTTTAAAGTTACTTTATAAGGTTAAAGAACCATCACAAAAAAATCCCCTCAAAAGACACTATAGAGCAAGAGGCAATATGATTGACCTATCATGTGTTAATTGTTTAAAAGAAGACAATGAAGTGAATCACCTTTTCTTAGCATGTCAACCTGTCACTTGGTGAATGGTAAAACAAGGGTGTAAATCCTTAAGCTTCGTCCCATAAGATTTCAAGAACTTCAACATCGGACAAGAAGTAATGGTGGACGACATCAAGATGTTTTCTTTTATTTGGTTAAGAATAGGGGATAACTTAATAGCTTAAATAGACCAAATGGTTTCATGTTTAACTCTACTTTTCATGTCTTGTCTATGTGTTGTTTCTTTTTCCAGGCACCTTAATTGCTAGGTTGTTCTAATGAAATTTCTTGAGTTTCAAAACAAATATTAGATAGAATTACTGGTGCACAAACCTGGTTTTAAAACTTAACCTGAGTCGAGTTGAACCTGGGTTGGGTTTAGGTCAAAGATTTCAAAATCGGGTTTAACTTAGTTCAGGTTTGGTGAAGGTAGGCTAGAACCATATACGATAAAAACCGGTTTGGTTCAAGTTGGCCTAGTTTGGGGTTCAAAACCGAGTTCAAACCAAAGGTTGGATTAAAAAAAATTTCTTTTGCAAATATCTCCTAAAACAAATAAAAAATTTATACATAATTTATAATTTAATTAAAATTAACTCAAAATTAAATAATTTTTACAGTTATTTTAGAATTTGCTTTATTATTTCTAGCTTAATTATTTAATTGAAATTGACTTAATATTAAACGAGTATTCTTTGCTCAATGCACGCACTTTTGCTTAATTAGTTAATTGAAATTAACTTAATATTAAACGAGTATTCTTTGCTCAATGCACGCACTTTTGCACTAGTAGAGCTTGTAGGGTCCATTAACTAAAGAGGATGTTAAGAAATTTATCACTAAGCAGGTAGGTTAGATTGGAACTATTTCATTATTATGTATCATATAACACAACACTCATTGGAAAAACAAAATATTTTTGTAACGGAACTGTGTTAGACCGGGTTGGGTTGGGAACCGGGGTCCTATGGAACCCGGTTGAAACCGTGTTCTGTTATAAGAAGGCAAACTGGTTTGAAATCGGCAGGTTATATCTGGTTGGAACCGGGTTGAACAGAGGTGGGGTTCGTGTAAGGTTAATGGGTTAGATCAGGGACCCGGTTCTTTGTACACCTCTAGATAGAATACATAAAGTAACCAGAATGAACCAAACCATAAAACCTCGAATAGTCACAAGTATCATAACAAAAGGAAAAGGCAGCGAGGTATAACATCTTATATATGTGGTGCAGGGAACCAAAGGCAACAACATTTGGAGTAGAATAGGCGAGTAGCGATTGAGTCACAGTGAATGGGAAGGAACCTTAATAGAAAGAACTTAAGTCCACCATGCCTTAGGCCACAAAGGAAAGAAACTTGCTCATATGAATTCCTTTAGAAGATTAAACATTAGGGAACTACACAAGGAGAATGTAGAAGCCACATGAGACTTCCTTAATGCCATAACTAGATGGGATTTTCATAAATTTGTTAACTTATTAGGGAACATCTACAAACTATCTATTTTGTTCCATGAACACCTTGTAAAGAACTCTAAAGGTACTTAAATCTGTATTCTCTTCCCAAAACACATTAACAAAGTTAATGATCAATTTTAATGAGTCTATAATTGCAACATGGCCCCAATTTTAATGCGTCCACAATTGCCACAACCTAAGAAGTGATGAGCAACGATTTCTTAAAAGTCCTCCAACAGGCCCAGGAATAATGAAAACAAACACCACATGAAATGAAGTATCATATACCGCCTTAATGAAAAAAATAAACACTTTACACGACCTCCACACACATACGCCCTGTTATAAAATCACACCAAATGCACGCAAAGAAACCCTCCTCCCAAGCGGCATATATACTGCCACAAAACATATTCACAGTCTCACACGAATATAATGTCGCCTAAGATCGCCAACCAATGGAAACTCTATAAAACAAATTATTTGAAATCCCTAGCAACTCAGCCCAAGCAATTCCAGCCCCCTACCATGATTGGGTCATATGGCCAACCCAATTAGAGTTAAAATGATGAATCTTCCTATAAGGTTAGAGTTTAAAGCTTATATATATGACACATTGATTTAAATTAGTTGTGATGTATAGTTAAAAAACATCTTAACATGTAATTTGCAGTTCTTAAAAAACATATAGATATTAGAGCCTTCACTGTGAAATTCTTAAAAACATGTGAGTGCGTTTCCTATATTATATGGAATGGTATTGAGTGGTTGTGAGTGAATGATAGAGAAAATGTTACTGTTTATTTGTACATTTGGGGAATCATTGTTCAATCTCTATAAATGTTTTAATATTTTTTAAAGTGATTGTGAATGGATAAGTGAGAAAAAAATAATGATAACAGTATAAAAAATATTATTTAATTAAGAAAAAAATTAAAATATATTAATTTTTAATATAACTATATTAATAAGGGAAATTTTGCGCACACCGCAGATTTTTTAGGGTTACCGATTCAAACGGTCACGGTTAGGGCTCCCCGTGACCGTTCAGTCGGGTGTGAGACCTAACTGTCACGGTGAGGCCTAACCGTGATAGTTAGAGTCCAGACTAATCTGGGGATCCATTGCAATTATTGCCTAATTATTGGGTATGTAATTAATGGGGAATTGATTGTGCGCAGTTAGGGTTTTGGAGGGCTATATGTCACGGTTTGGCCAAACCGTGATATATTGCATATATTTTCTATATTTTTTTAAAATAGTTTGTTTTTATTTTAATTTTATCACACGTTTAACCTAATCGTAACTCACAAGTTTGTGTTTTGTGTTTATTAATAATTTATCATATTACAAGTATTTATTTATTATTAATGTGACGGTTTTGTGTTTAATTTGTTTACGAGTTTGTAAAAATCGGTTGTCATTATACAGACATATTGTATATATTTTCTAAATTTGAGTAATCATACTAGTTTGTTTTTATTTTTATTTTATCACACGGTTAACCTAATCGTAACATACGAGTTTGTGTTTTGTGTTTATTATTAATTTATCATATTACAAGTAATTTTTGTGTTTAATTATTTATTAAACAAGTTGGTTGTTATTTTATCACATGGTTAACCTAATCGTAAAAATCAGTGGTTATCAAACATATACAATTAACATTATCAACATTACAAATATAAAACAAACAAACAAAGAAACACAACCAAACAAACACAACCAATATACAAGCCATCATAACTGAAACTGCATATATATATATATATATATATATATATATATATATATATATGATTGGGTTCATGTGAGAACCCTTAGTTTTTGTGAGAACCCTTTAACCATTTTATTAGCCTTTGATTTAATATTAAATATTCAAGATACCAAATCAATGGTCAAGATCTAATAAGGGCATTTAAGTAATTTGACTTTTTTTACTTTATGCTTTTTGTCAGATTCTCTTTCTTAAGAGGTACAACCATAACCACACATCAAATCTCAAATCTATTTCAAATCCTTATCTAGATTTATCTCAAAAATCACTTGAGAGTTTCAAGAGAACTTAATCGGATTTGAAGAGGAAGATGGCGGACATCACTGCCTGAACAACAACCACCACCGTCATCGACCACCGCTACCACTCCAGCAACAGTCGCCCACCAGTGGGTGGTCGTGACACCCATTACACACAAAATCGACCACCTTAGAGGTCATCATCACCATCGACCCTTTAGGTCACCGTCACTATGTCAAATCTCGATCCAAACCAAGAAGAACACAGGTTTTGTGGGTGAAATTAGAAATCTCGGTCCATAACCACCGCCCTTCTGCCCAAATCACACTCGCCGAAAAATAACGTCACCGGGGTGAAGGCGGCAGACGTCGCGGCGGAGGTGATAAGGATAGAGGATGCGAACGAGTTAGAGAAGAAGGTGCAAAAGTTGCATCAAGATCTGGGTACTTTAATGTGTTTCATGTATCTAGGTTTTCTTATTTTTTGTTATTTTCAGATCTGGGTACTTTAAGTTGCATCAAGCTGGGTACTTTAATGTTTATAGATTGATTTATATTGGCTAATATTGGTTTACATCAGTTTACATTGGTTTATATTGGTGTAATATTGGGGTTTTCATAGTATAACTTAATGTTTCATTACAACTTTGCTAAATGTTGCATTAGTATAACATTAAAACTTGATGTAATTAAGTACATGTTATATTTCTTTATTCTATGATTTCTTTGATCTTGTAATGCTGATTTAGATCTTGGTTTTCCTTGTGGGTGTTGTTATGAAGATGTCTTGATTGTAATCGAAGATTCGATTACAGTTCATAAAAAATAGTGTAGCACATTTTTTTAACATATGCTACTTCTGTAGCATTTGATTACTAGTTGTGCCACTAATTTTTTTTAACAAAATCTGTAGTATACCATTTTACATCGAAGTTACAAATTGGTTTACATTAGTTTACATTGGGTTACAATAGTTTACATTGGGTTACAGTCTGGTTTTCGTGACAGTTTTACTATAAGTTACAGTAGTATAACAATGTAACTTGATGTAACTGTGTACGAGTAATACTTTTTTTTATTTATATTGGTTAATATTTTGGGTTGTTTTGTTCCAGATGTACTACTAAATCATTAGGACATGGTGTAATGTTGTATGGTTTACATTAGTATAACATGATGTAATGTCGTTTGGTTGTTAGGTTGTCGTAATGAGGATGTTATTGTTAGTTGGAGTGATGTAATATAGGGTGTAAAAGTTTGGTACAGTAGTGCAATATTATGTGGTCTATTGTCGTTTGCAAGATAACATGGGAATTAACATTGTAACTTGTTTTTTTGTTATAGCTTTGTTGCATGTTACAACAGTGTAACGTTGTAATATGATGTAACTACGTACATGCGAAACTTTTTTTGCAATACTATACTAGAATTAAAGAGAAAAATATTATGAGTTTAATGGTGTAATTTTTATAGAAAAATAATAATTTATAAAAAAGTTATGAGTGTTTAAATAAAAAGAGGGTAAAGTTTTTAAATATATTTAAAAAAAGAAGTTGGAGGATGTAGGGATGACACTTGTCATGATCCTGTTAAATCTGAAATTTGATGGATTTGTTAAATGACCTTTATACCCTTTTTTATAAAAAAAAGTTTTGAAAGATCTTATTCATCCATTTTTTGATCTATGGTTAGGATTGGGTTAAATGGTTCTCACAAAAATAGTGGGTTCTCATAATAACCCAACCCTATATATGTCACACCCTCAAATTCCGGGTCTGGAATTTATCACGGAGGGGTGAACAAACAGGATCGAACACAGTAGTCACACATGAGATGCAGTTATCTATATGATAGTTTTTAGATAATCATTACAATAATGTTCAGAGATAAACATTTCATTAATAATCAGAGCCGCGGAAATAAGAGATAGATTGTTTTCTTGACAACATGTCTTAATCATATTTTAGATAGTAATCAATAGGTATCTTGAGCTCTTATATGATCCTACGTGCATGTCCATAAGCTCCTAATAGATACCTGAGAATACATGTAAATCAAGTGTCAACACAGGGTTGGTGAGTTCATAGGTAAGTAAAACATACTGATAAATCATCAATTATCATCAATTTGGATTTACTGTAAAAGTGTGAGTTTAATTTACTCACCGGTAAATGAATAGCCTGTCGGAACCCTTTTATATTAAGGTGAACTCGCTATCCCACATACCCACTATGTACAAGCCCAACAAATCCTACATATAGGATTTGTCCATGTATCATAGTTTAATATCCTTTTCATGTGTATATTATATTTTCATAATAATTTCAAATCAGAGGGAGCAAATCCTCCTTTACATTTATCCTCATATGGGTTGTAAGTGGAACTATATTGCAAACTATATATAGTGCACATCTGCCTTCTCACTACAGAAACAGTCATCCCAAATGACAACAAGATCTTTGTGCATCTGATATGGATCACATGTCCATACCTTTGTGGGGGTAAGTCACTCCCCGATAGTACTATCCAAAAGATCCCTGCTTATTTATAGTCCAGTTTACAGAGAAGGATTTTCATAATAACCATATGTAATCATAAATGTGATCAAATTATTATTTAACATAATACACAAAATAATTTGTAATTTAGTTACAACATGTATTCCAGCCCCAAAATATTTAAATGATTAAAAGGGGAATAGTTATGAACTCACCTCAGTTCCTGTGTGGTGTTGACAACCTAGTAAATTCCTGTTAAGGAATTATAATTTCACGTAAGCAAACAGATACGAATCCAAAACCTAAATAAGTTAGATCTTGAACCTGGCGTTCAATTGATCTAGGGTTTGGTTTTCTAGGATTTGTTATAAACATTAAATCATTTAATTATTTTTGTTAATTCTTTAATAATTAAAGATTTATATAAAATTTAATTAGTTTAATAATGATTTTAATATATCATTATATTCTAATTAAATTGTAGATGTTATTTAAACACGTAAGTTTATATTTAATTTTTGTAAGATTTTATAAATATTTATAAAATCTAATCTTTATTTATTATCAGGATAAATCTATAAATAATATAACATTCATAAATAATTTTGATGATTTAATTATTATTAAAAATCCACTTTTATATGGATAATAATTTATAACATATGTAATAATTATTTGCATAAATAATTAAGGTTTTTAAATAATTAAATTCCTACAATTATTATGATTTATTATTATTCAAAAATAATATGATGTCCAATTAATGAATTAATACTTTAAATCATAATTAAAGTCTATTTTTATAAAAATGGTTATTTATAATATTTTTAAATAATATTTTATAAATTTTATTTAAAGTGTTTTTGAATAATTAAATTACAGAAAATTAATTAAGGGTATTTAAAATAAAATAAGTCTTTAAAAATTATTTTTATAATTTTTGGAAATTTTTATACATTTTTAATTTATTCAAAAAGCTTTAAAAAATAATGAAAGGGGGTCGGGTTCGAACCCGCGACCTCCTCCCCATCGCCCCAACACCCGAACCAGTGAGCCAAGGCTCCAAATCGAAAGGAGTACAGCCCCAATTAATTTTAAACACAACCCCGTAAGCTAACCCCCAAATCAAGAACCCTAATCACAATTCGATCAAATTGAACATGTAATTGTTGTTGTTAATGAATGAATTCATGGGGCTTTTGTTCCCCATGATTAACCGAACAGAATGGTGAAATCAATTTACCTGTTTGACTCGGTTTGATGTCGAGAACAATCAAGAACAAGTCGCGATAGGGATGAAGCTCGATTGCTATCCAAATGATTATGATATTCGAATTCCTCTTACAGGAAGCTTTTAATAGCTTAGATGATCGAAAGCCCTAAGTTAATTGTGTGATTTGAAACTCCTAAAGTGTAATTCGACTGAGTTGCAGGTCCGAACACAAGGAGTGATTAAATCGAGGTGTTTGTATGTTTTTAGATGCAATTCGAGTTTGGGTTCGATTATAAACTTTCATATGATGGAGTAGGTGTGATTACTTTTGATTATCAAAGTGTTTTAGTGCATTTGGTAGTGGTGGTCGGCCGAAATAATTCGGGTTAGTGGTAATCGCACCTAATCCACTCGATTAATCAATTTCAAGTGGGGTACGAGTTCGATTATCGTTCTAGAAACGTTTGGTACTGATTTTTGGGGTCAAAATCGAGTTTATAATGGCTTTTGGGCTCGCCGGAGAGCCGCCGGCGGTCGGCCGGATCCGGTGGCCGGAAATACGGGGGTGGGGGCTGGGATTTCAAATAATTACACGAATGGTCCCTGTGGTTTATAAAGTTAACATTTTATGTTTAAAGTTTTAATTTCAAGTTTCAAATTTTACAAAATCACCCCCTGGACTTATTAAATCAATTTTAATAAATTTTGTAAATTATTATTAATAATAATAATATTTTCATTATTATTATTATTATCATCTTTAGCTTTATTATTTTTAATAATATCATTATTATTATTATTATTATTATTATTACTGTTAGTTATATTTTTATAACTAATAATATTATTATCAAATAATAATAAAATATAGAAACAATTTTTGTATAATCACATAAATACTAAATTTGCATATATATAAACCATGAAATTTTCCGAGTTGTCACATCATCCCCCTGTTACAGGAATTTTCGTCCCGAAAATTAAGAAGTACTGGCAACATTCTTGAACAGGTTAGGATACTTGCGCATCATTTCGTCCTCTCGTTCCCAAGTGAACTCAGGACCACGCCGGGAGTTCCACCGAACTCTGACAATCGGAATCTTGCTATGCTTAAGTTGTTTGACTTCTTTATCCATGATTTCAACTGGTTCCTCGATAAACCTGAGTTTCTCATCTACTTGCAGTTCCTCTAAAGGCACAACAAGTGATTCATCGGATAAACACTTCCTTAGATTAGATACGTGAAAAACATTATGCACACCACCAAGTTCAGCAGGTAGATTTAATTCATAGGCTACTGGGCCGATCCTTCTGACAATTTCAAAAGGTCCCACGTAGCGAGGGTTCAATTTCCCTCGTTTCCCAAAGCGTATAACTCCCTTCCAGGGAGATACCTTTAGCAAAACTTTATCCCCTTCCTGAAATTCCAGTGGTTTGCGGCGTTTATCAGCATAGCTTTTCTGGCGATCCCTGGCAGCAGCCATGCGTTCTCTTATCTGGACAATTTTCTCATGAGTTTCAAAGATCAACTCTGGACCAGTAAGTTGACTATCTCCAACTTCTGCCCAACAAAGCGGTGATCTACATTTACGTCCATATAAGGCCTCGAATGGTGCCGCCTTGATGCTCGAATGGTAGCTATTGTTATATGAGAACTCTACCAAAGGTAAATGACCTTCCCAGTTCTTTCCAAAGTCAATAACACAAGCCCTGAGCATATCCTCAAGAGTCTGTATGGTTCTTTCACTTTGACCATCAGTTTGAGGGTGATAGGCTGTGCTCATATCTAGGCGAGTGCCTAGAGCTTTCTGAAGTTTTCCCCAGAAGATTGATGTAAACCGTGCATCACGATCAGAGATAATAGACACTGGCACTCCGTGTCTAGAGATAATTTCTTTGATGTACACCCTTGCGAGTTTCTCCATCTTGTCTTTCTCACGGATGGGTATGAAATGAGCGGATTTGGTGAGACGGTCAACGATAACCCAAATGGTGTCATTGCCCGTTTGAGATTTGGGTAAACCCGTGACAAAATCCATGGTTATCATTTCCCACTTCCACACGGGAATTTCTGGTTGGGTCAACATTCCTGAAGGCTTTTGGTATTCGACCTTGACTTTAGAACAAGTCAAGCACTTTGAGACATAGGTTGCAATGTCTGCCTTCATTCTTGGCCACCAGTAAACAAGCTTCAAGTCGTAATACATCTTATCTGCACCTGGGTGGATAGAGTATCTAGACTTGTGGGCTTCATCCATGATCAAGCTCCTCAGATTCCCGTATAGGGGTACCCAAATCCTTCCTGCTATAAAGCATATCCCATCCGAATGAACTTCAAACTGTTGGTCTAGCCCTCGAAGGTTTTCATCTTTAATGTTCTCTTCTTTCAGGGCTTCAGTTTGAGCATTCAAGATTTGTGCCGGCAGGTTGCTTTGAATGGTAAGTTGTAGAGCTCGCACTCTACGAGGTTTCACATGTTCTTTCCTACTCAAAGCATCAGCCACAATATTTGCTTTACCAGGATGGTACTTGATGGCACAATCATAATCGTTTAATAGTTCAAGCCACCTCCTCTGCCTCATGTTCAGCTCCTTTTGATTATACAGGTGTTGAAGACTCTTGTGATCGGTATAAATAGTGCACTTAGTACCGTACAAGTAATGTCTCCATAATTTAAGAGCAAACACAACAGCTCCCAGTTCTAGATCATGAGTTGCATAGTTCTTCTCATGAGACTTTAACTGTCTTGAGGCATAGGCTATGACTTTGTCTCGCTGCATCAAAACACATCCCAGACCCTGAACAGAAGCATCACAGTAGACTACAAAGTCTTCAATACCGTCGGGTAGGGACAATATAGGTGCACTGCACAACTTCTGTTTCAGTGTTTGAAAAGCAGCCTCTTGCTTGAACCCCCAATGATATGCTACCCCCTTTTGGGTAAGCATGGTCAATGGTTGAGCTATCTTGGAGAATCCCTCGATAAATCTCCTATAATAGCCGGCTAGTCCCAGAAATTGTCTAATTTCCGTTGGATTAGAAGGTGTAGGCCAACTTTTGATGGATTCAATTTTAGCTGGGTCTATATGAATTCCATTAGCATCAATCACATGACCAAGGAATTGAACTTCTTTAAGCCAGAAATCACATTTCGAGAACTTAGCATAGAGCTCCTCTCTCTTTAGTAGTTCAAGGACCAATCTCAGATGTTCCTCATGCTCATGCTCATTTTGGAATAGATCAAGATGTCATCAATGAAGACAATGACAAACTTGTCTAGATAAGGCTTGCATACACGATTCATGAGATCCATGAATACAGCAGGTGCATTTGTTAGCCCAAACGGCATGACTGTGAACTCAAAGTGACCGTATCGCGTTCTGAAAGCCGTCTTCATAATATCTTCATCTCTGACTCTCAGCTGATGATAACCGCTTCTAAGATCTATCTTGGAGTAAATGCTTGAACCTTGCAGTTGGTCAAATAAGTCGTCAATACGTGGCAAGGGATAACGGTTCTTGATCGTCACTTTGTTCAGTTCCCGATAGTTAATGCACATTCTGAAAGTTCCGTCTTTCTTCTTCACAAATAACACTGGTGCTCCCCATGGTGACGAGCTAGGTCGGATGAATCCTTTATCAAGGAGTTCCCTAAGCTGGTCAGATAGTTCTTTTAATTCAGAAGGTGCGAGACGGTATGGTGCTCGAGCTATAGGTGTAGCTCCAGGTACTAACTCGATTGAAAACTCGACCTCTCTTTTAGGGGGCAACCCAGGCAGTTCATCAGGAAACACTTCAGGAAATTCCCTGACGATGGATACATCTTCAATCTTCCTTTCCTTCTTCTCTTTGTCAGTGACTAAGGCTAGGATAGCAGTATGTCCTTTTCGAAGACACTTCTGAGCCTTCAAGTAAGAAATAACTCCCATCACGACACCAGTCTTATCTCCCTCCACACACAGGACTTCATCATTTGGTAGGGGGATACGAATCATTTTGTCTTTACAGATAATTTCTGCAGAGTTTTTGGATAGCCAATCCATACCAACTACCACATCGAAGCTTCCCAAAGTAATGGGCATGAGGTCTATTGGTAGGATATGACCTGATAAATCTAATGTACAATTTTTCAGGATTTGTGATGCGGTTAAGGATTTACCATTTGCTACTTCTACAATATATGGCTCATCTATGGGTACAGGTTCTACATTCAAGTGCTTATAGAAAGTATTGGATACGAAGCTTCTATCAGCTCCCGTGTCAAATAATACTATAGCATAAACATCATTCACCAAAAATTTTCCCATAATAACGTTAGGGTCTTTGAGAGCCTCACCTTTGCCAATAACGAAGGTTCTGCCCTTGGCTGTATCTTTCTTTTCCCCAGTGCAGTCTTTAGCAATATGGCCCTTTTCTCCACATTTGAAACAAATAACTTCCTTCCTTCCACCATTCTGCTGATTACCATCCTTCTTTCCTTGGTCTTGAGTCTTGGTTCTACATTCAGGAGCAGTGTGCCCCCTCCTGTTGCATTTGTAGCAAATGATTGCAGTACATTTGCCATGGTGACGCTTGCTACACCTCTGACATCTAGGCGGAATGCCCTGATTGTCATGGTGCTTTTTCTGATCTTGCTTCTTGCTTGTACCTTGACTCTCACTTTCTTTAGCATCTTCAAACTTTCTCTTTCCCGAGCTTTCAGCAGCAACGCCCTTACCCTTGTTTCTTGGTGGTAACTTCCCCTGAGCCACAGCCTCATTAGTCAGCTTGTGAGCTAACCTAATGGCCTGTTGGATTGATGTTGGGTTGGAGGAAGTGACCATAGATTGAATGACCGGAGACAGTCCACGGATGTAGCCTTCAATTCTTCTGTGAGCAGGCTCCATCATATGAGGACACAAAGTTGCGTACTCATGATTTTCGGTGGTATACTTTTCAATTTCAGATCCCACCATTTTGTGGTTCCAGCATTCGGTTTCAAACCTTTGTACTTCTTCTCTCGGGTAGAATTCTTCCATTATCAGCTGTTTGAATTCCTCCCAATCCATAGCATTGGCTAGGGAGAGAGTAAGTCTTGAAACTTCTGTCTTCCAGAACGAGAGTGCAGCTCCACTCAAGGCTCCGGATGCATACTTGGTCCTACTCTCATCGGGACATTCAGATATAGCGAAGATGGATTCACATTTCTCGAACCACCTTATGAGCCCAATGGCCCCTTCTGCCCCAGTGAAGATATCTGGTTTGCAGTCTAGGAACTTTTTATACGAATAGTGATGACCATTCTAAGCAGCCTGAGTGGCTAGGGCTGCAGCAACACCTTGATTGACCAAGGCTTGTATTTCTTCAAGAGTCATCCCTATTGGGTCAGTTCTTCTGGCGCGTCCTCTACCTCTGCCTCTGCCCGCTGGTGCGTCCATCTATCATGAAATTGTTTGATGAGGATTCACACTTTGACATATTCAATAGATGCATTTTATATCAAATATTCAAAGTATGGACAATTACTGTAGGACAGATGGGAATTTAAGAAAACTGGATTTTTCGATTAAATTCGGCAAGGCACGAGTACTAAGGAAACAAGTCTCGCTTTAGGTTAGGACAAGCGTAGCTTAGATTATCGAATGGAACATATCAAAGTAATTTGACCTATTTGCCTTAAAGTCTTGTGTATGATCGCAGTAACTTCACGTGCTACAATAGCAGAAATCTTACAGCCAGAATTTCTAGGCCGTGAACGGATTTGACAAGAAGCCATTCTGAAAGATCATTAAGGATTTTTCATGGATATTGGGTAGTATGAGCTATTCAACATGAAAACGACAGTCGAGAATTTGGCATAATAGCAATGAGATGTTCCAGGTGTAATCGTTTGATTCGTAAATCAAAGCGAGTACGTTGACTAATCAAAGTATTGAGTCAATCACAACTTTGTTGAAGACATGCGTACCTATAAGCAGATACTCATCCCAAGGGTTCCCAGGTAAGGTAAACAGGTCCATCGGTTGATTTGGATATATGCGAATACCTTGCCTAGACAGAACACCCCGAGATACAGGCATCACGCTCTTCCAGCATTACATGTTTCAAGTTGTAAGACACAGACTTTGATGAGAAATAAAAAAAAATTGATTTAGGCACGATGATAAGTGTAGATCCCACATGTCGTTGAGAATAAGTTTAGGAATGATTGAAAAGAGTCAAAGAGTCAAGTTATGTTTAGGAACACAACTATCTAAGTTTAAGCATATAACTTCTTAATCCTATTCTATCTCTAACTATGGCAATTTACTTTGTGCAACTATTGTGTGTGGCTATAGGCTAGATGCAATCCCTAACTCAGTATAACCAGTGGCTCTGATACCAATCTGTCACACCCTCAAATTCCGGGTCTGGAATTTATCACGAAGGGGTGAACAAACAGGATCGAACATAGTAGTCACACATGAGATGCAGTTATCTATATGATAGTTTTTAGATAATCATTACAATAATGTTCAGAGATAAACATTTCATTAATAATCAGAGCCGCGGAAATAAGAGATAGATTGTTTTCTTGACAACATGTCTTAATCATATTTTAGATAGTAATCAATAGGTATCTTGAGCTCTTATATGATCCTACGTGCATGTCCATAAGCTCCTAATAGATACCTGAGAATACATGTAAATCAAGTGTCAACACAGGGTTGGTGAGTTCATAGGTAAGTAAAACATACTGATAAATCATCAATTATCATCAATTTGGATTTACTGTAAAAGTGTGAGTTTAATTTACTCACCGGTAATGAATAGCCTGTCGGAACCCTTTTATATTAAGGTGAACTCGCTATCCCACATACCCACTATGTACAAGCCCAACAAATCCTACACATAGGATTTGTCCATGTATCATAGTTTAATATCCTTTTCATGTGTATATTATATTTTCATAATAATTTCAAATCAGAGGGAGCAAATCCTCCTTTACATTTATCCTCATATGGGTTGTAAGTGGAACTATATTGCAAACTATATATAGTGCACATCTGCCTTCTCACTACAGAAACAGTCATCCCAAATGACAACAAGATCTTTGTGCATCTGATATGGATCACATGTCCATACCTTTGTGGGGGTAAGTCACTCCCCGATAGTACTATCCAAAAGATCCCTGCTTATTTATAGTCCAGTTTACAGAGAAGGATTTTCATAATAACCATATGTAATCATAAATGTGATCAAATTATTATTTAACATAATACACAAAATAATTTGTAATTTCAGTTACAACATGTATTCCAGCCCCAAAATATTTAAATGATTAAAAGGGGAATAGTTATGAACTCACCTCAGTTCCTGTGTGGTGTTGACAACCTAGTAAATTCCTGTTAAGGAATTATAATTTCACGTAAGCAAACAGATACAAATCCAAAACCTAAATAAGTTAGATCTTGAACCTGGCGTTCAATTGATCTAGGGTTTGGTTTTCTAGGATTTGTTATAAACATTAAATCATTTAATTATTTTTGTTAATTCTTTAATAATTAAAGATTTATATAAAATTTAATTAGTTTAATAATGATTTTAATATATCATTATATTCTAATTAAATTGTAGATGTTATTTAAACACGTAAGTTTATATATAATTTTTGTAAGATTTTATAAATATTTATAAATCTAATCTTTATTTATTATCAGGATAAATCTATAAATAATATAACATTCATAAATAATTTTGATGATTTAATTATTATTAAAAATCCACTTTTATATGGATAATAATTTATAACATATGTAATAATTATTTGCATAAATAATTAAGGTTTTTAAATAATTAAATTCCTACAATTATTATGATTTATTATTATTCAAAAATAATATGATGTCCAATTAATGAATTAATACTTTAAATCATAATTTAAAGTCTATTTTTATAAAAATGGTTATTTATAATATTTTTAAATAATATTTTATAAATTTTATTTAAAGTGTTTTTGAATAATTAAATTACAGAAAATTAATTAAGGGTATTTAAAATAAAATAAGTCTTTAAAAATTATTTTTATAATTTTTGGAAATTTTTATATATTTTAATTTATTCAAAAAGCTTTAAAAAATAATGAAAGGGGGCCGGGTTCGAACCCGCGACCTCCTCCCCATCGCCCCAACACCCGAACCAGTGAGCCAAGGCTCCAAATCGAAAGGAGTACAGCCCCAATTAATTTTAAACACAACCCCGTAAGCTAACCCCCAAATCAAGAACCCTAATCACAATTCGATCAAATTGAACATGTAATTGTTGTTGTTAATGAATGAATTCATGGGGCTTTTGTTCCCCATGATTAACCGAACAGAATGGTGAAATCAATTTACCTGTTTGACTCGGTTTGATGTCGAGAACAATCAAGAACAAGTCGCGATAGGGATGAAGCTCGATTGCTATCCAAATGATTATGATATTCGAATTCCTCTTACAGGAAGCTTTTAATAGCTTAGATGATCGAAAGCCCTAAGTTAATTGTGTGATTTGAAACTCCTAAAGTGTAATTCGACTGAGTTGCAGGTCCGAACACAAGGAGTGATTAAATCGAGGTGTTTGTATGTTTTTAGATGCAATTCGAGTTTGGGTTCGATTATAAACTTTCATATGATGGAGTAGGTGTGATTACTTTTGATTATCAAAGTGTTTTAGTGCATTTGGTAGTGGTGGTCGGCCGAAATAATTCGGGTTAGTGGTAATCGCACCTAATCCACTCGATTAATCAATTTCAAGTGGGGTACGAGTTCGATTATCGTTCTAGAAACGTTTGGTACTGATTTTTGGGGTCAAAATCGAGTTTATAATGGCTTTTGGGCTCGCCGGAGAGCCGCCGGCGGTCGGCCGGATCCGGTGGCCGGAAATACGGGGGTGGGGGCTGGGATTTCAAATAATTACACGAATGGTCCCTGTGGTTTATAAAGTTAACATTTTATGTTTAAAGTTTTAATTTCAAGTTTTAAATTTTACAAAATCACCCCCTGGACTTATTAAATCAATTTTAATAAATTTTGTAAATTATTATTAATAATAATAATATTTTCATTATTATTATTATTATCATCTTTAGCTTTATTATTTTTAATAATATCATTATTATTATTATTATTATTATTACTGTTAGTTATATTTTTATAACTAATAATATTATTATCAAATAATAATAAAAATATAGAAACAATTTTTGTATAATCACATAAATACTAAATTTGCATATATATAAACCATGAAATTTCCGAGTTGTCACAATATATATATATATATATATATATATATATACACACACACACAACGAGTTTTTACATACAAAAAAAATAAAATACAAACAAAATACCTATCTAATCCATCATCTCTGGATCACTGCCCTGACCAGACCCGCCCGCGCCAGATGGGCCAGCACCGTCATGGCCTAACCGCCTCAGTGGTTGTGCAACAACGGCATACCGGAGGCGGCATAATCGGCGACAATGTGCTGGATGACCCAGTCCAGCATATCCTCCAGCCTCGTGACCCTGTCCTGAAGCATATCTATAACGTGAGCAGGCAGTCGCACGGCATGGTACACGCGCTGAGGATGCTGCGGCGGGTCTGGTCGTGCGGTGGAGGAATGGGCTGATCCTCCCCACCACCTGCCTGCTCGTGGGCAACCTGAACGTGGACCTCAGCCCCCGCCAACTCGGGTGGGTCCATTAACGGCTCGGGCACCCATGCCACTAGCTCATGGTATCTACTGAGCAGGTGCCACGTGCCGTCAGGGAACCTCCGAACGATCCTCATCCCAGTGGCGGTGGCCCGGTTTGCCACACGCACAGGAATCGGAGGTAGCGGGAGCTGGAACATGGCATGAGCGTACCCTAGGCCCCGAGCGATGCGGGAAATGATGTTCCCGCCCACCAACGCCCCTCTTGCCTGCCTGTGATAATAACTAGCAAAGTAGTCCGCAAGGGCATGCGCGAGGTGAAAGTGTCGGTGTGTGAGTACACACCGGAGAAAGAAAAGGTCGGCAGTGTTGACCCTGTCGGTCCCCGCCCCACGACCAGCGAGTGACGTGGCGATCAGTCGGTGAATATATCTATATAGAGGGTCTCGTATATGAGAGGACATTGTGTTGCCACCGTATGATACTTCTCCGATCGCAGGCCACCAGACCTGATCCGAGTCGTCAGCCCCATGAATCAAGGCGGTGGTGTACATCGACTGTTGGACCTCCACCTCCGTATAGAGGCCGTTGACGACAGCGAACCGTCTAAGTGACATACGGTGGAGGGAGCCAAACATCCGTAAAGCAACCTCCGCGGGCTGACGACCATCCGCGATGTCATCCTCATCAAGCTCCGGAAGCTCCTGTGCACGCGGACGGAATATAAACGTGCAGTAAAACTCCACAGTGAGCTCTCGATGGACAGGGTCGCCCATCCTGAATAGCTGGTCCCATGGGCTGTCATCGCCTATGATCTCAAAAAATTGCTCGCGCTCTCCAACAAGCTCTAAGAACTCCTTTGACAAGACAGTCCCCGGTGCTGGCGGTCGTCCTCTCAGGGTCCTGAACCGCTCGTATGGTGAACTCCCCTCGTCAAACTGCGGATGGGCAGTCATCAATCCCGGGAATAAACGCAGCGTCGGCATCCATCTCTAAGAAAAAATTCGTGTTTATTATTATTTATAATGTTTAAAAAATTAATGGTTGACGGTTTATTATTATTATTATTATTATTATTATTATTATTATTATTATTATTATATTATTATTATTATTATTTCTATTATTATTATTATTACTATTATTACTATTATTATTATTATTATTTATTATTATTATTATTATTATTATTATTATTATTATTATTATTACTACTACTACTGTTATTAATACTATTATTACTATTATTAGTATTATATTATTATTATTATATTATTATTATTATTATATTATATTATTATTATTATTATTATTATTTGTAGTATTATTATTTCTATTATTACTATTACTATTATTATTATTATTATTATTATTATTATTTTTTCTATTATTATTATTTCTATTATTACTATTTCTATTATTACTATTATTACTATTATTATATTTATTATTATTATTATTATTATTATTACTATTATTATTATTTCTATTATTATTATTTCTATTATTACTATTACTATTATAACTATTATTATTATTATTTATTATTATTTCTAATAATAATAATAAACCATCGACAAACTACGCTACACATACGGGAAAAGCTATCAAATCTATAAGGGAAAACCTATCAAATTTATTTGGGAAAACCTATCAAATCTATGTTCACCTCTATGGTTTAAAGTTGTAAATTACGTACCGAAAACGATAATTTAGCGGCGGTGGTGGTGCAGCGGCGGTGGTGCAGCGGCGGTGGTGGTGCGCAGATGGTGGGCAGCGGCGGTGGTGGTGCGCAGATGGTGATGAGCGGCGGTGTTGGTAGGAGATGGTGATGAGCGGCGGTGGTGGTGCGCAGATGGTGGTGAGCGGCGGTGGTGGTGGGAGATGGTGGATGAATGTGTTACGGGGAGGGCTCGTGGTGACGGTTTGGCGGCGGTGGTGGTGAAATGGATGTTGTTGTGGTTGTGAAATGGTTGTGGTGTGGTGAAATAGTTGTGGTTGTGAAATGGTTGTGGTGTGGTGAAATGGGGTGTGGGAACGGTTGAAGGAGAAACCAGTAACCACGAGGTCACGGTTTGGCCTCCACGTGACCTCTTAGACCCACGGTAGGTGAGGTAATCGAGGGGAAATCAGAGATTCAATGAGTAAAGTGTGACGGTTTGACAAAACCGTC
Organism: Flaveria linearis; assembly: GCA_024085815.1. NCBI lineage: Eukaryota > Viridiplantae > Streptophyta > Magnoliopsida > Asterales > Asteraceae > Flaveria > Flaveria linearis. The sequence goes on from CM044006.1 coordinate 13,292,185, forward strand.
ACACCTTTGGATAGGGTAGGTGCACTAATCGAGGGGAAATCAGATACAAAGAATATCTCAAGAGGTCACGGTTTGGCCTCCACATGACCTTTTGCTTTTTTTTTATATTATTATTATAATTATTGTTATTATTATTATTATTATTATTATTATTATTATTATTATTATTATTATTATTATTATTTTATTTTATTATTATTATTATTATTATTATTATTATTATTATTATTATTATTATTATTATTATTATTATTTCTATTATTATTATTACTAATATTTCTTTATATTAGACTATATTATTATTATTATTATTATTATTATTATTATTATTATTATTATTATCATTATCATTATTATATTATTATTATTATTATTATTATTATTATTTTTATTATTATTATTATTTCTATTATTATTATTACTATTGTTAATATTATTATTATTATTTATCATTATTATTATTAATATTTCTTTATATTAGAGTATAATATTATTAATCGTAACCTTTAGTTTCTGGATACACAAAATAATACTATTATTATTATTATTATTATTAACTTTAAAATTATTTGTATTAAACTTTTTATTTATATTAGAGTATATTATTATTATTGTTATTATTATTATTTATCATTATTGTTATTATTATTATTAGAGTTTATTATGTAGTTTCTGGATACACAAAATGATACTATTATTATTATTATTATTATCAACTTTAAATTATTACTATTAAATTTTTTATTTATATTAGAGTATATTATTATTATTATTATTATTATTATTATTATTATTATTATTTATCATTATTGTTATTATTATTAGAGTTTATTATGTATGTTTGAACATTGGTTTACAAAATATAAGGTGTATATATGTTGATATGTTCACGATAAGATTGTTTAGGTTATCATTAAAACGTCACGGTTTGTACACGTACGCATGTTTGTATGTACGTCTACGAAGTGTATTTGTTCTTATTATATATATATATGTTGATGTGTGTGCCTGTTCATGAAAAAAATATCTGATTCGATATACGTAAATGATCATAAACGGTTAAAGTGTGGGTTTAGGGAACTCTAAAAGGTCATGTTAGACCGAACCGTGACCTCTTTTATCAACAAAGTGTGACGTTTAGGTCACCACGTGACACTTTGTGTCATCAAACTGTCACAGCTTCATTCCGCAACGCCACATGTGAACAAAGGGGTCACGGTTTGCCCAAACCGTGACCTTTTGGTCCAGTTTAGTTTAAAAGAATTTGTTTTCAATACCTTTCAGCGAACCACTCCCGTCCCTACCGGTTAAGACGGTAAGGCCACAGGGGAGTGGTGTGGGCTCGAAACCCACTACCACCGGTTCATAGAGGTACTTTTTATAAAAATATTTACTTAGCAAAATTTTAAAAAATTAGCAAACGGTCACGGTTCGCCCAAACCGTGACCTTTTGCCTTATTTTTTAAATTTTGCTAAGTAAATATTTTTATAAAAAATACCTCCATGAACAGGTGGTAGTGGGTTTCGAACCCACACCACTCCCCTGTTGCCCTACCGTATTAACCGGTCGGGACAGGAGTGGTTCACTGAATGGTAATGAAAACAAATTCTTTTAAACTAAACTGGACCAAAAGGTCACGGTTTGAGCAAACCGTGACCCCTTTGTTCACATGTGGCGTTGTGGAATGAAGCTGTGACAGTTTGATGACACAAAGTGTCATCAAACTTTTGTCAGAAACCCTAACCCTAACCGTGACGGTTAGGCCTAACCGTCACCTTTTGGGCTCCTGACCGTGACCTTTAAGGCAAACCGTGACATTTAGGTTTTTATTGTTACTATTGTTTTATTATTATTATTATTTTATTATTATTATTACTATTATTATTATTATTATTATTATTATTATTATTATTATTACTATTATTATTACTATTATTATTACTATTATTATTATTATTTCTATTATTACTATTATTATTACTATTATTATTATTATTATTTTTATTACTATTATTATTATTATTGTTACTATTATTTGTAGTATTATTATTAATATTATTATTATTTCTATTATTTGTACTATTATTTTTATCATCATCATCATCATCATCATCAAATAAAGGAATCTTTATTAATATGATAAAGTATCGGAGAATGATAACTTACAAGGGGCATTGGTGCCTATTTGACGATCCATTATTCTAACGTAATTGTTTATACGATCCTGATACATATTTTGCCATTCTAGTGCTTGTTGATATGCAAATCTCGGCCAATGATAGCACACACTGGGCATTAGGTAATCTCCTTCCAATTGTATGCAAATAAAGTGATCTTGGTTAATATTAGCAAGTGCGACAACTGGACATGTGAATAATGGCTCTGGGGCTGTTCTCAGCGGGAACCATGTCTGGCTGCCAAATGAAGAAATAAGATGCACAATACAAGTGAATGTTTCCACAATTACGAGTCCATGGGCCGGAAAAGTTAGCCAATGGGTATCGGGTGCGGGTTGAGTCGTGCCAAACCAATTTAAGTTATTACGAACAGAATCATAATAGCCGGGCATCTCGCGGTTCAAATTGCTCCACCAATATCATATGTTTCTGTCCATCTCCGACAACATTTGACGCCTAACCCATTCCCATTCTTTTTTCTTTTTCCCTAAAGCCATCGCGATCGCCCGAAAACCACAGTTACCATCTGGCTGCACATCTTTTATAGTCGAAACGTACCAGTGAATCCATTACGGCAGCTGATCCTTAAACTTCATAACTTTTATCACGTCCTTTGGTTTCAGTATTAAAGGAAACCCTAGGGCAGCTCCCGTAATCGGTACATTTGAAGCAGGCTTTGCCCGATTAGAACAGTCGTTCGGCATTTTAAACTGAGGGGTATATGAGCTATGTCTCGCCGGGTCAGACATAGTTTGTTGTGAGGAAGTATAGGAGCTGTGTCTAGCAGCCTCATACTGGGATGTATTGGAGTCCGCTCTTCTTTGTTGCTCCTTAATATTTGGACGACCACGTCGGTCATGACGCACCTCAGGTTATTTAAGTTTTGACTTGCTCTTAAACAAAGAGTCAAATACTTTGTTAAACAATTTTTTCTTTACTTGATGATTGGGAGATGACATAATCTTTTGTTTCAAGTCATCAAATTTCACATCGTAGTCGGGTTCAGGCGGCGCGACGTACGCTGGCTCGAAATCAAGTTTCCTCCAGTGTGGATCTACCGCATTGAGTGGAATACTTGTGACTGGATTTAAAGGTTAAATTATTAGTGAAAAATATGCAATCGTGTGACAATAATAAAAAAATGTATTAAGATAAATATTACCTTCTCGGATGTATTTCTCCAAATGACAAACACATGGCAAGCCCATGGACGTGGACAATTGGTGTCCACATGAACCCCCAGACTCCTGAATCATTTCCATTTTCGTCAACTTTGATTCAAGGATGCTAAGGCAAAAAATGGATACTTTATAATGCAATTTTGAAAACAATGGTAGTAGATGGTCTTTTTTTAATTTTCACACGGGACACCTCGAATGTTTTATAAATTTCAATCTCCTGGCCACGCACGAGGTCACAAACATATCCGACAAGTGTGTGCAACGTATTATTGGTCCCTGTGAGGTAACTCTTGAAGTTGGCATGTTGGCCCTCAACCCTATTTGTTGTAAATTCACCAAAGTTAAGCCGGTCGTACATCCAACAAGTAACAATTTTCTCTTTGTACGACACCAACCAATTATTCCAAATATATTCCCATACCTCTGAAAGAAATAATAAATTTTATAAAATGAACAAATAAATTATTAGAGTAACAATAACCATGAAATTCTTATCACGTTTACCATCTTCATTTAACTTTTCTTCCATCTTCCTGCAATTGTAATCGTACAATGCCTCTGTGGGAGACGAACACAAGGTCTTCCACCAGTATGAAAAATCCTTCAACATGTCGGTTTTGAAAAGGATATTCCACCGTCTTTTGATATTCTCCCTAACGTGCCACCTGCATAGGTTTTTAGTAGCACTCGGGAACACTGTGTCACACGCGCTCATCAGGGTCAGGTCCCTGTCTGTGACAATAACGCTGGGCTCCACACACCCATCGAGCATATCTCTGATCCGCTCCAATACCCATGTGAAGTTGTCCTGCCGTTCCCTCGATATAAATGCACGCGCAGTACAAAACGACTTCGACGTCGATGTAACGCCAATAACCTGAACAAACGGAATGTTGTACATGTTGGTCTTGTACGTCGTCTCTATCAACATCACGTGCGGGAATGCGCGTCACATTTTATACGAAGTAGGATGACAAAAGAAAACATCTTCCACGGCCTTAGTAGTTGCATTCGTTCGTGTTTCATACACGAACTCTTTAGATTGTAGCAGGATTTCAAGTTCCTGCATTGGTGTCATGCCTTTTCTCCCCTCAGCCCTAAACTTCGACGTCAGATTGTATATGTCTTGAACAACACAGACGCTGTGGGGAAAGTGCTCCCTTACGGCTGAATGGATATGTCGTGGCCGCACGTGCTTCCTGTGTAACTTCTCGACAAGATCAATTTCTTCGGCGGTCATCTTCCTAATATGCGCGTGGCCCTCCTCGTACACAAACAGGATCGTGGTTGTGCGTCTCGTTTCTCACCTCTAACATCCAACTGTCACTCTTTCCTACGAACTTCCCTACGAGTTTAAAGGGACATCCTTTCTTTATGCTCCCAGTACGCCTACTTGTGCCAGTGAATTTAGGTTCACCACTACGATTGCATAATAGTTCTACATCCTTTTTTCATGACCGACCCACCACAATGACGCACCCATGCTCGCGTCCTCTCATTTTAGCCCACTTCTTCAAGTCATCACGAGAATCAAAATACTGAAAAAATTATAAAGCTAGACATAAAAAACAATATATAAAACAAATAAAAAAATAAAATAAACAAAAGAATAAAAACTCTTCGTACTTTATCGGTTTTATAAGAAACCGTAGCCTTTCTTATCCGATCCTCATCCCCATCATTCTTAGCGGTGTTCCCATGGTTTTCTTTGAGGTGAATCGAACCGTCACTCTCATCTGTGTCATTCCCATTAAAAGTATCCGACACATGTGTAATTTCTAGTTCTGACGGGTACGGGGGATGTCCGTAATCCAGCTCTGTTTGTGAGTGGTACATGTTCGGGGCATGCCCGTAAGAATTGCAAGGGGGATATCTGTACCCTTCACCGTAACCTGTCGATCCAAATAAAGAGTTGTACCCCTCTTGAGCAAATGTGTTCGACGGGTTGGTTTCCTCCTCCCCCCACGGAGGGTGACTCCCGTATACGTAATATTCCTAAAAAAGATAATGGTTAGATATTTCAAATAATAAGTTATAATAAAACATATACTAATTCAACCTGGTTCGAATCTTCGATATGTGGCACCTCATTCAAATCTGGAAGCTTCGGCTTTTGATAATGATCTCCTGAACCCGACATTGTTTTCGAATTAACGTGTTTTTGAAACGACGAAGGCTGAAAAATCTCGAGTGTTGGATGAATGAAAGCTCGAAGGTATTTATGATGAAAATCTGGTGCACAAACCGTCACGGTTTGGCCAAACCGTGACGGTTCGGAGCACGAATCCCGTCCCTTTTGTCAACATCACAGTCTACCTCGTACCTTAAACTGAACCTCGTACCCTAGAGGTCACGGTTAGGCCAAACAGTGACGGTTTGGTGACCGGTTTTCAACTTTATCAGGCCATTTGTCGTTTTGTTGTCACGAGGTGTCGGAAGACGACGCAGAAACCGTGACCGCAAGCCCTTGCGGTCACGTTTAGGTACCAAAACATGACCTTTAGTCCTAACTGTGACCTTTTGGTCTGACCTCCCCCAAAAAACCCAGCAGTGTCCTCATTAGGACCAATTAATAAACCTTTAGTCATAACTGTGACCTTTTGGTCTGACCTACCCAAAAAACGCAGCAGTGTCCTCATTAGGACCCATTAATAAAGATCGAGAATTCACCGTGTGTGAAGTAATCGAGAATTCACCGCATGTGAAGTAGCTTACTAAAAATTTATCATTGTACCACCAAAAATCTACAAAAAGAACCAAAAACACAATCCTACTGATTCATCCATTCACTATGCTTTCCACTCGTCGCATTCTTCCTCTCACTTACGTATGTAATCTTCTTTCTCCATATGTATGATGTATCATTCTCTCAATGGATTATTTTTCTTGATTTTGACCTTTTGATTTCCTTCAGGTGCCATTCAAATCATCCACTTCTACCTTCTTCCGACCTCCTCATGGACGGTATTCCTTCTTCCCCTTTTCATCTCCAATGCAATTGTTTGCTTTTCAATGTGGGAAACTCGATTTTGTTTGAAATTGCAAAGAATTTTGCTATGCATCCACTCTTTCTGTTTCTTGTAAACTTAAGAATTCGTCCCTCATATGGAGAACTGAAATGCTGTTCATCATGATTTGTGTTATAAAATGGATTCATTTTGTAACTACAATTATCAAAATAACAATTAAATTGGTTTTAAATCAATTAATAACGGAGGTTCTTTCTTTGTTGATTAACTTATTTTTGTTGTTTTGTTGTTTGCACTGTGATGTGGGCTTTATTATTTCATAAAGTTTCTATTTTCCACCTGTTCCCTAGATTTATGTTATATGAAGAACGTTTTGTGCATTACAGTTCAAGTAGTTGTGTAGCACAGGATGTTGTCGAAATTTCGTCACATAGAGCAATTCTGAATGGATTCAGGACGTTCTGTAGCAGCAAAGGTGCGTTGTCAAAATTTTACATGGTGGTTTAGTGAGAGAGAGAAACGGGTTCGTTGAGAGTGTTAGTCATTGTTGCGGTGGAGTTGAGTACATAAATTTATGCATCATGAACTGATCTATGGACTAAATAACTATCAGGAAGTTATGTATAACCATGTGTAGCTGGTACACCATGTACCTTAGATATACACGAGACATAGCTTCTCTAATACCAAAAATAAACTTTTCTCGAATAAAATGACAGTCGATTTTCACATGTTTTGTGTTCTTGGAAAACAAGATTGGATGCAAGAGCCAATGCAGGGGGGCATTATCACACGATTGACAAGAAAATCCCAAGTCATATAATATATCATTGACCATAATTATTCTCATCTGTAGTGTTTGGTAAGGAAAGTATAATGTTTTTGGGCTGGGTTTACTAGGAGGAGCCTCTCTATCTCCTAGGATAGAGGAAAGGTGTGCCATCTTTTCACCCTCCCAAACCTACCAATAGCTTGCTATGATTTGGATTTTATCGGGTACGCTTGTTTGTTTGTTTGTAACATTTGCAAAGCCTCGACATTCATCCTCTATAGTTGAGCATGATATAACAGATTGCTTCTTTTTCATTTCTGGGAACCTAACTAAATGAATCACCTAGCATAACACAATAACCAGAAGCTGATCTTCATGGAGTCAGACAAGTATCATCGTCAACATCACAAAATGAACATAATGACCTTTCTTTGTTTTAATGAGCAATTTCTTATCCTTGAATGTATCTCACACATTCCAAGTTTTTAATCATAAATGAGAGGCAAGAAAATGTTATTCATCTTGAATGATTGTAGTTCTAGTGATGATCATAGCATCAACATACATCAAAACGACAATTATTTGATAGTCATTTGTTAGAAGAAAAAGAAATAATCATGTGAAGATGGAGTAAATCCAAATTTGTGAACAACTGATTAGGTGTGTGTTTGAAGCCATACAAGGACATGAGTAGTCTGCATATTGTATTTCGGTCTGACCTGAAGTTAATTTAGTATTGATATGACCACGTAGAGGAATATATACTTAATACTTCTGTATCAGGATCCTTGTGAGGATTATATGAAGAAAGAGGTAAACCAGTGAAATATTTGAGCCAAGCAGGAGTTTCCATAAAAGTAGAATATTATTAATAATAATAGGTGAGGTTTATATGATATGGTATGTGTTGATTGTGATAATGGGCATCTGACTCATTATGCATACTGTCCTACACACATTTATAAATTAGTCATTTAATCTTTTGAGACGCTTGTTGCACCATATTTACAAATCTTGACACAAGAACAACTCATTATTGGAGGAATATTTGTTAGTTCATCCTAAGAGTGCATAATTTAGTTAAGTAAACTATCATTGACATACTTCCTTTTGAGTAAGCTCTTTGTGAAGTTCAAAAGATCTAGAGGCTAGTTTCTTGTGAAAAGCAAGTTTGCAAATCATTCTATATTTCAAAATCAGATGGTAGCTACAAAACTGATGTAGCGCTCTTAGTTGAAACAACGGTTAGAAGTAAGAGATAATCATGTTCTACTGAGTGTAGAGTGAAAAGTATTTATAATTTTCACATTGATTTTAAATCTTTTGAGGCAAAAGTCATACTCATTTACGTTTCATTGATTATAGTCATGATTGCCAGCAAGCACCAATTTGACCAACTGTATTAGGCCTAGTGGTCGACATGTTGTAGATAGAATGGATGCATAGAATCCGTTTTAAGAAATGTCTCATCTTCATTTTCTTCATCGGAATACTTGGCTGAGGAAGTCATGATGGAGTTAATGATAATGATGATTTGCAAGAGTAGAGATAGATAAGCCTAAGAGAACTTCTCATACCATGAGATATTAGTGTAGAAAACTAAAGGGTGGGAATGAATAGGTTTCTTTTAAAAATATCTTCTTTTAAATGATCAAGTACAAAAGAACACTTGTTAATGTATAAAATCAATAAAGCAATCAAGTAAAGAGGGTGTTGGAGAAATGTCATGATTAGTTTATAGAAGTTCAAATGGATGTTAACAAATCCTCTCTAAGTCCTCTCCCCAATCTTCAATCAGGGGTTAGCTCCACTAATAAATGTCTTCAAATGCAGTGAGATCACAGGTTAAAGCGTCTTACTAATGATAGGTAGTGGTTATCTTACAATCATCTGGAATGGAAGTGATCGTTATGTACAATAACATCCCACTTAGGGTGAAAGTAATCACCAAGTACAAGAATGTCTCACTTAGAGTAGAAGTGATCGTCAATAGTAAGATATAAGCAGATTAGTTTGATGCTTGATGTTTTTCTCTTACTTGATCTCTTGTTCTTTCTTGTTTGAATGTAAGTATGTTAGAGAATATGAGGGATCAATAAAAAATATGTATTTTAAGTTTTTGTGTTATAAGAGGTAAGAAAAAGAGTATGGGGACTCTATTTACAGATAAAGCTGAAAATGAGAAAAAGTCCACGGCTCAATCGGTTGTCGATCCACGGTTGATCGGTGGTCAATTGTACTTTTTGTCCAAAACCACACACTTCAGTTATATCCTGTTTAAAAACACTGATTTTACTTTTCCCAAAAGGTTTCCTTTGATCCGTACCATCTTTGTAAGAGCTTACACAAGATTGGTAAGTTTAACTTCTCTTAAACCAAAAAGGAGGGAAGATGCTTTCCTAGTTAGTTTTAACATTTATCCATTTTAAGTATGTTAAATTTCTAAACAAGATCATGTTGGGATTTCTCTTATGGAAGATTATTCTAATACAAATTTAAGTTTAGATGAACAATTTTGATATATGTTTGTAAGCATTTTTATATAAACTTACCAACTTTATAAAAGCTTTGGGAAATAACTTTGGTTTTATAAAGTGTTTAATTAGAAAAGTAGTAGTTTTATTTTAATAAAAACACATTTCACTGATCACGGTATTCTCATTTTTTTAATTGCATTTAGTCTTCGGTTTTTTATTTGCAATTACATAGAGTGTGAAAATTCTTTGTATGTGGTATATGACAAACAGTTATTAACAATTGTTATCACATGTGAAACTTAATTATCGTTATCATTTGAATAGGATTTCTAAAATTATTGTCAACACTTAGTATGGTGTATTAGAGATGCAAAATTGAAAGAGTTCCTCGGTTATTGTTGTTAGTGATGCGCATCCAAAGAAAATTTAACAATGTGAATTGTGAAGTCATCATGATCATAGTTGAGTAATTTCAAAATACAAGTGGTATGACAACCTAAAAATCCGGTCCTATAGGAGGGTTATAAGGTTCTATTTTAAAATGGATTAGTAGACTGTGGTCTATGTTTGTACAAAACTTGTGGTCTTTCTATACAAGAGTTAGTGAGGCCTTTGTCTTTAATATCTTGTCTCAACCTTCTGGTATTACATATAATGTAATAGATGCACCAAGTAATAGTCAAACCCACAATCTTTGGCACAAATGTCATTCTCCCTACTAACCAAACATAATTACCTATTTTTCCTCTACATATATGTTAGGCTAATGTCACAAAGTCACCTATAAAGTCATTTTGTGCCTTTCATTGCTTGAGGGCCAGCCATTTTGTCCAACTTATTGATATGGGTCACATGCCATGGACTCATCATGGGAGTGGCCTAACTCTTGACCAGTGGTGCGTGGGAAGTGGAAGCACTTCCGTTGCACGACTTTCCTTAATCATGGAGGCTCACTCCAAGTGATATGCAAAGATAGCCACCTAGGTGATTCAACACAGTTTGAGTATATGCTATCTTTAAGCATTTGGCACGTCACATTCACCCACCACCAAAACACGCCCTCGTGCATCCCTGCACATCTGTGACAACACCCCGAAATAATGGTTTTTCTTTGGTTAAGAGGGACACATAATCATTACAGCATGCAATGAACGTTATTTTCACCCGGACTGTGGGTCGATTCTATGGACACCCTCGTCCACTTCGGATACTCAAATTCCACAACCACGTTGATCTTCCTTGCGTCAACAAACTAATTTAGATTCCAGGTTGGCTAGTTACTCATTCTGAAACTAGAGCGGAGCTCGTGATCTCATACCTGTGGGCTAGAAAGCCTTCACTCACTATCTTTACTCATTCTCATGAGCACCTACTTTTGATTTCCCACCACCAATGCTTAGCCATCATTTAAGTACTTTTGGGATAGTGATTGTACCTTGTCAAGTGCTCAAAGGCTCTCGGACCCCTACTGATATCACTTGTTACTGGTCTTCTATCGAAGCCTTGTGCGGCGCCTATATCTTGGGCCGGCAGCTGGCTATTTTGTTCTGTTTATTGATATGGGTCATTGATTTTGTCTTGCCATGAACTCACGAGGGGAGTGGCGCCGACTTTCGACTAGTGATACATGACACACTTCCATTGCACAACTTTCCTTTATTGTTGTCGCCAACTCCGAGGGACATGTGAGAGTAGGCGATTCAACACGATTTTAGTAAATGATCTTCACATATTTGACATGTTGGAGTAAGCTGGTGTCTTAATTATTAAGAAGTTTCCATATTGCAGATTTGTTCATTGCTACAATTTTGTTCTATCTATTTTATTTTTTTCACGATCCCTCTTTCTTTTATATGTACTGTTGTTTACTCTTTCTTGCTATTGCAGATTTGTCACTTCTGAAATGTGTCCCATGCAACAGAAAGGAGTTGAGCCCTATGACTGAAGAGAGTGCCAATGTGTTGAAATCAAAGGTTTGTCTATTTATCTATCTTTGATATCTTGATTTGATGGTATATTTGAGGATTAAGTTGATGGTGGTTACGATTAAGGTCCCTGAATGGGAGTTGTTAAATGATGGTGGTGTCATGAAGCTCCGTCAGAAGTGGAAAGTTAAGAATTTCCTCCTTGGGTTGGAGTTCCTTAAGATCGTTGCTGACTTGGCTGAATCGGAAGGTCGGTTTCTCTCTCTCTCTCTGATACAAACCCAAATCCTAATTAAGTGGGTTGGTGGGCCTTGGTACCGGGTTAAAGGGGCAGCAGCCTAGTGGGTTAGTGGAAGAATGGTTAGCTATTGTTTAGGAACTAATTGCAGCCTAACTGTGCTGGTTAGCTAATGTTTAGGGAGTAACTGCAGCCTAATGTTTAGGGAGTAACTGCAGCCTAATTGCCCCTATTCTTCCTATTTATGTTTACTTCTTAGGATGTGTGTGGCTGTCTTTGTTTAATTTATCAAAAGTAGGGTTTCTAATCCTTGTAATCGGAGATCACCCTTCTCGAACAGGGCTCTATCTGTACTTTTTACTTGAAGTTAATCAGGCTGACTTTTGGGTTCTATTATTTGGTTCCATTGCCGGGAAATCGAATGGCACCTGTAACCCGGAACTTGGTAGATCAACTAGCAACCATTGCAGTAAAACTAGATGTCATTCTTGCATCTTTGAGGGACGATGTTGAAGAAATCAAAGTTCAAGTGAACAGAGATTGTTGTAAAAGTGAAGAATCAAAGGATAATTTGAAGAACACAGTGGTTGAGGAACTGCAGGGGTCTGAGCATGACCATCTTCAGCCATTTAAATCCAGCGTTGGTGGCAGAATCACTTATCAAAGTGACATAAGCGGTGATGGGATTGAGGGCACCAATGAAATGGATGACGGAATGCACACCGGCAAAATTGATGGCACCGCAATTGAAGCTTGGGCACCGGCAAAGAAATTAACAGTAAAAGGCAGCCATGATCGGAAGAGGAGAGGAGAAATTAGTAAAATAAGAGGCTTGCGTAAAGATATTGACCCACCGATCTCGTTAGCTGCAAGGTGATGGGAATTCGAGAATTAAAGATCAAGCAATAACAGAAATGATAGATAGAAATGAAAGTAGGGAAGCTTTGATTAATGAAATGGAAATGCAAGAACAACCAGGGATTCAATCCCTCTCTCCAAAAGGAGCCATGAAAGAAATCATAACAAACTAATTAATCGACAAAAACAAACATTCTCTGCTCCCCTACTTATAACCATCAAATCCTAACAAACTTGCTAGCCACTTATGATATTGCCCCTTTGCCCCCTTCTAGAATACACATATAAAATTGGAGGTTTCCCGTTTGGTCCTTCAAGGTTAGTCTTTGCATCATTACTCTCTCCTTCCAAATGAGTCTTGTCCTCAAGACGAAAATTTGGGAATTGACCCAACATCCATTCTTTCTCTTCCTAGGTCGCGTCTTCTGGTCCTTTCCCTTGCCATTGAACCAACCACTGCTCCACTGTTACGCCAGCCACTTGCACATCACGAGCTGCTAACACCTCTTGAGGCATTATAACATCATCTTCATTACTATCCACTTCCGGAGGGAGGGTAGATTCTGCTTCACCCGAGATTGCTTTCTTTAGGAGAGAAACGTGGAACACCGGATGGATTTTGGACGTTCCCGGAAGTTTAAGCTTATAAGCTACCGGACCAATTGTCTCACCAATTTGAAACGGCCCAAAGAATTTAGGAGCGAGTTTTTGATTAATGCGGCGGGTAACCGATGTTTGACGATATGGTTTAAGCTTGACATAAACCCATTCACCCACGTTAAATTTTACGTCCTTGCGTTTCTTGTCCGCCTCTCTTTTCATCACCCTTTGGGCATTAGAAAGATGAACTTTGAGTTGGCGAAGTGCCTCATCCCTATCGCGTAATTCCCGCGCTACTGCTTCCACCCTGATTTCTCCAAAAGGAAACGACAGAATCGTAGGTGGTGGTCGGCCATAAACTGCCTCAAAGGGGGTAACTCCAACTGATGCATGAAACGTGGAGTTATACCAAAATTCCGCCCATGGTAACCACAACGCCCAAGATTTTGGTTGATCAACCGCGAAACAACGTAAATAAGCTTCCAAGCATCGGTTAATTACTTCGGTTTGTCCATCCGTCTCCGGGTGGTAAGCCGAACTCATTTGGAGTTTAGTTCCCTGAGCACGAAACACCTCCTGCCAAAACTTACTTATGAAAGTTGGGTCTCGGTCGCTCACAATCGTGTTAGGAATCCCATGGAGTCGCACAATCTCCTTAACAAAAGCTTCTGCTACAGAACGAGCTGTGTAAGGATGCTTAAGAAGGCTGAAGTGAGCATACTTAGATAACCGATCCACGACGACCATGATCACGTTATAACCTTTAGACGTCGGTAACCCCGAAATGAAATCCATGGAGAGATCCTCCCAAATCCTTTCTGGAATAGGCAGGGGCTGAAGTAATCCCCCTGGAACAGTCGAACTTGCCTTGCACCGTTGACATATGTCACACGCACGAATAAATTGTTTGACGGTAGACGTCATGCCACTCCAATATAGATTCGCTGCCAACTTCCGATAAGTGCGATAATAACCCGAGTGGCCACCGGAGGCGGTAGCATGAAATTCGTGCAATAGAGCCGGAATATACTTGGAGTTCTTTGGAATCACTAACCGCTTTCGAAAGTACAACAGATCATTGATGAGCTCATAGCCGGGAAACTTGGAAGAGTCTTCCAAATAACTTGCTTTCAATTGTTGTAATGATGGGTCAGTGCGAGCCTCTTCAATGAGAAGAGCGCCTTGCACCCAAATAGGGGACGAATTGATCAAATTGAGTTCTCCATTCTCATTTCTTCTTGACAATGCATCAGCTGCCCAATTCTCCCTCCCCGGTTTGTAGAGGATGTCGAAATTGTAGCCCAAAAGCTTGGCTACCCAATTTTGCTAATCGGGAGTGGAAACTCTTTGTTGGAGCAGAAATTTGAGGCTTTTTTGGTCTGTATAAACAGTGAAGCGATTACCCAAAAGGTATGGTCTCCAATGTTGGACCGCCAACACTAAGGCCATCATCTCCCGTTCATAGGCTGATTTCGCAAGGTTCTTGTCACTCAAAGCTTTTGCTAAAATAAGCCACTGGTCGGTTATGTTGCATTAACACAGCCCCGATTCCCCTCCCGGAAGCATCACATTCAACGATAAACGGGATCTTGAAGTCGGGTAAAGCTAGTACCGGAGCAGATATTAGTGCTTCTTTCAATTGAACAAATGCTTGTTGTGCCAATTCGCTCCATTTAAAAGAGTCCTTGGTGAGATCAGTGAGAGGTCGGGCTATGTCCCCATAATTGCGAATAAACTTTCGATAATACCCTGTGAGTCCCAAAAATCCCCTCAAACCTTTGATGTTCTTTGGAACAGGCCAGTCGTTCACTGCTGAAACCTTAGAAGCATCCATGGCTACCCCTTTGCCGCTGATAACGTGACCCAAATAATCCACTGTGGATTGGGCAAAAGAGCATTTTGATTGATTAACCATAAACCCGTGGGAAGTGAGAATATCGAACACCAATTGTAGGTCAGATAAATGAGATTCCCATGAAGGACTGTAAATCAAAATGTCATCGAAAAATATTACCACCTTCTTCCGAAGGATGGGGCGAAAAATGTCGTTCATAATCGCCTGAAATGTGGCAGGAGCGTTTGTTAATCCGAATAGCATTACGAGATACTCGTAATGCCCATCATGAGTCCAAAATTCAGTTTTGTCAATACTATCTTCTTTCATTCGGATTTGGTTATAACCCGATTTGAGATCCAATTTAGTAAAAAAAAATTGGCTCCATCTATCAATTCATCGACAACCGGAATGGGAAACTTATCGGGAACAGTGGCCTTGTTGAGAGCTCGATAATCCACACATAACCGCCACGTGCCATTCTTTTTCTTGACTAAAATGACTGGACTCGAGTATGCGCTGTGACTTGGACGAATCATACCCAAGTCGAGGAGTTCTTTGACTTGGCGCTCAATTTAAGCTTTTTGTGTGTGAGGATAACGGTATGGTCGAACCGCAATGGGATCATTATGCATCAGAGTAATACTATGATCATTGGGTCTCACTGGTGGTAATCCTGTCGGATCCCGAAACAATTTTGTATAGGTGGATAATAAAGCATTTAAAGCTGATATTTGAGCAGGGGATAGAGTTTTTACCGAGGTTGCCTCCAATGTTAAACACGAAGAAAACGAATTGGAGAAACCATCATCGGCCAATGCCATCCACTGTTGCAAAGCGGTCGAAGAGTGATTGCCACTCGACACTCCATATAAAGTAACGAAAGTGCCATTGTGTAAAAATTTCATCCATGAGTGCATCCAATCATGAGTGACCTCTCCTAAGGACTTAAGCCAATCCATTCCCAGAATTAAATCCAAATTTCCGATGTCGAAAACTAGAACATCAATCAGAAATGTGCAAGATCCAACACATATTTCGATTCTCTTACATTGATGAGTAACCAAAACAAAATGACCATCCCCCAGTTTGATTCGAACCCCTGCAATTGGATCAATGGGTGATCCCAAACCTGCTGCCAATCTACTAGAAAGAAAATTATGGGATGCCCCACCATCAACCAACATACTCACCGGAATTCCTGTGAGAGAACCTTCCAGGTTCAAGGTTTTCGAACCACCCTTGGTCGTTGACACTCCTTCGATATCCAAAGACATACACACTCTAGTGGATGTTCCGGTCGGAGAGTCTAATTCCGATTGAAAATCGGACTGAGATGGAATATCCAAGACCAAGTTCGTACCGTCATGTGTGTCATCCTCATCCTCCCCAAGCAGTAAAATCCGCAGACGACCCTCTGGACATTTGTGAGCCGGACCATACACCTGGCCGCAACGAAAACATAAGCCCTTCTTTCTACGATCATCATACTCAGTGCGAGATAACGATTTCATTCCCCTGTCTCGCGAACTAACTGATGATTGTGGAGTGACCATTGAAGACCCCGTGCGAGAGGGTGTAGATGACCTAGGCCCATCCCCACGATTGTTAGTGATGGGAGCCCGCATAAATGGTCTGTAGTGAGTCTGGCCCAAAGACGAATTACGTTCCACATAGTGATTGGGCTCACTTACATGATGAGATCCGGCTTTTTCAGCATACCTGAACCGAGCAAGAGATCCCAATGTAGCTGACGGACGCAACATGGCTTCGATGTCCTTTGCCAAATACATTGCATCTAAGCGAGAAGTCGGACGTTGGAGGCGAACTCGCTGCCGAACATCCTCTCGCAACCCCGCAATAAAATATCCCAAAGCCTGTGATTCCGGTAATCTAGGGACAAGAGACAATAGATATTCGAAGTCATCGATATAATCCAAAATAGAATCACCCTGTTGAATAGCCGATAGTTGTTCGTAAGGGTTGTAAATCTCGAGACCACTGAAACGTTTGAGTAATTCCGACTCAAATTCAGCCCAGGTGATAGACGGGTTAATCTCCGTGACGATCGTAAACCAATGCAAAGCTACACCCACCATACTTAATTGCGCCAAACGGATCCGAGCATCGTCAGGAGTGTGATTGATTTCAAAATAGAGCTTCGCTTTCTTAATCCATCCTTGCGGATCAAACCCCTGAAATTCAGGCAGTTTAATCTTCTTCACAGCCCATGGAACGTCAGATCTTGAATCGGTTTTGGTGGAGGAATCCGTCTTCAGTATCGGAGGGTCCTCAGACTCCGATGAGTTGAAAATTCCGCCTCCCGAAGGGGCTTATGAGAAGCTGTGGAAATCATTTGCTTATCGAGCTTCGTGATCAAAGATAATAAGGTTTTCTGTAAGGTTGCGACATCCGACTGGATGGAATCGACAGATGAATGAAGAGAAGAAACGTGTGATTGAAGAGAATCAACCGATGATTGAAGGGTAGAGACATTCGATTGCAGATGTGAGAATTGCTGGTCGTGCGCATCGAGGCGATCGGAGTGAGTAACCATCTCGCCGGTAGCGGCAGGTCGGACCAATGATGGGAATTCGAGAATTAAAGATCAAGCAATAACAGAAATGATAGATAGAAATGAAAGTAGGGAAGCTTTGATTAATGAAATGGAAATGCAAGAACAACCAGGGATCTCTCTCCAAAAAGAGCCACGAAAGAAATCATAACAAACTAATTAATCGACAAAAACAAACATTCTCTGCTCTTCTACTTATAACCATCAAATCCTAACAAACTTGCTAGCCACTTATGATATTGATAGGATCAATTAGAGCAATCTGTAACAATTTTATGAACAATTCAAAGCAAAATACAAGCAATTATAATCAACTCAAGCAAAATCAACAAAATTCAGATTTCATTGATAGCAAAAGACGATTACAAGTGATAGAAAGCAGTTCTCATAAAAACATACAAAAACTTCTACAATCTATACTACGTCTATGCTATTTATACTAGAACTAAGGAACTAAAGTTACACAACTAGTCCCTATACTAGCATAAACTACAAAACTAAACACTAAAGACTAAATGTTAATCTTTTAAGGGACCTAACAATACTCCCCCTAAGATTTACATTGTCTTCAGTCTTCAGTTCAGCTCCATCCTTTCTTTTCTTCTTTTATCTTCAATCTTGTCTTTGTCTTCATCTTATCTTCTCTGCATCCTTTGACTTCTTCTTTTATCTTCAATCTTCAAATAACTCTTCAGGTTCTTCTTTAACAGAGAACATTGGTTTCTTTTTGTAAATCTCTGTTTCTTTCAATGCATTCTCTATTGCTGACTTGAATTTCTTTGCTAGCACAGCTTGCTCTGGTTTTGATTCATTGGTTTTTATATCTAACTGCTTCATTCTATCCAATGTGTTCTTTGACAAACATGCTATATCAACATTAGCATATAGCTCAATTGGAATTCCGCAGTCTTTTGTATACAATTCAAGCACACCTTTCCTTGATATTCTCATAAACTCAATATCTGGAATATCTTTCTTCACAATGTTTGCATAAGCCAAAGCTTTTCTTAATGCAATTCTCTCCATGGCAGCACTCATAACATTGATAATTGACACAAAGTACTTCTTATCTTGTTCAGCTGTCTCATTTGATAACTTGTCAAACTTCTGTACAGATAGAAATGAAATGTAACTTGGGTGTAGTAACCTCAGTTCAAAGGCTCCAAACAAAGTTATCATGTCTTCATTCCAATCTTCTAAGTTTCTCACAAGTTTAAGCTCAAAAGTTTCTGAATTGTAAAACCATCTTTGAATTGGTTTTGACTTTTGATTTCCGTCAATCATCTTTAAGCCAGGAGTTGTCACTTTTTCTACATACTTGTCATAAAATTCAATCATAAAGTGATCTTTATCTGATTGATTAACTGTCTCACTTCTTTTCTTCTTCATTGACATAAAGTATTCTTTATCTTCCTGTTTACATCTTGTTTTCAAAAAATTGCTTGATCTGGTCAACCCTGTTCTCAACAAATCTACCATCATTTGTCCTCTTTTTGCATTTGAATGATTAATCGACATCAATCTATTCAACTCTTTAAGATCTTGCACTGGAAGTTTTATGATGCTAGCATAAAAATGATAAACATCACATATTGCATTCACTCTTTTAATTAGAAATGCATCAAACACTTCATCATACTTCCATGCTATGATTTTTACTTGATTTGTGAAGTTAGGTGCAATCATTGCATTCAACAATTCAGCCACTGATTGACCTTTTTGTAGCACATTCCTTACCAAATCACCTGTTGACCTTGATTTATCAAAAATTTGAATTTGTTCCTCAGAAGCCTTATAAGCTTTCTTTTCCGATTCTGGAAACATTTTCATTAATTCTTTTCTCCTTTCATGAGCAGATGATTTCATTGCCATTTGTTTGATCTCCTGAGGCTTCAACACTTTTGTTCTTTTTGTAATTTCCAAGTATTGCGGATTGTCAGTATCCAATATGATCATCTTTTTAGTTTGTTTCTCCGTTTCTTGAAAACTTTTAACCAAATTTCTCAAAGATACAGATTGAAGTCTTTTTAATTTTCTCCAAGGATAATTCCTTGCTTGCAACCATGATCGTAAAGCAAACACACTCATTTCTTCTGGATCTGGATGGTGCAGCTCAGAACTTGAAAGTTCATCAACATTAATACTTTCTTTTCCTCTGTTCCACTCTCCATGTTCAATCACTATTTCATTTGGATCTATTGGAGCAATGGATTCTGCAGCTATACATTTCTCATATTCATCGTTTATCTGAGAAACTGTTAACCCATCTAAAAATACTCTGTTATATTTCATCTTTACAAGATAATTATACCTTTCTTCAAAATCTATTGAAATATCATCAACTCCTTTATCATGTTCCAAAGGAGGATTTTCAAATTCTTCATCCATATCTTCATCATCGAGAACCTCATTATACCAATCATCATCAAATTCATCTTCCAAGTCTTCCAAAGCACCAATTTTATCTTGAATACCTGGTTCTTGGCTTTCTTGAATTTCTTCTTCAAGTGACTCTTCAGTTCTCTGAACATTTGAAGATGATTCAGGTCTTTCTCCATTGCAGATACCTTCTCAACATCAATTGAAATATTTTCTGAAACAATCACTAATTCAGGAGAATTGGGTTTTTCAGATTCTTTTAACTTCAAGTTTTCTTTCAAACTTTCATTTTCTTCAGTCAATTTCTTGAATTTTTCTTCAAGAAGATCATAGTTTTTTATCATCGCCTCAAAATTTTTAATCACATCTTCTTTGTCTTTAGCATAAGACACAATCTTTTCATCTTTGCTAAGACTTTCTTCTTTCAATTTCTCATACAATCTTTTCATCTTTGCTAAGACTTTCTTCTTTCAATTTCTCATTTTCTTTCTTTATCATATCAATCTCAGCCTTTAGATCAGCAATCTCCTTTTCTTTTGCTTCATTTTCATCTTTCAGTCTTACAAGTTCATCAACATCAAGAATTTCCTCAGTTTGAACAGCCACATGGTGTGTTGTTGAAACTGGAATATCTTGATTAATTTGGAAAGGCTCAATGAACTCATAATCAAAAATTTGATTATCAACATTCATATCATGATCTATCTCTGTTTGAGCCTCTGCCTCTTCATGCTCAATTTCATGATCAACTGCATCATGCTCACTTTCCTGATCATGAACTTCATCACCAACTATTTCTTCATCTTCATTTTGAGCTTCATTTTCATGCTCAGAAATTGATGATTCATGACTTATATCCTGGTGTGTCTCAGTTACATCACCATCATCATCATTAGCATCATTATCATCACCTGAACTTGATGAGCTATCATCATCATCTTCATTTTCATCATTCTCATCTTGATCACCTTCCTCATCTTGATCATCTTCTTCTATAGGAAACTCATCTATCAGATCAGCAGGATCAATTGGTTTACCCTCTAACAAATGATAATGCTCTACAGTAATGTCAACTTCATCATTAGCTACATTTAACATGTAGTCAAACATAGGAACATTCTGAGCACCTGTTATCATTGTTAACTTCTTATATGTCATTTCAGACATGTTTTCCAATTCCATCCGATCTCCACCAACACCATAAACATGTATATCTGGATATTCTTCATTGATGATCATTTGGAGGAATCTTGGATACATCAAGTATTTGTGCCTTGTTCCTTTTTCTAAATTAAAAGCAAATCCATTCAGTATCCACCTTGACATATTAAACCTTCTGTTTGTAGCTAAAGCAACAATAGGTGAAGCTATGTCCACAGGAAATGAATTCCATCCAGCACTCCTCTTGGACAAACAATGTTGGAAGATGTAACAAAGAAGCTTCCAGTGATTGTAGACCCTTGCTCTAAAAAATTGTTTCTTAGGAAACTGATCTGGATGACCCATAGCCATGAAAATTTCTCTGCATTCATCAAAAGAAAACTCACAGAGATCTTCCGGATCATTTTCACCCAATCTTAGAGCATTTCTGATAGAATCTTCAGACACTTCTATCATTCTGTCTCTGGTCACAAATCCTCTTACAACTTTTCTTCCATCCTCTACTTCAACCCTTGCAGTGTTCCAAAACTGTCTAATTAGTCTGTCATAGATTACAGTTTGGTAACACATTGCATACACATATTTTGTTCTTAGAAGAAATATGATCATTTCTTCATAAGACAAAGCATCTTGTGCTTCCTCATCCAAAAATGCAGCAATGTTGTGCTTAGGTGCAAACTTCAATTCTGCCATCTGCAAAATTTAAAAACAATGATATTAGACACTGTGTGTATTTTGAAGCAAATGTTTTATTGTGAGTTTAAAAATATGATGATTTAAGATATTATAAACTGATGTGTTAACATGAATTTGAAGTTTAAAAACAACTTGAATTTTAATTTTAAGTGTAAACAATTAATTTTAATAAAAGATGAATTTTCAAGATTGATTTTGATTAACAGTTTAACACTTCTTTTTATGTTATCTTATATCACTTTATTAAAAACTCTTAAGTTCCTGATATGATGATTTTTATCAATTTTAATTTTATTTTGAATTTTGTTTTATTTTTTATTAAAAATTTATGAATCTGTTCATCTTCTTCATTGAGAATGTTCATCAGTGACCATGAATCGAAATTTCAATCAAATATCAGATTAACACAAGTTTAACCTAACAACATGATCGAAATCATCAGATGAACAAGATTCAATCATCAATTTTGCACATTTTTTCGATTTGAAGTATAATCTGTGATTTTGTAAGTGTTAGGGTTCATACGACTGTACAGGGATCGAACGACCATCAATAAGTTTCATTTAAAATGAAATCAGTTGAATGCGAATCATTCACTTACATTCAAAATCACAAGAATACTATCAACAATCTGGAATTTTTGTTCGAAATGGATTCAATCGATGAATGAGGGTTTTGGTCGAATGTTCGAGAGTTCGAGAGTTCAGAGGGTTTTATGAGGGTTTTTGAAATGAGAATGAAATGAATATCACAAGTGTTCTATTTAATACTAAGTATAAAAATTTTAGACTTATGAGCACTGTTGGTCGTTTCAGGACTGTTCAGACTCATTAGGTCATAAATTTTACTAAGTGTTGAGACATATGAGCACTATACAGCCTTGTGAGTCCAGTCGTATTAGCATTGTTAGACACATGAGGTTAGTCGTATGAGAACTGTTCAGACTCATAAGAACTGTTCAGACTTATAAGCACTGTTAGTAGCATAAGCACTGTTTCAGTAGCATAAGCACTGTTTCAGTAGCATAAGCACTGTTTCAGTAGCATAAGCACTGTTTCAGTAGCATAAGCACTATTAGTAGCATAATGAATCTGAAATGTCCACACACCAACTAATCAGACATATAACAACTGTTTGTCATACGACAACTGTTTGGACACATAACAACTGTTCATGCATTTTTGCACTTGGATTTTTCAAATCTTCCACCTGCACACTGTTTAAACAAATTAGTAATATTTCATACTAATATTCAAACAATATTGCATATTTTTACTTTTCCCTCAAATTTACACTTTTGACCCTCAAAGTTTAACTTTTTACAATTTTGACCCTCAAAATTTCAAATTTACACTTTTGACCCTCAAAATTTCAAATTTATACTTTTGACCCTCAAATTTGAACTTTTTACAATTTTGACCCTTCATTTTAGTTTCAAAATGAACAACCAAATATTTCAAACTCTGTCTTGATTTCAACTTTTCAAATAAGCTTTTCCTTGCTAAAAATTATGAGATCATTTTATCATTTGATAAACACACACATACTTTGAAATTAAAGCATCATCCGTTCAATTCAACATAATCATTTCAATTCAATATAATTCAAATACATACAAGATATACAACCGATATATACTAAGCATATATCGGTTAACACGCCCCCTCAGTGTGGGCAGCAGAGGATCGAATGCACAAACTGGACTTGAACTGATTGAATAGCTGTCGTGGTAGACCTGTAGTGAAAATGTCAGCTTATTGGTAGTCGGCAGGAATATGTAGTACTCGAATGGCGCCAATGCGGACTTTTTCCCGGACGAAATGAATGTCAATTTCCACACGTTTAGTATGTTGGTGTTGAACCGGGTTCTCGGAAAGGTAGACGGCTGAAACATTATCACAAAAAATAATGGTGGCATCACGTGTTGGAACAGACAGCTCAAGGAGAAGGTTACGGAGCCATGTGGTTTCGGCTGCAGTGTTTGCAACTCCCCTGTATTCGGCCTCTGCACTGGACCAAGATATGGTGTGTTGGCGTTTTGAGGACCAGGAAACCAAGTTGTTTCCAAGGAACACACAATACCCGGATGTTGATCGTCGAGAGTCGGGGCATCCTCCCAGTCAGCATCAGAGTAAGCTGTTAATTTGCAAGACTTGGAGGGTTGGATTGTGAGGCCATGATCAATTGTGCCTTTGATGTAGCATAGAATTCATTTCATTGAATTGAAAATGTGGTTCCCGCGGGTTGTGCATGAATAAACAAACCTGTTGGACAGCATAGGCAATATCTGGTCGGGTGAAGGTTAGGTATTGAAGGGCCCCTGCTAGGCTGCGGTACAAAGAGCCATCAGGTAGAGGATTCCCAGCAGTAGCACTCAGTTTTGAATCAGTGTCTGTAGGGGTGGAACAAGGTTTGCAATTTTGCATATTGGCACGGTTGAGAATTTCAGCAACATATGATTGTTGTGATAAGAGACCGCCATCTTTATGAGTGACCTGAATGCCAAAAAAATGATGTAATCGACTGAGATCAGTCATGGCGAATTCAAATGATAAGGCCGTAAAAAACGATCATCAGAAGCAGTGAGTATTATATCATCGACATATAACAATAAGTACGCCAATTATGTGCCCTTTTTATAGACAAAAAGTGAGGGGTCACAGGTGGTGCTCCGAAAACCACACTTAGTAATATACGTGGCAAAACGATAGTACCAAGCTCGCGGTGCCTGTTTTAGACCATATAGTGACTTCCGTAGACGGCATACGTGAGTCGGGTGCTCTTTGTCAGTGAAGCCCGGAGGCTGGAACATATAAACAGTTTCATGCAAGTCATCATGTAAGAATGCATTCTTGACATCTAGCTGATGGATAGGCCACTGACAAGAGACAGCAAGACTGAGAACAATCCGAATGGTGGTAGGTTTAACCAAGGGACTGAACTTGTCAAAGCAATCGATGCCAATTTGTTGAGACTTTCCGTTTACGACCAGGCGAGCTTTGTAACGTTCTAAAGAGCCATCTGCATGAAATTTGTGACGAAACAACCACATACAACGAATAATGTGTGCATTGGCAGGTCGAGGAACCAACTCCCATGTGTTGTTGTCTATGAGGGCCCTATATTCGTTGGTCATGGCCTTATGCCAGTTTGGGTCAGTTAAGGCAGTGAGGTGGGATTTGGGTACGGGAGAGATGGGTGGGGTGGATGTGGTATGTAGGTTGAGATTGTGGGATGTTTTTGAGGGGCCATTTTGGGAGCGAGTGATCATGGGATGTATGCGTATGGTGGGAGGGTTGGTCGGGGGTGCCAAAGGTGCGGGCCGGGAGGGGTTAATGGGTGGCGGGTTTGGCTGTGGTAGGGGAGGAGGTGGCCGGTGACGACGTTGGTAGTAATGTGGGAAGGTTGTAGGTGCGGTGGGAGAAGTGGGGTGGTTTGGGGAGTGAGTTGGTGGGGTTGAGGGTGGTGGAGAGGGAGGTTGAGGGGGGTTTGAGTGTGCGGCGGAAGGTGGGTTGATCGAGGGAGGGTGGAAGAGGTCAGGATATGTGAAAATGGGAGTAGTGAGGCCAGACTCAAGCAAAGAGTAATCTAGGGCACCTTGTGTGGAGAAGGGAAACTGGGTTTCGTCAGAGGTGACGTGTCAGGAGAAAATGACCTTGTTGGTGGACAGGTCAAGGCAACGGTAACCCTTGAATTCGGCTGGATAGCCAAGGAACACACATAGTGTGGATCGTAGGGCGAGTTTATGTGGACGGGTAGAGGATTGGTTGGGGTAGCAAAGGCAACCGAACACCCGTAGGTGGTCATATGTTAGGTTGTGTAGGTATAGGTCAGCAATTGGTGTTTTGTCGTGTAAAATAGATGAAGATAGGATATTGTGAAGATAGGTGGAGGTATGAATGGCTTCTACCCAGAGTGTAGGAGGGAGGGAGGCATGTGTGAGAAGGGAAAGCATAATTTCGTTTAGACGGCGTATCATGTGCTCTGCCTTCCCATTTTGTTGGGACGTGTGTGGGCACGAGAAGCGAAGGGGTCGCCTTGTTTGGCTGCAAGGGTGTGAAATTGATGGTTATCAATTTCATCCCCTTTGTCGCATTGAAAGGCTTTTATGGATAGGTTGAATTGGGTTTTGATGTAGGTATGGAATGTAGCAAATTTGGTGTCTGTTTCAGATTTGAATTTAAGTGGATATACCCATGTGTAGTTAGTAAAGTCATCAATTAAAATCATATAATATTTATAACCGGCTTTACTAGTAATAGGCGAAGTCCATAAGTCACAATGTACTAAATCAAAAGGCAGTACGGTAGTAGATGTAGATAAAGAAAAAGGCAATCGTTTGTGTTTTGCTAGCTGACAAGAATTGCAAAGACTAGAATGTCTCGTTTTATTACAAGAAATAAATTTAATAGAAAGAAGGGAATCAAGGACATGGGCGCCAGGGTGACCCAAACGATCATGCCAAACATGCTGAAAAGACGATGCGAAGTGAGCAGATGCCGAGGCCGGAGCAGGAGCGGTGACAGGGTAGAGGTGGCCGTCACTGTTGTGGCGGGTCAAAATCTTCTTACTCTTGAAGTTCTTCACAGAAAAACCATATGGGTCAAACTCAACAGAGACGCAATTATCAATGGTAAACTTTTTGACAGAAATAAGGTTTTTAATGATGTTGGGTGTGTGATTGTTAAGGTTAAGGGTGGTATGGGAGTGTCGGAAGGTAGTGTTGCCCAACCCAAGAACCGGCATTTTTGGCCATTTCCAACAAATATGGACTTAGTAGAACTACACATGATAGGGTTGGAAACTATACCTGGATCCGCACTGAGGTGATCGGTTGCTCCAGTATCCATGAACCATTAAGCATCATTGGTGTCGGATGTCATAGCATTGAGAGCTTCACCCAAATCAGAAGGTTCAAGTGGGCTATAATCAGCAACATGGGACTGTGGGGGTTGTCGGGTGTTGCCGGATTGCCTGGATGGAGCTGGCCTGTTGGAGGAAAGCCACGGGCCTGGTTGCCAAGGTGCAGCCCACCCTTGAGTGGGATATGGGCAGGGTGGTGGTGAGGCCCACCACGGGGCCCAATTAGGCTGCTGATATGGGTTGGATGGAGCAGCCCAAGGGGGTTTAGAGGCAGCAGACGAGGCCCATGGTGGCTGCTGTGAGGAGGCCCGATTGTTGGGCTGCGGTGATGGAGTCTGAGGCCGGTTAGCGCCATGGTTTGGGCCATTCCTGCGCTGTTGGGAGACTCCCCGATTGGGGCCATTGCGAGGGTTGTTAGGCCGCCGGGTGGTGGATGAACTCACAGGCTCAGAAGTTGTGGCTGCCAGTGCAGTAGCTTTGAGACCATCCCTTGCTCGCTGACGGTCAAGTTCAAGGTGAAGCATGTTACAGGCTGTTTCCAGGAAGGGAGAGTTTGGTTAAGGTGAGAAACAATGTTGTCGAATTCCGGGGGCAGGCCACGGACAAGTTGAAGAACAAGTCGATTCTCACTAACCGGACTTTCCACGTCCGATAGCTGATCTGCAAGGATCTTAAGTTTCTGGCAGTATTCTTCCAAGGAAGGCATCTCTTTCAACGTCAGGTTGGTGAAGGCATGTTCCAATGCAGCAGCTCTGGAGCCTTTGTTATTTAAGAAGAGGTTCTTGACCCGTTTCCAAGCTTCATATGCGGTTGACTCTTGCTCAAGCACACGAACTAGCAGGTCATCGGATAACGTACCGTAGATCCACTGAAGGACAATCACGTCTATCTCGGACCAGGAGGCATACGCGGGGTCTGTTGCAGCAGGCGGTTCAGTCCCGTCGATATGGTCAAGGACTTTATAGCCACGAGCATGTAGGGGAAACAATTTCACCCACGATGAGTAAGAAAGTTTGGTTCCATCAAGGATACGAACTTTCTTTTGGATGTCTGTCACTGTGTAGACAGGATGAAGAGGCTGAACCGCTGCTGGTTTGGGGCCAGAATGTTCAGGCTTGTTGGTCTGTTCAGGTTTGTCACCCATGTCGATACGAGGGCTATGTAACAACTGACCAGATCAGGATCAAAAGTGCTCAGGGAATGGTTGCGGCGGCGGCGGCGGCAGGAGTCGTGGCTGTCTGCGGCTGCGGCAGAGTTAGGGTTCAGAGCAAGATTGCTCTGATACCATGTAATTCTGAGAATACTCGATGATTTCCATTGATACCAATCATGTCCATATATACAAACAGGATCCTAACAAACTATTCTATAAGAAAGGAAACACTATCAAACACTAAAGATAAATATAATTCAAATATATACAAGATATACAACCGATATATACTAAGCATATATCGGTTAACAAAATAGTGTTCAATTGATTGAATTAGGTTGCACCCCAGGCTCCCATTTAGCTGGGATGAAATCTTTTGAGGGTTAGGAGTGGAATACAAAATAAAGTTTTTGACCACCATAAACTTCATGGTTGATAAGTCCATTGGAATATATTCTATGGGTAGTTGGTCTTTACTACCAAGATCCGTTGAGATCATATCAATTATCGTTGCAAACAGTAATCAGTTGACTTAAAAAGGTCAAAGTGATTATTCTTTCTTAGAACAGAGAAAGTTATATGCTCTGAGAACAACTACAAGCATTGTAGGACTTCTTTAAACATAACTTCTCATCTGATGACGTTTCTCTTTAGTTTCATTATACAAATGGTCAGAATTCTATGATCTATATTGTGACTGTGTTTCATATTGTTTAAATATAGGACATCATCCAGATCTTCATCTAGTTGGATGGAACAACGTGATGATCGAGATATGGACACATGCTTGTGGTATGAACCAACTATAAGATTTCCCTGAATGGTAAAGTTCATATAGTGAATCTGTTGGTTATAAATATGTGTGAACATCAATCTGACTTGTGCAGGTGGGCTCACAGAAAATGATTTCATCCTAGCTGCAAAAATCGACAAGTTACCCTTCGAATCTTATCTTAGGCGTAAAGTAAATGGTTAATGGTTTTTCTTACTCGACTCACTAGACATGATGTTTTTGGCATGGTCTGGTACTCTGGTTCACAAGTTAGCTGGATTTTCTTTTTATAGTTTGCCTGCAGGGAATGTATACATCTGCTTTTTAACGACTTGAGGAATAAGTGAAGTTTTCGCTACACGTCATATTGTATCATAGGTTTGAATGCATTATCTAGACACTTACGAGTGTGCAATGTTCATATATGCTTGAACTTCGCCATCTCCCAACTACATCTTTTCATTTGCATTCATAGTAATAGGTGCCTTCTTACAATTACTTCAAATCTGTTCAGCTATTCCGCAACATACTTCTTTAACACACTAACATCCCATCTTGCTATTTTACAACTTCAAGAACAAGAGCTAGTGCAAATCCCCATAATGTGATCTCAAATACTTATAGCATCTTTTTATTAAACTCATTTATCAAATCATGTGATGACAGATATAAATAATATGAATAACTCTTTAGAGGCTGTTTTGGTGTATTATATGCCTAGTTTTTGCTTCTTGCATACCTCTCTTGTACGTGGCTCGTGGTGGTTGCTTCAATGCATAGAGAGGCATTGTGTGACTTGTACATCTTATCTTCCTCGCACTCAACCTTGAATACATAAACATCTTGAGGAAGACCGATAAGAAATGCTGCTTTAACACTAACTGGTATATTTTTCACGCTTTCTGTGCTGCCAATGAAGTACCACTCTTATAATTACAAATTTTGCCACTAGTGAGAATACTTCTTTGAAACCGTTTCCATATTCTTGCATCCGTTTGCCAACAACCTTGCCTTATACTTTTGGACTTGACTGTTAGCTTGATGTTTTACTTTAAACACTCGTTTCAACCCAACCACTTTCTTCACATTTAACATGTCTGACATCAATCAAGTAGTATGTTTATCAAGGCCTTTAATTCCTCTTTCATTGCTTCCCGCCTATCTATTTGTTTGTTATACTTCTTTATATGTCATTGGTTCAACTTTGAGATGAAAAGAAACTTGGAGATGCGCCACCACTCTCACAAATCACAACACATCATGACTGAAATCCAATTCCCTATATGTTTCCTTCCCCAATGTACTTGCTTGCATGCGACCTATCCTCATTTTTTTTTTCATTTTCGTGTTATGTCAAACAGTAGATATTATGTTGTATAATCTATAAGCTTTATATTATAAATAACACCTTATAAAATTGCACTTGTGTGATTTTTAATCCAGCTTTTTCCTAAGTTGCGAATGTTTCAAGGAATACGCTACATATGGTTTTTGGTTGTGCCATGCTTCATGTGGGGTTCTTCCAATTGTTGCTTTAATAGATGAGAGATTGAGTGGATATATAGCTCTTGCAATCGTTTCAGCCCACCCAGAAACTAGTTTGTTAACCCTTTTTGTTGTAGCATGTTGTGGCCATCTCTATATAACGTATGCTCTTGCACTCGGGCACACTATTTTGTTGTGGTATATATGGTGCTATGAACTCTCTACTATTCACGTTTGTCTTGGAAATTGTATTGATTGTTTATGAACAAAATTCACCCCCTCGATTGTTTTGTATTGATAGATGTTCATCTCAAATTCTTATAGCATCTTTTCATTAAACTCATTTATCAAATCATGTGATGACAAGTTTAAATAATATGAATAACTCTTTAGAGGTTGTTTTGGTGTATAAGATGGGCTAGTTTTTGCTTCTTGCATATCTCTGTCAGTCTGTTGTACGAGGCTTGTGGTGGTTCCTTCAATGCATAGAGAAGGATTGTATGACTTGTACACCTTATCTTCCTCTCTCACAACTCTGAATACATAAACATCTTGAAAAAGACCATTAAGAAATGCAACCTATAACACGAACTGGTATATTGTTCATACTTACCGTGCTGCCAATGAAAGTACCATTCTTCTAATTTTGATTTTTGCCACTAGTGAGAATGTTTCTTTGAACCTGATTTCGTATTCTTGTATCTGTAAGGCCCCGTCCCCGGGCACCTTACAGCTGGTTATCATCGCGCTTAAAATACATCATTATATAGTCTTTACTAAAATCATGCAGCGGAAACTGTGAAATAACTTTTAATTTTACTATAAATGCTTTTGCAAGTTAATACAACGTTAATCAATTACAAAATATATGTTGTTGCATTACATCACAAAAGCATTATATAAATGGATGTCGTCCCAAAAGAGCTGAGTAGCCGCCTCGTGCCATCCTCAGCAACCTTACCTGCCAACTGGAAACATAAAAAGTCAGCGTTGCTGAGTGAGTTCTAGTTTTATATTAAAACATACTTTACTTTCAGTAAAACCCTTTCTTTACTTTCATGCTATCACATGCTACACCCCGTACACGTAGATAATATCGTTATTATCTTCTCTATTCGTTCGTTCATCATTACGTCTTTTTTTGCGCACCAGATATCTTCCGTACCAATACCATATGCTACACCCCGAACTATTTAGCTACTGGGCCGAAGTCTATAAAGCGACAGCTAAACGTGGTGCCACAGTACTAAGGGTAAGCGGTAGAAGTTCTATAATAATGACCGATCACAAAGAAAGACCCCGATGTGCATCCTTCCGGGGTCGCGAACCCGCATACCGTTGGGCTAACACCCTATTTGGCGTGTCCCGATATCCAATTCTCGCAAGACTTTCATTACTTTCATCATTCATTAATGCATGCATTCATTCATCATGTTCCTCTTTCATTATCTTTCACTTTACGTTACATAATACTTTCGTTTCATTCATTAACATAACACGTAAAGCCACGGGAAAGATAAACATACATCATAATAAGGAACATCAACATACACTATAGCATTACTATACAGGGCATTATCATACATACATAACGTACATCATGCATAAACATGCAACCTCATCATTATCATGCCCTACATTGCTTCTAAGCTCCCCACGGTCATCTTACGTGTGCCTAGGGGAACTCCCACATCAAAACTTACATCTGCACTTTCTCTCGAAAGTCAGTACTCTAACTATGTTCATCCTCAGGTACAATAGCCCTGTTTGGGCGAATGGACACCCTTCAGTCGTATGACCTTCATGCGACTGAGCATCATGCGATTGGATCTAAGCGAATGAACACCTATGCGGATGAACACCCAATCGTGCGAATGGACCTCATGCGAATGAGCACCTATGCGACTGAGCTCTCAGTCGCATGACTCCCCATGCGACTGACCCCCAGTCATGCGACTGACCCCAGTCATGCGACTGACCCCAGTCATGCGACTGAACCTCAATCGTGCGACTGAACCTCAATCGTGCGACTGAACCCCAATCGCCCTCCAGTCGGCCGTATGGCCTCCAGTCGGTCGCCCAGCCCTAACTGGTGCAGAATGCAGTCATCCCGAACCCAATCTGCCATTTTCGACCTCCAAGCTCATCCAAACCCATTCTAAGCCCAAATCAACCATCCTAAACCTTAGGAATGCATACTATGACACCATTCAAGCACACACAAGTCTAAGAACATACTCCAAACGCACCACATGCAATCACACCCAAATGGGTCAAACACACACATATACAAAGACAGGTTTACTATGTGTTCCAGCCCAAAATCAGTTGAAAACGAGTAAAATAGGGGTGCTAGAACTCACACAAGCTACAAGAAGAAGAAGGGCTTTGTGTTGACTCGCTACCCGACGATTTTCGTGCACGTATCCACCCGAATCAACCTTTTTCTCTCTTTTCTCTCTTCTTTCTCTCTTCTTTCTTTTCTAGCTGATTTCTCACAAGAGTGGGGAGGATGTGGCTTCCCTCCCCCTCTTAATCTCCCATATTTACAACTTTTCTCCCGTTTTGGCAAGTTTGATCCCCTGACTTTAGACTTTATTTCTTTTTCTTCTTTCATCAGCTTCAAAGAAAATATCCGGGTGTGACAGTATCCATTTGCTATCAACCTTGTCTTATGCTTTTGGACTTGACTGCTGGCTTGATGTTTTACTTTAAACACCCATTTCAACCCAACTACTTTCTTCTCATTTCACAGGTCTGACATCGACCAAGTGTTACTTCTATCAAGAGCCTTTCATTCCTCTTCCATTGCTTCCCGCCGTTCTATTTTTTATCACTCTACTTTTTATGATGCTTCTTTATATTATACAGTATAAAGCTTTGGGTAGAAAAGATTGAGCTTACATTGCTATTGTACATGCCTTTATATAGGCCTTTACATAGTAGAGAAGAAGCATAATTACAGGAGAAGATTATGGTATAATTAAAGCTATATATTAACCAAATAATTTAGATCCTAAGTTTAAGCATTTTCCTTAATACACCCTCGTAAGATGGAGGATCCATCGGAGACTCCAATCTTAGAGCTATTGTGCAGAAACGGTGATCGTGATAGAGGTTTGGTTAACATATCAGCAAGTTGATATTTGTAATTAATATGAAGAACACGGAGCAGGCCAGCTGTAACTTGTTTCCGAACAAAATGATAGTCAAGAGCAACATGCTTCATTCGTGAGTGATAAATTGGATTTTCACAAAGATACATGGCACCTGTGTTGTCGTAAAACAAAGTCGGTGTCTTAGTGATTGTTATGCCAAGTTCCTTTAGTTGGTTTTTGAGCCAGGTAAGTTCAGCAGCAGCATTGGCTAGCGCCATGTACTTAGCTTTGGTGGAGGACCTAGATATCGTCTTTTGCCACGTGGATTTCCATGAAATGATATTAGTGCCAAGGCATAAAAGATAAGTTATGGTAGACCGACCTACGTCATTTATACCCCCCTTCCTAAATCAGAATCTGAGAAAGCCGAGAGTGTGAGAGGAGAATTACAGTTGAGGAAGAGACCATGATGAATGGTGCCTTTGAGATAGATAAGGACACGTTTAGGGCTTGCCAATGGGCTTGGCATGGATTATGCATGAATTGAGATAACATGTTAATTGCAAAGGAGATGTCAGGACGGGTGAAGGCTAAATATTGGAGAGAACCAATGAGCTTACGATATAGGGTAGTATAAACCGAGGGAGAGAGATCATATGCACACAAAGGGTCGGTTGTACCAAGAGGAGTAGTGACTTCTTTGGCGCCATCCATATGAAATTGATACAAGATGTCCTGAAGATATCTATGTTGAGATAGAAAAAGACCTTTGGGAGTGGGAATGACTTCGACACCTAAGAAATGCCGGAGCATCCTAAGGTCTTTGACCGAGAATTTTTTGCTCAAGGATTGGAAATTGTTCAAGAAACTCTGGTTGATTTCCCATGAGCACAATGTCATCAAAATAAACCATGAAGTAACAAGTACCAAGTAATCGAAAGGATTGGAAATTGTTCAAGAAACCATGAGCACAATGTCATCAAAATAACCATCAAAATAAACCATGGCGTAGTGGCCAATTTTTCAATAAGGTAATCGAAAGGATGGTGCGAATGGTGACGGGTTTCGTAACGGTACTAAAGTTTTCAAAGTAGTCTTTCCCGTACTGTTGATGGAACCATTTGGCGACTAAGCGAGGTTTGTATTTGTCAATGGAGCCATCGAGATTCCTTTTGATTCAGAATACCTATTTACACCCTATCGGGATGTGAGATGTGTTGGAAACGAGTTCGCACGTCCCATTTTGATAAAGTGCATTAAACTCTTTATCCATGGCCACCCACCACTTTTGATCCTTGAGAGCTTAGGTGTGAGAGGTAGGTTCTAGAGTAGGCGGTATAGGGTGGACAGTTATGGAGTTGACAATATTTGGATTGAAGTACTTGGAGTTGGTTTTGCGGTTTCTTTGTGGTTGGGTGTTTATAGGTACGGTGGAGGTATGTGACGTGGATTAGGTTGAGTAGGGAATTGTAGATGAGACCAGTGTGGGTAATGAAGTTGGTACGGTTGGGGAGGTGGTAGGAGAAGGGAAAATGGGGGCATTAGAGTCGGTGGGTGTTGGGGTGGGATTAGATTGAGTTGGGAAGGATACAGAGGGGGGTTGGCTAGAAGGAGTTGGTGATTGGTTTGTGATGGAGGGCACACGCTGAGTGTGAGATGGCGGTGCGGGCGATGGGATGTTTGAAGTGGGAAAATTTGAGAATATTGATTGGTTTGTGGAGGGGAGTGATTTGGAAGGAAGGAGAGGGTAGTGAAAGAAACTCTGTGACTTAGGGAAGAGTAGTCATGGTGATGGATGGTTGCTTAAAAGGGAAGACATCTTGAACAAATTCCATATGTCTAGAGTGATAACTACGATGAGTCACGGGATCATAGCATTTATAAGTGGATTTTGAGGCGGAGTAACCGAGAAAAATGCACTTTATTGATCGAGGATGGAGTTTGGAAGAGGCATAGGGTTGAATCCACGAAAAGCATAGATAACCGAATGGTTTTAATTTTTTGTAAGTGGTAGTGGTGTTGTAAAACGATCAAAGGGAGATTAGAGATCAAGTATTGGTGTGAGAAGCCGATTGATGAGGTAGACGATGGTTTGAAAAGCATGGGTCCAAAAAGGAAGGGGTAGGCTGACATGATGGAGGAGAGATAAACCGATTCCAACAATGTGACGATATCGTCGTTCAATGATACAATTTTGCTCGGGAGTGTGAGAAAGGGTGGTGAAGTATGAGATTCCATTTTGTTGAAGATATGGAATGAAACCTACATATTCGCCTCCATTATTCGAGAAAAGTGAAATGAGAGGTGTGGGAAAAACATCAAAATGTTTGATTTTCGTTTCATTAGGTACAACCGTGTATATTTTAAAAATAATCAACAAAGATGACATAGTATGTGTAACCATCATTTGATTGTTGAATCGAGCCCCAAACATCGGAGTAAACTAGTTCTAAAGGTTTGGATACTTTGAACGAGTTTGCATCGAAAGACAGTTTATGACTTTTATTTAGGGAACAAGAAACACAATGAAAAGAGGCATTTGACATTTTATTACAATCAAGTCCTAAATAATTGAGTAAGTGTTTTAGAACTTTGATTGAGGGATGTCCAAACTTATGATGCCATGAAAGAAGTGACTCGGTTGTTTGATACTTAAGTTGATTTGCTTAGGATTGTGAGGGATGAACCCAGGAGCGTAGTACATGTCATTGATGTTCACTCCCCGCATTAGATGCGCCCCCATGAGAAGATCCTTAACAGAGAAATGAAAAGGGAAAAATTCAACGGAAACATTGTTAGTTTTGCAAAGCTTGGCAACAGAAACAAGATTATTACATAAATGCGGAACAAGCAAGATATCTTGAAGTGTTAACGGATGTGGAGGAAGTAGTGGGAATGGATGTGTGTCCTACATGAGAGATAGAGAGAGTATTACCGTTTACTAACACAATTTCATTAGGCCCACCTTATTTGAGAGGATGTGTAAAAAGGACCGGTCATATGAAGCATGATTTGATGCCCCACTGTCAAACATTGAAAGTGGCGTTTGCGACGAGATTTCCATTGAGGAGTTGATTAATGGGTTGGCATTTGATTACGCCGCGATAGAGATGATATGGTCTTGTAAGAATCGGGTAAGTTTCCTGCAATCTTTAGTGTCATGGCCTATGATGTTATAAAAATGACAAAAATAATTATTTTTGTTAGTTCTAAAAGATGAAACATTGTTGTTGTGTTGTTGGTATCGATTGGGTCTTGGCGTAAAATTATTGGGCCTATGCGAAAAACGGGTTTCATTAGGTCCATGATCCATCACGTGAATTGTTTGCCCGAGAATAAGACGTCCTCCCCTATTGTCTTTCATTCAAATTTACAGTGGAAATTAGAGCATGAGCAACAACTTTTTCTCTAAGCATGGTTCTTTCATGGTCCACCAGTTTTTCAAATAGGTCAAAGAAGGAGATCGGTTTGTCCCTCATCTTCACGGCTACCGTCACTGGCTGTAGTCATCTCCCAAAAGGGTGATGATGGGAACTACCAGGTCATCTTCATCAACCGGTTTCTGTGCTAGGGCTAACTTATCAGCAATTACATTCATTTCCCGAAGATATTCTGCAACAAGTTTGTTTCCATTGGTAGTTGTTACGAGTTTTGGTGAAGCTCTCGGTGAGATGTTTGGATAGCTTGAGGGAGGTGTCAGCATATGACATGATGAGTAAAACAGTGGCTGAGCAACTGCCGAGCAGAGCACCTAGAAGAATATGGTCTTTCCGGAACCCTAGCCGGTACGTAGGGTTGGGTTTTCGGTCAAGGACTTTTGGTAGTGGTTCGGTTTGACCGTCTACAAACTGTTCTAGTTCGAGACCAGTGAAGGTTGATAGGACTTGCTTCCGCCATGATGTGAAATTCCCAGAGGTGAGTTGGATTGGAAAGTTGGCATGAGTGGAAAGTGTTACGACAGATGTGGCCATGCTGATCGAAAAAGAAATGGGTGTGGATCGGAGATGAACTCGAAGGAGTCTTTGTTACTGCTCTGATACCATATAAAGTATGGAGCTTTTGGTAGCAAAGATTGAGTTTAGATTGCTACTGTACATGTCTTTATATAGGCCTTTACATAGTAGAGAAGAAGCATAATTACAGGAGAAGATTATGGTACAATTAAAGCTATATATTGAATGAATAATTTAGATCCTAAGTTTGAGCATTTTCCTTAATATATATGTCATTGGTTCAACTAATGACAAAGCAAATTGGCTGGAATCATAGATATCCACCTAAGTCCTTGCTCCTTGTGGAGCTATATCATTACTATTATCGGAGACTAGTGAAGGTGCACTTTGAAATGAAAAGGAACTTGGAGATGCTGCACCACTCTCACAAATAACTACACATCATGACTACAATCCAATTCCATATATGTCTGCTTCCCTAATAGTACTTGCATATGACCTTATCCTTATTTTTTAAATTTTTCATTTTGTCAAACACTACATCATGACTTGATATGATACTTTATTATTGTGTTGTATAATCTATAAGCTCTAGATTATCAATAACACCCTATAAATTTGCACTTGCGTGATTTTGAATCCAACTTCTTCCTTAATTGTGAAGGTTTCAAGGAATATGCTACACCCAAATACTTTAAAGTGACTTACATATGGATTTCTGTTTTGACATGCTTCATATGGGGTTCTTCCAATTATATCTTTTATGGGAGAGATTGAGTAGATATATGGCTCTTGCAAACGTTTCACCCAACCAAAAACTAGTTTGTTAACCTTTTTTTCATGTAGTATGCTCATACAAGACGTATGCTCTTGCACTCGGCCACACTTTTTGTCATGGTATGTATGGTGTTGTGAAGTCTATTAATCCCGTTCTCTTGGTAAATTTATTGAATGTTTATGAACACAACTCACCCCCTCAAGTTGCTACTAACAACAAAATCTTCATTCTTGATTGTTTTTGAACTTTGGCTTTAATTTTTTACACTTATAAAAATATCGTACTTCTTTTGTAAAAAAATATTCCCGACTCATTCCACTATAATCATTAGTGAGTGATAGAAAGTATTTGTTACCTCCTAGAGAAGATGTTTGCATCGGCGTGGACAGGCTAAGTGAAGTAGTTGTGAAGTACTGAAGTCCTTCACGCATGTTAAAGAAATGGTCCTTTTTTGTTTGTCATAATTACATCCTAGCACACTAATATTGCCTCAATATTTGGAATACTTGTTACCATATTTTTATCATTGAGCAATTTGAGACCACATGCATGCAAGTGAACAAACCCAAGACACCATAAGGCAAAGGCTTCAACTTTTATAGCCGTCTGTGTTTTTTTATGATACTTTTAATTTTTATGGAATGACATAATTCTCCTCATTAGAGCCGGGCATAAGTGCATATATTTTTGCATGCATGGTAACATATATGTTATCATGAGGTAGGTTGTAGTGCATATCCTTGTTTCTTCATCTAATACAAACTCAGTTTGTAACATCGCGTATTTTGGTGTAATAAAAGTTAAAATTTTATTCGTCGATGTTGATAATTACAATAATTATAATAATAATAATAACAATAATAATAATAATAATAATAACAATAATAATGAAAATAACATTAATAAATAATAACAATAATAATAATAATAAAAATACAATTGTTTATAGAATATATATTTTTAAATCAAGTGCAGGGGTATTTTGAAATTTATGAAACTTAAAAATTAAGTTTCTAGCATAAAATATAAACAACCTAAACTACAGGGGGCCAAAGTGTAAATTTTTTTTAAAACCCCTTCTCCCCCGTCGACACCCGTTTTTCCGGCGACTCGCCGGCGAGATTCCGGCCAAATTCCGGCGAAGCCGAAAACAACAAAATTTCATCATTTCAACTCGCAAAACCGGTTCCAATACCCTCGTGGACTAGATTCGAACCTAAGGCAACCATTAAACACGTTTAAACTTCGAGAAATTCGGATCCAAAGCAAACACATCGAAATCACAAAATCCCCGACCAAAATCAGTCAAATTATTCCAATTTAAACCCCACCATCACACCGAAAGTTTCTTGGATCCAATTTGGATTGAATTCCAACACAAAACGTGTTGAATTGGTCAAACAAACGGTTAAATTCTTCACTTTATTCTCGGATTCGTTACAGCTTGATAATGCACTCAAACAACCACAATAAACAAATTAAAGCTACCAAAACGGTCATTTATACACACCTAATCGAAATCCAGTGCCAATTTTACCAAAAACAAACACAAACACTGAAATCAATCTTCATCTTCATCGCGACCTGCAACTCACTCGAACACTACCTTCGGAGTTTCAAAACCTGAAATTGATTAGGGCTTTCACTCTCGATCATCATCCAAAGCTTCATACAAGTTTAATTTGATTATCATCACGGTTAGAGCAACATTCGGTTGGCACCTAGTCGCGGACTTATCTCGAACTCAAACTCATTGAATACACCATCTTAACAGGTAATTAATACATCTATAAACTCGGTTTTTCATGGGGAATAAAAGCCCCATGATTTCAGTAGCAATAATGATCGAATCGGGGTTCAATTGGACGGGATTCGATCTAGGGTTCATATGGTGATTTGGGATTGAAGCAGATGGTGTTTAAAAGAATTAAAGGCCGAGAGTTATCGCGGCCACGGCCTTTGGTTCACCGTTCCCACGCTCTAACTCAAACAGAAGGTCCCGGGTTCGACCCCGGGCACCTACATTATTTTTTTAAGGCCTTTTAAGCCTTTAAAAAATTCAGAAAAAAAATTCTAAAAATCATAAAAACATTTTCACAAACATAACAAATTTTTAAAACCACTTAACTACTTTCTGAAATTCATTTTTATATTTTATTCATTTTTAATTGTTTTAAACAAATAAAATAACTAATTATATTTTCTACCAATTAATAATTAATGTATAATATATAATTATACAATAAATAGATTGAATCCAATATATATACATAGGTATATATTATCCAATTATCAAAACAATTTTTATTTGATTAAATTACATGTATATAATTTTATATAATCGTATACAATTTATAACTCGTGTATATACTTAACATACAATATATAGTTAAGTTCACTTATGTATAAATGTATTATATACATATAATCATGTATATAATTATACATATAATTACTTGATTATATATAATTATGAATATAATTATACATATACAATTTATTAATAAATTGTATAAATGTATAACTTACACGTATAAATTTTATTAAAGTTCTTGACATAATCACTTTCAATAAATTCGTTTATTTCAAGACATTTCAAACCGAATAAAATTTATCAATTTAAACTACCATAGAAATCCTAATACATTCCCAAATTCCCAAATCGTTATTATTCTAACTCGAGAGACCGTTCCTTAGGTTAACTATAAGGAAATCGTTGGTGTCTAAACTATCACGTCCAAATTCCAATCTCATCAATCAGGTGAGTATTCATATCCCCTTTTTATATCATTTCCTATTTGGGGGAAATCATGTGATACAATATATTCTATCATGATATTCTATTGTTATTTCATTTTCAATTCAATTCAAGACAGGTTATGTTATTACTTGCAATTACGTGAACATACTGTGATAAACTGGACGACAGTAAAACCCTAATACAATCAATCAATCAATCCTGGCAACAAAGTAGATCTACTGGTTTGGATAACCCACCCCATATGGCTTACGAGTGGTGATTGTGCCAGAGGCAATTAGTCAATCTATGGTGTTTGTGTGGAGTCTATTATATGCAAGTGTCAAGTCAAGGGGTTTATATTGTGTCGGTTTATCTATATGCTTCGCGGTTGCCATATAAGTCTTAATATTACCTTGTGAATTGAATTACAATCGATGGATCAATCAATCAATCTATATGTATATTCAAAACTGTGATTACTCACCAGCTAACTCGTTAGCTGACTTTATTTTCTCACATGATTTCAGGTTAAGCAAGATAGTGGACTTCTACGTGCTCATCTAAGACACGGACCTAGTTAAAATAAAAGACAATTATTATTTGTGGTTTCGATTGTTGTATTTGTGTATGTTGAACTTATATTATCATGTAATCTGATTTTAATATTATTTCCACTATTAGACAACCATGTGTTATGAACAATCCATCATTCCCTCGTCCGCTCCGATGATTCCGCCGTCGGTCGGGGTGTGACAGATTGGTATCAGAGCCATGGTTATAGGGAATTAGGTTATTAGAAATGGAATGACCTAGACTATAACTAAGTACCTTTACACATGAGTCCTCTCATGTATTTTATATGCTTAGATAGGATTGTATGTGCTTTACATGTTTATACCTGATTATGTTTCATACACTTTGAATCTATCAATATACACACGAATCTTAACTCATACTCTAAGGCACTGTGTGCCTAATTCAAGTGATTTCAAACTCCAAAACTCGATTGTTATTCATGGTTTTCAAATCTCGTCAAAGTCCGTGTCACACGACCGAGAACATGCAATGCTGGAAGAGTGGGATACCTGTATCTTAAGGTGTTCTGTCTAGGCAAGGTATTTCATACAACTTGATTACCTTACCTGGGAACCCTCGAGATGAGTATTCGCTTATAGGTACGCATGTCCTCGTGCTGGACACAAATACTTTGATAAGTCAACGTATTCGTTTTGGTTTGCGAACCGAACGTTTACACTCCTAACCTCTCATTGTTGTTTTAAACAATCTCATTAACGATTTTATTATTTTGAAAAGTTTTAAAAACCAATTACCCGTTACTCATAAAGGTTTCTTCGTTCCTTATTATACAGCATGTCTTCTCGTCAAAACCGCTCCCGATCTAGAAGCTCTGGCCGCAAGATTGCTGCTATGGTGGCACGTGAAGTTGCTACGGTTATCCCAACACTGCTTACTCATTTGAACCAAGGCAACAATACTGTCCAAAACACAACTGCACCAAACACTGTCCAAAACCCAACTGCACCAAACCCTCCCAAACTTGTACTTACAAGCATTTCAATTCCTGCAATCCCACTAAGTTTAGCGGGACCGAAGGTGCCACTGGTCTTTTATAGTGGTTTGAGAGTATCGAGAACACTTTCCTTAATAGTGAGTGCCCCGAGAATCTCAAGGTTCGTTATGCTACAAGTGTTCTTCAAAAGAGAGCACTCACTTGGTGGAACGGTGAGAAACGAACCCGTGGAACTGATGCAGCATTAGCATTGACGTGGGATGAAGTTAAGGAGCTCATGACTCGGGAATTCTGTCCGAGAAATGAAATTAAGAAATTGGAAGCTGAGTTTTGGGACTTGACTCAAGAAAGTGGAGAAAATCTAGCTTATACCAACCGATTTCATGAACTGAGTCTACTTGTTCCTCACCTGGTTACTCCTTTATCTCGGGCTATCGAGAAATACATAGGTGGTCTACCCATGCAAATTCAAGACACGGTGTGGGGTAGGAATCCTGCAACCTTGGAAGATACCATCCGGTTAACTGCTCAGCTAACTGACAATCATGTCAAGGCTGGAACCCTGACTAGGAAAGGTGCTAAGAAGGTGCCCGGGAAACCCTCAGCTGAAACCCTTAAGGAGGAAAAACCTGAAACTTCTCAAAACAAGAAGAGGAAGGCTAAATCCCAAACTTCGCTGTGATTACCCCTGCTGTGCCAATTAATCAAGTCCCTCCAACTCGTCAACCAGTAGTCAACAACCAACAACCGATGAAAAAGCCATACGCTGGACCCTTTCCTCAATGTAACCACTGCAAGTATCACCATCCTGCTAACGTTCAGTGTCGCCAATGCACAAACTGTGGTCGTTTCGGCCATACATTCAACATGTGCAAGAATACTGCAAGGGTTCCAGCTACCACACCAACTGTTCAGCATACTCCGACAGTCACACACGCAAGAGCCTGCTACCAATGCGGTGATCCTAACCATTTCCGTAACCAATGTCCGAAGCTTCTCACGGCCGTCCCTGCAGCTCAAGGTCGAGCATTCAACATCAATGCCCAACAAGCCCAAGCTAGCAACGACGTGGTGAACGGTATGTTCCAAATTAATAATCAATACGCTTCGATTCTTTTTGACACCGGTGCCGATAAAAGCTTTGTATCCTTAGACTTTGAGCCTTTACTTGCTAGTGCCCGAACCAAGCTAGATAACCCCTTTACGGTAGAGATAGCTGACGGAAAACCCATTACAATTAATTCTGTTATTCCTGACTGTACTTTGAATCTAAGCGAGCATGATGTCCCTATCAATCTTATACCCATGCAACTGGGTAGTTTCGATGTTATAGTAGGCATGGACTGGTTATCAAAGAATCATGCCGAAGTGATTTGTCATGAAAAGACCATTCGTATCCCTCTCCCGACCGGAAGCATACTACAAATCTACGGGGAAAAACCTTACAAGGGGCTTAAACTCATGTCTTGTACCAAAGCTCAAAAGTACCTCCGCAAGCATTACGTGGCTTTTTTAGCTCATATCGTGAAGGCAGATGAGAAACCTAAGAAGATTGAAGACATTCCGGTTGTTCGAGAGTTTCCTGAAGTCTTTCCTGAAGATTTAACCGGTCTTCCTCCCGTTCGTCAAGTTGAATTCCGAATCGACCTTGTACCTGGTGCAACTCCCATGGCAAAATCTCCTTATCGACTTGCACCATCTGAGATGCAAGAACTCGCTAGCCAATTGCAGGAACTGTCAGACAAAGGATTTATTCGCCCGAGCTCGTCACCATGGGGAGCTCCGGTATTATTCGTGAAGAAAAAGGATGGCTCATTCCGTATGTGCATTGACTATCGGGAACTTAACAAACTCACAATCAAGAACCGTTACCCATTACCCAGAATCGACGATCTGTTCGATCAGCTTCAAGGAGCCACTCATTTCTCAAAGATCGATCTTCGTTCTGGTTATCATCAACTTCGTGTGCATGATGATGATATTCCAAAAACCGCTTTCCGAACGAGATATGGCCATTACGAGTTTACAGTGATGCCATTTGGGTTAACCAACGCACCGGCAGTATTCATGGATTTAATGAATCGCGTGTGTCGGCCATACCTAGACAAATTCGTGATCGTATTCATCGACGACATCTTGATATACTCCAAATCAAAATCCGATCACGAGAATCACCTTCTTCTAATACTCGAACTTCTGAAGAAAGAGAAACTTTACGCCAAATTCTCAAAATGTGAATTCTGGCTTAATGAGGTTCAATTTCTTGGTCACATAGTAAACAGCAAGGGAATTCACGTTGATCCCGCAAAGATCGAGGCAATAAAGAAATGGGGAGAACCTAAAACTCCTACAGAGGTTCGTTCATTCCTTGGCTTAGCCGGTATTATCGACGTTTTATTCCTAACTTCTCGAAGATTGCTGTGCCACTCACTGCTTTGACCCACAAGGATAAGCCTTTTTCTTGGGGGCCTGATCAAGAAGAAGCGTTTCAAACCCTCAAGCAAAAGTTGTGTGAAGCGCCGATTTTAACACTTCCTGATGGAAATGACGATTTCGTTGTCTATTGTGACGCTTCAAAACAAGGTCTAGGTTGCGTTCTCATGCAGCGAGGCAAAGTTATAGCTTATGCTTCAAGACAGTTGAAGATTTATGAGAAAAATTATACGACGCACGATCTTGAATTGGGTGCTGTCGTATTCGCACTCAAAATCTGGAGACACTATCTCTATGGCACTAAATGTGTTGTATTCACCG
Source organism: Flaveria linearis (assembly GCA_024085815.1). Lineage (NCBI taxonomy): Eukaryota > Viridiplantae > Streptophyta > Magnoliopsida > Asterales > Asteraceae > Flaveria > Flaveria linearis. The sequence goes on from CM044006.1 coordinate 13,337,155, forward strand.
ATCATAAGAGTCTCCAGTACATCTTCAACCAAAAGGAGCTTAACATGAGGCAACGATGATGGGTCGAACTACTCAATGACTACGACTGTGAGATTCGTTACCACCCCGGTAAAGCTAATGTCGTAGGCGATGCATTAAGTCGAAAGGGTCAAGTTATGCTTCAAAGTATTACCATTCAAACCGACCTCTTAACCCGTATACTCGAAGCTCAACACGAATCCGTCACCGAGGGCAACATGTATGAGGAAATGTCATGCGGTGCTGAACTCCAATTGGAAACCAAGTCGGACGGACTACTGTATTTTCTAAATCGACTTTGGATTCCGAATCGTGATAATCTTCGAACAACCATCCTGGATGAGGCTCACAAGGCTCGTTATTCTATTCATCCGGGAGCAGATAAGATGTTCATGAATCTTCGGAACCAATATTGGTGGCCCGGCATGAAGAAGGATATAGCCTTGTATGTATCTAAATGCCTTACATGTTCCAAAGTCAAAGCTGAGCATCAACGTCCCTCTGGATTACTCGTACAACCCGAGGTGCCACTATGGAAATGGGAAAGCATATCCATGGATTTCATCACCAAGCTGCCTCGTACCGCTAGTGGTCACGATAGTATCTGGGTTATCATTGATCGATTGACTAAGTCGGCTCATTTCATTCCAATTCGGGAAGATTATCGAGTCGAGAAATTGGCTCGTATTTACATTAATGAAATAGTCAGTCGTCATGGTGTACCTTTAGATATTATCTCTGATCGCGATGGTCGTTTCATCTCTCGTTTCTGGAAAAGTCTCCAATCAGCTCTCGGGACTCAACTAAATCTTAGCACAGCCTATCACCCGCAAACCGACGGTCAGACTGAAAGAACGATACAAACCCTAGAGGATATGCTCCGGGCTTGTGTCATTGATTTCAGTGGATCGTGGGATTCTCATCTTCCATTGATCGAATTCTCTTACAATAACAGTTACCATACCAGCATCCAGATGGCACCATTTGAGGCCTTGTATGGTCGAAAGTGTCGATCTCCCATCTGCTGGTCTGAAGTTGGTGAATCACAGATTACTGGTCCGGAATTGATACAAGAAACAACCGACAAAATTCATAAGATCCGTGATAACTTGGTCGCTGCTAGAAATCGTCAAAAGCATTATGCTGACAAAAGACGTAAGCCCATGGAATACAATGTCGGTGATCTCGTACTTCTTAAGGTGTCACCTTGGAAGGGAGTGATTCGCTTTGGAAAGAAGGGGAAGCTAGCACCTCGTTACGTGAGTCCGTTCAAAGTGCTCGAGCGAATTGGGAAAGTGGCCTACAAGCTTGAACTACCTCAAGAACTTAGCAATATACATCCGACGTTTCATGTTTCAAATCTCAAGAAATGTCTTGCCGATGAAAATCTCCACATTCCACTCGACGAAGTCCAGATTGATGAATCTATGCACTTTATTGAGAAACCTGTGGAAATTATGGATCGGGAAGTTAAACAACTCAAACGCAGTCGGATACCCATTGTCAAAGTTCGTTGGGAGTCTAAACGTGGGCCAGAGTACACCTGGGAACGCGAGGATCAAATGAAATCCAAGTATCCTCATCTCTTCGTTTCAGCCTCCTCGTGATTTAAATTTCGGGACGAAATTTTCTAAAGCAGGGGAGACTGTAACATCGCGTATTTTGGTGTAATAAAAGTTAAAATTTTATTCGTCGATGTTGATAATTACAATAATTATAATAATAATAATAATAATAATAATAACAATAATAATGAAAATAACATTAATAAATAATAACAATAATAATAATAATAAAAATACAATTGTTTATAGAAATATATATTTTTAAATCAAGTGCAGGGGGTATTTTGAAATTTATGAAACTTAAAAATTAAGTTTCTAGCATAAAATATAAACAACCTAAACTACAGGGGGCCAAAGTGTAAATTTTTTTTAAAACCCCTTCTCCCCCGTCGACACCCGTTTTTCCGGCGACTCGCCGGCGAGATTCCGGCCAAATTCCGGCGAAGCCGAAAACAACAAAATTTCATCATTTCAACTCGCAAAACCGGTTCCAATACCCTCGTGGACTAGATTCGAACCTAAGGCAACCATTAAACACGTTTAAACTTCGAGAAATTCGGATCCAAAGCAAACACATCGAAATCACAAAATCCCCGACCAAAATCAGTCAAATTATTCCAATTTAAACCCCACCATCACACCGAAAGTTTCTTGGATCCAATTTGGATTGAATTCCAACACAAAAACGTGTTGAATTGGTCAAACAAACGGTTAAATTCTTCACTTTATTCTCGGATTCGTTACAGCTTGATAATGCACTCAAACAACCACAATAAACAAATTAAAGCTACCAAAACGGTCATTTATACACACCTAATCGAAATCCAGTGCCAATTTTACCAAAAACAAACACAAACACTGAAATCAATCTTCATCTTCATCGCGACCTGCAACTCACTCGAACACTACCTTCGGAGTTTCAAAACCTGAAATTGATTAGGGCTTTCACTCTCGATCATCATCCAAGCTTCATACAAGTTTAATTTGATTATCATCACGGTTAGAGCAACATTCGGTTGGTACCTAGTCGCGGACTTATCTCGAACTCAAACTCATTGAATACACCATCTTAACAGGTAATTAATACATCTATAAACTCGGTTTTTCATGGGGAATAAAAGCCCCATGATTTCAGTAGCAATAATGATCGAATCGGGGTTCAATTGGACGGGATTCGATCTAGGGTTCATATGGTGATTTGGGATTGAAGCAGATGGTGTTTAAAAGAATTAAAGGCCGAGAGTTATCGCGGCCACGGCCTTTGGTTCACCGGTTCCCACGCTCTAACTCAAACAGAAGGTCCCGGGTTCGACCCCGGGCACCTACATTATTTTTTTAAGGCCTTTTAAGCCTTTAAAAAATTCAGAAAAAAAATTCTAAAAATTATAAAAACATTTTCACAAACATAACAAATTTTTAAAACCACTTAACTACTTTCTGAAATTCATTTTTATATTTTATTCATTTTTAATTGTTTTAAACAAATAAAATAACTAATTATATTTTCTACCAATTAATAATTAGTGTATAATATATAATTATACAATAAATAGATTGAATCCAATATATATACATAGGTATATATTATCCAATTATCAAAACAATTTTTATTTGATTAAATTACATGTATATAATTTTATATAATCGTATACAATTTATAACTCGTGTATATACTTAACATACAATATATAGTTAAGTTCACTTATGTATAAATGTATTATATACATATAATCATGTATATAATTATACATATAATTACTTGATTATATATAATTATGAATATAATTATACATATACAATTTATTAATAAATTGTATAAATGTATAACTTACACGTATAAATTTTATTAAAGTTCTTGACATAATCACTTTCAATAAATTCGTTTATTTCAAGACATTTCAAACCGAATAAAATTTATCAATTTAAACTACCATAGAAATCCTAATACATTCCCAAATTCCCAAATCGTTATTATTCTAACTCGAGAGACCGTTCCTTAGGTTAACTATAAGGAAATCGTTGGTGTCTAAACTATCACGTCCAAATTCCAATCTCATCAATCAGGTGAGTATTCATATCCCCTTTTTATATCATTTCCTATTTGGGGGAAATCATGTGATACAATATATTCTATCATGATATTCTATTGTTATTTCATTTTCAATTCAATTCAAGACAGGTTATGTTATTACTTGCAATTACGTGAACATACTGTGATAAACTGGACGACAGTAAAACCCTAATACAATCAATCAATCAATCCTGGCAACAAAGTAGATCTACTGGTTTGGATAACCCACCCCATATGGCTTACGAGTGGTGATTGTGCCAGAGGCAATTAGTCAATCTATGGTGTTTGTGTGGAGTCTATTATATGCAAGTGTCAAGTCAAGGGGTTTATATTGTGTCGGTTTATCTATATGCTTCGCGGTTGCCATATAAGTCTTAATATTACCTTGTGAATTGAATTACAATCGATGGATCAATCAATCAATCTATATGTATATTCAAAACTGTGATTACTCACCAGCTAACTCGTTAGCTGACTTTATTTTCTCACATGATTTCAGGTTAAGCAAGATAGTGGACTTCTACGTGCTCATCTAAGACACGGACCTAGTTAAAATAAAAGACAATTATTATTTGTGGTTTCGATTGTTGTATTTGTGTATGTTGAACTTATATTATCATGTAATCTGATTTTAATATTATTTCCACTATTAGACAACCATGTGTTATGAACAATCCATCATTCCCTCGTCCGCTCCGATGATTCCGCCGTCGGTCGGGGTGTGACAGATTGGTATCAGAGCCATGGTTATAGGGAATTAGGTTATTAGAAATGGAATGACCTAGACTATAACTAAGTACCTTTACACATGAGTCCTCTCATGTATTTTATATGCTTAGATAGGATTGTATGTGCTTTACATGTTTATACCTGATTATGTTTCATACACTTTGAATCTATCAATATACACACGAATCTTAACTCATACTCTAAGGCACTGTGTGCCTAATTCAAGTGATTTCAAACTCCAAAAACTCGATTGTTATTCATGGTTTTCAAATCTCGTCAAAGTCCGTGTCACACGACCGAGAACATGCAATGCTGGAAGAGTGGGATACCTGTATCTTAAGGTGTTCTGTCTAGGCAAGGTATTTCATACAACTTGATTACCTTACCTGGGAACCCTCGAGATGAGTATTCGCTTATAGGTACGCATGTCCTCGTGCTGGACACAAATACTTTGATAAGTCAACGTATTCGTTTTGGTTTGCGAACCGAACGTTTACACTCCTAACCTCTCATTGTTGTTTTAAACAATCTCATTAACGATTTTATTATTTTGAAAAGTTTTAAAAACCAATTACCCGTTACTCATAAAGGTTTCTTCGTTCCTTATTATACAGCATGTCTTCTCGTCAAAACCGCTCCCGATCTAGAAGCTCTGGCCGCAAGATTGCTGCTATGGTGGCACGTGAAGTTGCTACGGTTATCCCAACACTGCTTACTCATTTGAACCAAGGCAACAATACTGTCCAAAACACAACTGCACCAAACACTGTCCAAAACCCAACTGCACCAAACCCTCCCAAAACTTGTACTTACAAGCATTTCAATTCCTGCAATCCCACTAAGTTTAGCGGGACCGAAGGTGCCACTGGTCTTTTATAGTGGTTTGAGAGTATCGAGAACACTTTCCTTAATAGTGAGTGCCCCGAGAATCTCAAGGTTCGTTATGCTACAAGTGTTCTTCAAAAGAGAGCACTCACTTGGTGGAACGGTGAGAAACGAACCCGTGGAACTGATGCAGCATTAGCATTGACGTGGGATGAAGTTAAGGAGCTCATGACTCGGGAATTCTGTCCGAGAAATGAAATTAAGAAATTGGAAGCTGAGTTTTGGGACTTGACTCAAGAAAGTGGAGAAAATCTAGCTTATACCAACCGATTTCATGAACTGAGTCTACTTGTTCCTCACCTGGTTACTCCTTTATCTCGGGCTATCGAGAAATACATAGGTGGTCTACCCATGCAAATTCAAGACACGGTGTGGGGTAGGAATCCTGCAACCTTGGAAGATACCATCCGGTTAACTGCTCAGCTAACTGACAATCATGTCAAGGCTGGAACCCTGACTAGGAAAGGTGCTAAGAAGGTGCCCGGGAAACCCTCAGCTGAAACCCTTAAGGAGGAAAAACCTGAAACTTCTCAAAACAAGAAGAGGAAGGCTAAATCCCAAAACTTCGCTGTGATTACCCCTGCTGTGCCAATTAATCAAGTCCCTCCAACTCGTCAACCAGTAGTCAACAACCAACAACCGATGAAAAAGCCATACGCTGGACCCTTTCCTCAATGTAACCACTGCAAGTATCACCATCCTGCTAACGTTCAGTGTCGCCAATGCACAAACTGTGGTCGTTTCGGCCATACATTCAACGTGTGCAAGAATACTGCAAGGGTTCCAGCTACCACACCAACTGTTCAGCATACTCCGACAGTCACACACGCAAGAGCCTGCTACCAATGCGGTGATCCTAACCATTTCCGTAACCAATGTCCGAAGCTTCTCACGGCCGTCCCTGCAGCTCAAGGTCGAGCATTCAACATCAATGCCCAACAAGCCCAAGCTAGCAACGACGTGGTGAACGGTATGTTCCAAATTAATAATCAATACTCTTCGATTCTTTTTGACACCGGTGCCGATAAAAGCTTTGTATCCTTAGACTTTGAGCCTTTACTTGCTAGTGCCCGAACCAAGCTAGATAACCCCTTTACGGTAGAGATAGCTGACGGAAAACCCATTACAATTAATTCTGTTATTCCTGACTGTACTTTGAATCTAAGCGAGCATGATGTCCCTATCAATCTTATACCCATGCAACTGGGTAGTTTCGATGTTATAGTAGGCATGGACTGGTTATCAAAGAATCATGCCGAAGTGATTTGTCATGAAAAGACCATTCGTATCCCTCTCCCGACCGGAAGCATACTACAAATCTACGGGCAAATTAAACATCATTAAGTGTCTTGATTTTGCCATGCAATGGTAATAATGTTATGGTGTCATTTCCTTATAAATGAATAGATTTTTAATTTCCTGTTTAGACCTTTACCCGTTTGGTTTTATTTGATTATCCCAAAACTCGTTATCAATGAACCAATCTTTCCCTTTTTTTACTGTTTTTACTGCTTGCTTACTAGAGTTTATTCCAAATATGTGAACATCTTGTTAGGAGTTTTATCTTATGAAAAGGCCATGAACAACTTGCAATCCTTTTTATTTCTTGTTGTTGTGGGCACCATTGAATCCTACCATTGTCACACCCCAACCGATTGATAGAATCATCAGGGGGTGAATATGAACTGATTGTTCATAGCACATGGTAATAAAAAAGTTAAAATATTATTAATTTCATCTATTACAATCAAATAATAACTCAAAACAAAACTCTAATTGTCAAAAGTCCAAGCCTTAGTGAGCATGGATAAGTCCTCTAAACTGCATTTTCTAAAATCATATGATAAAATAACAAGTTAGCTTAAGAGTTAGTCGGTGAGTAAACAAAGGTTTTGCATACATATAAAGATTGATTAAAATAATTCTAAACAATTAAGTTCACATGACAATGTCAAAACATATAATGCAAGAGTGTAACGTAAAAAACAAACAAAACACAATCAAACCTAAAGACTGAATTGACTCGTTCGGTAGATGAAGCCTTATGATTGACTAAATGAATTTTGTTCTAATCACCACTCGAATAATCATATGGGGTGGATTTATTAAACCAATAGATCTATAATTATTGTTTGGTTTGTATAAATTAATGATTGTGTTATCATCTAGTTTATCTAACTATGAACATATAATTACAAGTAATAACAAAGCATAATTTGAATTGAATTTTGAATCAAACAACAATAAATAACGATTGGTTGAATATACACACATAATTTCCTTCAAATTTAAAACATATAAAATAAGTTATGAATACTCACTTGATAATTAAGTGTGGTTTGAATAATAACAATATTAAATTAGACATCAAGATTCCTCACGGGTTAACCTAAGGAACTATTTTTTTATATTAAAACAATATAATGATTAAAGACTAGATTGATTTAGAGTACAAGGTTTTGATCTAGGATTTGGGTTTAACAAATTTGATTTTATTATATAGCTTGATTAATTAAAAAAGAATAAATTGATATTATAATTACAATTGAAAATAATAATGCATAATTTATGAAATAGAATTATTAAATATTATTTAAATATTTAATATAATAAATGACTAAATAGAGATTGAATATTTAGTATGGAAATAATTAATCTTAAGAATTAATTATTTAAATCACTTTACTCAAAATAATTAGATTAATAATTAATTATTTAAATGATTTGCAAAATATAAATTTAAAATGTTTTGAAATACTTTAAGTTTGATTTAAAATAATTATATAGTATACAAAAGACAACTGCATCAACAGTGATTTACAACTAATTCAAGCAAGAAAGTACAACCTTCTTCTGCATAGGTTAATGCAACGTTATGATGACTTTGAATAGATGAAGGTGGCCCCTCTGAACTGATTTTTCCCCATATTTTTCATCGACGATTCTATGTTTCCTCTTCCCTCCCTCCATGGGGAGCGTCTTGAGTTCTTTGTTTGGTTGATTGGTCCGGCGTAAACACCTACGACCTTTGGTATAACGATATATCATTAACATTGGCGAACTCACAAGTCAATGGTTTATTGGTCCGGCGTAAACACCTACGACCTTTGGTATAACGAGAAATGCTTCTAGGATCCACCACCACTTCCTTCATGTGTGTTATGGAATTTCTATGTGGTTTCTCTGATTTCATTTTTATCGGTTCATTTTTTGTTTAGTTTCATCTTATGAGATTAAAACGTAGATGTATAAAGAACAGAGTTAGCAACCTTTCAACTTTCCTACCTTTGAAAGAGGATAGATGAGGAAGAAAAGAGAGGATTAAGGAAACAAATTATGTGGATGTAATGATTAATAATAAAAAAGGTTAGATTGAAATGTAGGTTTGGAGTCCGAAAAAAAGATAGGATTAGAGGAAAGGTCGGACATGGAAGATTTTATAAATTGAATTGAAGTTTGGCTTTCACATGCAATGTGTTTAAATCTCTTTTAACTATTTAAATAATTCAAGATTTCCTTTAGTTTTGCATATGTTGCTACATGACTTGTTTATTGATAAACAATTAAATCTTTATAGTGTTATTTTTAAGTGTACAAGCAAAATATGTGAGAAGGTTTATCAAAGAAAGCTTGGAGTAGTTGGTTTTCACTATGATAAGATGAAGAAATTCACTGGGGTTCGATCCTTACTTTATCTCTTTTTAGCGTTTTATGGTCTTCTTTTATTTTATAAAATTAAATTCTTATTTTTAATTTTCTTTTTAAGTTAATTTTAATTTTACTCCCTAAGATTTGACTAAAGTAACTATTTTCCTTCAAAAAAATTAAAAACATCAATTTACCTCCAAAAATTTCATATGTTGTTTTCATTTCACTACAAAAGTTTCATCATCTTAGATAAAGTTGAAATAAACAATGAAACTTTTGGATTTAAACTGAAACAACTTATAAAATTTTTGAAGGTAAATTGATGGTTTTAATCTTTTGGAGAAAAATAGTTATTTTTAACAAACTTTGACTAGTAAAATTGAACTTAACTCTTTCTTTTTTTATAAACTTTTCATTCATTTCATTGGTTTCGTTCTGACAGGATCTCAACCTCTTGTTTGATCAATTAGGTTGTATTCGCAGCGGATTTAGCACGAGAATTAGCAATTACAGCAAGAACACATATGATTTTGCATGTAACAGTACACATATAGAGAGAGAGAGAACAATTCTGCCAAAAAGGTATTTTCTATTACTCACACGTTTCGGCACGGTTACAATTAGGTCATCTTCCTTTTATAGGAAGAATGACGTAGGCTGATGTCACTTGATAGTGACATCAAACCGTTATTAATAAACTACTGATAGAACACCTAAACTACTGAAGATGTCAAACAGCTGACATCTTCTTACAAAATAGCTAAGTGTTCTACTTATTACAAGTACTGAAGAAACAAGAAACTACTGAAAGTTACAACGACTGAAGAATAGACTCTTCAGTCGTTTACAAATACTGAACTATAACAACTGAAGAACAAACTCTTCAGCTGTTGTACAAACTACTGAAAAGGAAAAATACAAACTACTGAAAGAGAAAAACTATCACAACATTTGAAGAAGACTTCTTCAGCTGTTGTGACAAACTCTGAAGCTTCAGCACTTGGTCTTCAGACTTTGGGCTTCAGATGTTTCATCAGCTGATGACTTCAGTAGTTGTCATCAGTTGATGTCTTCAGTCTTTGTCTTCAGACTTTGTGCATCAGTTGTTGATCTTCAGTTCTTCAGTTCTTCAGATGTTGATCTTCAGCACTTGAGTCATCAGTACTTGAAGTCTTCAGTACTTGTATTCTTCAGTACTTCAGACTTTAGTACTTGTGTTCAGTACTTGGGATCTTTAGCTGTTGTTCTTCAGATCTTTGATCTTTAGCTATTGAGTCTTCAGTCTTTGTCAAACTGCTGATGAAGCTTTCAGCAGTTGTTGTGATATCTTGTGGGACTTAGAGGTTTTTCTGATCTGGCTCATTGGTTCTTTTAGTCCAACAAACTCCCCCTGAACCAACGCAGCCAAATCAGAAAAACCTCTAAGTCCCACAAGACATCACAACAACTGCTGAAAGCTTCATCAGCAGTTTGACAAAGACTGAAGACTCAACAGCTGAAGATTAAAGATCTGAAGAACAATAGCTAAAGATCCCAAGTACTGAACACAAGTACTGAAGTCTAAAGTACTGAAGAATACAAGTACTGAAGACTTCAAGTACTGATGACTCAAGTGCTGAAGATCAACAGTTGAAGAACTGAAGAACTGAAGATCAACAACTGATGCACAAAGTCTGAAGACAAAGACTGAAGACATCAGCTGATGACAACTACTGAAGTCATCAGCTGATGAAACATCTGAAGCCCAAAGTCTGAAGACCAAGTGCTGAAGCTTCAGAGTTTGTCACAATAACTGAAGAAGTCTTCTTCAGATGTTGTGATGGTTTTTCTCTTTCAGTAGTTTGTATTTTTCCTTTTCAGTAGTTTGTATAACAGCTGAAGAGTTTGTTCTTCAGTTGGTATGTAGACAGTGGAGGATCCATGCATATGACAGGAAGCAGTTCCCTTCTTAATGACTACTCTCAAGGAAAGAAGGGATTTGTCTCCTTTGGCAATGATGCAAAGGGTTACATTATCGGAAAAGGCTTTGTCTCCAATGGGGAAATAAGGTTTGATGATGTTAACCATGTGGGGAATCTCAAGTACAATCTCTTGAGTGTCAGTCAAATGTGTGATAAAGGCCATGTTGCCCTTTTTACAAGCCAGAACTGTCGGATTCTGTCATCCAAAGTTCTAAATTTGATTGACAATGTGTTGGATAAATATACTCTCCTGAAGGCCAACAGGACAGAAAGAGTATATGCCTTAGATTTTTCCGAAAAGATAGATCTAAAAGGCCATCCTTGCCTATTCTCCAAGGCCTCTCCCCAAGAGTCTACTCTATGGCATAGAAGGCTGGGGCATGTTAATCTCAAGAACATGAATCAGCTGATAAGCCATGGTTTAGTAAGAGGGTTGCCTTTGAAGGAGTTCAAGTGTAAAGGCAACTGCACTGCTTGTTTAAAGGGAAAGTAGCACAAAGTTTCATTCCCTCCTATAGAAGAACCAAAGTCCAATGCCTACTTGCAACTCCTGCACATGGATCTCTTTGGTCCTGTCAGAATAATGAGCATGGCAAAGAAGAAATACTGTCTGTAATTGTGGATGATTACTCCAGATTTGTATGGACTTTCTTCTTGCACTCTAAAGATGAAGCTGCCAAGGCTATAATGAATTTTGTATTATTTGTGGAGAAGCAGTATTCCCTTCAGGTCAAGTGTGTGAGGAGTGACAATGGAACAGAGTTTATAAATCACACACTTGATGACTTCTACCTGTCAAAGGGAATTAAAAGGTAGTTCGGCATTCCAAGAACTCCTGAACAGAATGGAGTGGTTGAGAGAAAGAACAGGACTCTCATTAAAGCTGCAAGGTCAATGCTGGCTGACTCAGGATTGCCACTGACCTTTTGGGCTGAAGCTGTCAACACAGCTTGCTATGTGCAGAATAAAGCATTAGTGAATCAGAGGTTGATGAAGACTCCTTATGAAGTACTTCATCATTTGGCCCCTCTGATTTCCTTCTTTAGAGCTTTTAGGTGTCCATGTTTCATTCTCAACACTAGCAATCCACTCCAGAAGTTTGCTAGTAAGGTGGATGCAGGGTATTTTGTTGGTTATTCATCAACTTGCAAGGCATACAGAGTTTTCAACTGTAGGACAAAGATGGTTGAAGAAACTCTGCATGTCAAGTTCAATGAATCTCCAAAGGACAAGATTCCACAAAACCCTGTGGAGTTGTTTGATCTGGACATACTGCAATATGTTCCTTTTCAACCTCCAGCTGTTGTGCCTGTCAACAGTTCTCCACCTGGTGGTACTGATGATGATGTAGCCAGTACTCACCTTTTCAGGTTTAGCGACAACCTGCCTGAGTTCACTAAACCTGATGCTCCTGTAGCTTCAGCAGCTCCATCCACAACAAATGCTGATGAGATTTCTGCTTGCTCTACTTTATTTGAGCTGCCATCTCCTACATGGTTTCAAGAATCTCAATCACCATCTGTTGTTGCTGAAGGTTCTACAAATACTTGCACTGATCTTATAGTTTATAATGAGCTGAAGAATCACCCAATGTCTCAAATCATTGGTGATATCAATGCTGGAGTCTCAACCAGGAGTCAATTGTCCAACTTCTGCTTCTATGCTCTCTTCATCAGTCAGCAAGAGCCTAAGAACTACCATGTTGCACTCAGAGACAATGGGTGGGTTGAAGCAATGCAGCTTGAGCTTCTTCAGTTCAAGAAACAGCAAGTGTGGGAGCTTGTTCCTTTACCACAAGGTAAGTGTGCAATAGGCACTAAATGGGTATTTAGGAACAAAACAGATGAAAAGGGCCAAATAGTTAAGAACAAGGCCAGGCTGGTTGTCCAGGGGTTTGCACAAGAGGAAGGCATCGATTATGATGAAACCTTTGCCCCTATAGCCAGACTGGAGGCAATTAGATTGTTCTTAGCTTATGCTGCATTTCATAGTCTTAAGGTTTATCAAATGGATGTCAAAAGTGCCTTCTTATATGGTAAAATAAAGTAGGAAGTTTATGTGTGTCAACCACCGGGCTTTGAGGACAATAAACATCCTGATTGGGTGTATAAGCTGGATAAGGCTCTTTATGGGCTGAAGCAAGCTCCTAGAGCCTGGTATGAGACACTCTCAACTTTTCTTCTAGAAAATAAGTTCACTAGAGGCACCATTGATAAAACCTTATTCATCAAGACTGTGGGACAGCATAAGCTCCTTGTTCAAATTTATGTAGATGACATAATTTTTGCATCCTCTGATCCACAGTTGTGTGATGAATTCATAAAGCTCATAAAGCAAAAGTTTGAAATGAGTGCTATGGGAGAATTACAGTTCTTTCTAGGGTTGCAAATCAAACAAAGGGCTGATGGTATCTTTATTCATCAGTCCAAATACACCAAAGAGTTGTTGAATAAGTTTGATTTACAAAACTGTAGGTCCTGTTCTACTCCCATGAGCAGCATCACACAACTGGATGTAGATCAGAAAGGTAAAGCGGTTGATGAAACCCTTTACAGATATATGATTGGGTCCTTAATGTACCTTACAGCTTCTAGACCACACATCATGTTTGTAACATGTGCATGTGCTAGATTTCAGGCTGCACCTAAAGAATCCCATTTGATTGTAGTCAAAAGGATCTTTAGATATCTGCAGGGTACCCAATCACTAGGTCTTTGGTATTCAACTGGGCATTCTTGCAAATTAGTTGCTTTCTCTGATAGTGACTATGCAGGATGCAAAGTCACCAGAAAATCCACTTCTGGTGGTTGCCAATTCCTAGGCAATTGTTTAGTTTCTTGGCAGAGTAAGAAACAAACATCAATTGCTACATCCACAGCTGAAGCTGAGTACATTGCTGCTGCAAGTTGTACTTCCCAGGTACTTTGGCTTCAGAACCAACTCTTGGATTATGGCATTACAGAGACTAAGAATCCATTACTAATAGATAGTGCTTCAGCTCTTTGTATTATTAAAAATCCAGTCCAGCACTCTAGGACCAAACATATAGAGATCAGACATCATTTTATAAGAGACTGCTATGAAAAAGGTCTGATTGATCCAAAGTTTGTGCCTAGTGCTGATGAGCTTGCAGACATCTTTACTAAGCCTTTAGACAGTACCACATTCCAAAATTTGGTACTAAGGCTTGGTATACTGCAGCTTGAATAATTTGACTAATACTGATGCTCTCAGTTCATAAGTACTGATGAGCATTGGTATGCAAAGGTCAAATATAAGTACTGATGAATAATTTAGTCTTCAGCATTTTCACAACTACTGCAGACTAAAATGATTCAAAGTACTGAAGTACATTATTTGTTGAAAACAGCTGATGTAGTTACAACTACTAATGTGGTTATAACTACTGATGTATAATTTTCAAACAAATAAGTACTGAAGAACAAATTTTGTTCACAAGTACTGATGTGCAATCTTACACATAAGTACTGAAGACAAAATTTGTTCACCAGCTCTGAAGAATAAATATTCACAAGAGCTGAAGGGCCAATGAAACATCTGAAGGTCAGTCAAAGAGCTGATGAGTAAACGTGGAGGTCAGAATGAAACAACTGAATTGACGGAAACAGCTGATGAGTAACTTTACTCTTCAGCTGATACCTACATCTGCTGTTTCATACCCAAACAATTGAAGGACAAAACCATGTTTTCAGTAGTTTCACAACTACTGATGACTAACACCAAGTCCTCAGTTGTTTATAACAACTGAAGCAAAACCATGTCTTCAGTAGTTTATAAATATTGATGTCAGTAGTTTACAACTACTAAAGACTAACACCAAGTCTTCAGTTGTTACAACGTCTGAAGATGAAAACCATGTCTTCAGTAGTTTATAACTACTGATGACTAACAACAAGTCTTCAGTCGTTTACAACATTTGAAGGACAAAACCAAGGTCTCAGTAGTTTCAACTACTGAAGACTAACACCAAGTCCTCAGATGTTACAACTTCTGAAGGTTAAAACCATGTCATCAGTAGTTTCAACAACTGATGACTAACACCAAACCCTTCAGTAGTTTTCTTTTAGCCTATAAATACCCAACCAAACCTTCAGAGCTTTTCATTCTTATTTGACCTAACTTTCAAAAACCTATGAAGCTTCCCATACACCATTAATGGCGACCATGCAACTCAAGCCCCGACACAACTGTGTCGCATACCTTACTAAATCGCCCTTCTGGTCAAAATTCCACAATGCCATTGATCTGATGACCGACTCACCATACCAAATGGCCTTCCTATTAAATCCAATCATTCTTGCCGATTCCCTATCAGAGTTCTGGACGAACGTTACCATTCAATCTGGAGAGAACGATGGCGAGGTCTCTCTCCGGTCGTCCGTGAACAACAAACCCGTGGTCATCACTCCAACTATCATCCGACAAACCCTAAAGCTGGAGGATGCCACCTTCCCAACTGCCTACCCCAAAGGCACCCTTGATCTCTCTTTCACTGCTCATGATTATCAGGGTGACCTCTCTGCCTCCACCTTGCTGAAGAAACATTTTCCTGATCCACAACGACTTATCTTCCAAATGGTGAATGTTTGTCTGGCCCCGAAGACATCCTCATGGGACCAGATGTCCACAAGGTGGCAACAGGTATTGTACTCTATCTTTGAGAAACAACCATTAAATTTTACTGAAATAATATTTTTGGAACTCAAAGACATGGCGTCAAAACCATTTGCAAACCGTTGGATTTTATATCCACGGTTCCGTATGGCCATGATAGAGAGCCAGCTTAATGCTGACGGACTAGTTGGCACTGGAGTCCCTGCCATGGCTGTATTAGCTGAGGTATACTCCAGGCACAACACCGACCAGACACTCAAAAAGGCTGCCAAGCTGCGCAAACCCACGCAGCTGGAACCCACAGCCTCCACCTCCAAGTCTAAAGTCCCCACCAAGCCCAAACCCACAAAGAAACCCACAAAGGCTACTCAAGGAGATGAGTCCCCTGAGGATGCCCCTGCAACATAAACGCAGGAAGTGACTGCTGGCCAGATTCTCCCAGCAGTCACCACGACTCCACCTACCACAACCGCACAGGTTTCCTCTTTACAGGAGCCTGATGCAACCATTTTAGGGGCTGCCACACATCTGGAACCTTTCTCAATTGAGGAGGTTGACATTGAAGAGCACATTCCTCCCCATGTGCAATCTGCTTCTAGCCCATCTTCCACTGAAACCGCCCCTCAAAGCCCTACTCTTATAATTGCCAAAGTGTTGACCCATCTGAACACTCCACCCTCTGCCCAGAAACCAATCACAAATGGGGTATCCCCAACCGAAGAGAGGGTGGAAACAAGTGTTAGTGGTAGCCCACAACAACGAGAATCACATGTCTCATCTCCCAGTGTGGCTAGGGAGATAAGACAATCTGGTGAGGCTGCCACTTCCCCTGCATCAACATCTGAGCAGGAAGAAGCTGGTACCATCACTATGACCTCACTAGAGGCAACTGCCGATGATGGATCCAATCCGGAGGCTGGAAGTCCCCAGAACCAAGACAAAGGGGCACATGCAACTACTGAGCCACATATAGAGAGAGAGAACAATTCTGCCAAAAAGGTATTTTCTATTACTCACATGTTTCGGCACGGTTACAATTAGGTCATCTTCCTTTTATAGGAAGAATGACGTAGGCTGATGTCACTTGATAGTGACATCAAACCGTTATTAATAAACTACTGATAGAACACCTAAACTACTGAAGATGTCAAACAGCTGACATCTTCTTACAAAATAACTAAGTGTTCTACTTATTACAAGTACTGAAGAAACAAGAAACTACTAAAAGTTACAACGACTGAAGATCAGACTCTTCAGTCATTTACAACTACTGAACTATAACAACTGAAGAACAAACTCTTCAGCTGTTGTACAAACTACTGAAAAGGAAAAATACAAACTACTGAAAGAGAAAAACCATCACAACATCTGAAGAAGACTTCTTCAGCTGTTGTGACAAACTCTGAAGCTTCAGCACTTGGTCTTCAGACTTTAGGCTTCAGAAGTTTCATCAGCTGATGACTTCAGTAGTTGTCATCAGCTGATGTCTTCAGTCTTTGTCTTCAGACTTTGTGCATCAGTTGTTGATCTTCAGTTCTTCAGTTCTTCAGCTGTTGATCTTCAGCACTTGAGTCATCAGTACTTAAAGTCTTCAGTACTTGTATTCTTCAGTACTTCAGACTTTAGTACTTGTGTTCAGTACTTGGGATCTTCAGCTGTTGTTCTTCAGATCTTTGATCTTCAGCTGTTGAGTCTTCAGGCTTTGTCAAACTGCTGATGAAGCTTTCAGCAGTTGTTGTGATGTCTTGTGGGACTTAGAGGTTTTTCTGATGTGGCTCATTGGTTCTTTTGGTCCAACACGTTCGCACTGATTTTCGTTTGTGTTTACCATTGTTTAAACGTTGTTTTTTTAACAGTTTCGTTTGAGACCAACGACAATGCGCAATCCCACTATGAATGATGACACCGCCACAAAACGAGGGTTTCATACTAGTTTTTATACAATTTACAAGTTATAAATAAATTTTATTTAATAATATAAAATAAATTATAAAAATATGAAGTTTAGATTTTTAAAATATTCAGAAATTTAAATTATAATTTCTAAAATGTATTTGATTAGAAAAATACTTTTTATATTAAATTAATAATATATTAAAAGGTTTTTTAATTAAAATATAGTAAATAAAATTGACTTAAAACAATAGGGGGTGCCCGAGATCTAACCCGGGTCCCTTCTGCTTAGTGCTATGCATTAACTAGGGGGCAAAGCCTAAATCTGAGTTAGAACCAAATTATGAATATAAGAACACATTTTAATAACACCTCTAAAATCATATCAACCCTAGACTTGATTCAAATTGGAACCCAGATCGATTGTTTTGGCCCATATAAGATTAGGGCTTTCATTCCACTCATGAAAACGAATGTGTTAATGTATTTAATTTACCTGTTCGTGATTGACTTTGTGAAAATGAAAAGAAAGCAACGTGACTGATGGTGAAGTCCAATCAATTTATAGCGATGATGTTTATCCAAAATGATGGGTTTTGAAGCTTCAGATGTGAAGATGAATAAAGAACTATGCTCAATTGCGAGTAGGTTGCTCAAAAGATCGGTGAACTCTAGTGTTATATTCCAATTAGAATTCGAGAACAATTGCGATGTGTGTGTGTGTGTGTTTCTGTTGGAATTGGAAGCTCGTATAGATTAAAGGGATCGAATGTAGTGTTGGCCCTCATTTATGTGGTCTCAATTAAGGATATTTCATGATCGACCAGTTATGGCTTTGAATTGGAGTTTTGAGTGCAATTTGATAATTGTTGTTTCAATTGAAATTAACCATGCGATTTCATTTGGATCGATTAGCAATACGTTAGGGGTTGAATTATTGAACCAATAAATAGAGTATTGAGATGAAACTAATTTGAGATTAGAATAAGATTTCAATTTTCATTAAACATAGCCTAATATGTGATTAATTCGAATTGGGATGGGTCTTAGGTTCAAATCCTTGTCGCGAAGCCCATGGGGCGGTTCTATTAGGTTGATTTGAACAACATTCCAGGACCGGAAGGGGGGGGGGTGTTCTGGTTTGGGTTTTAAATAAATTTACACATTAGCCCTGAGTTTTATAAGGTTGTTATTTTATCTAGAACCTCTTAGGATTAAGTTTCTAAAATTTCTTTTTTAACCCTAAACTTAGTAAACCCTAATTTATCTTTTAATCAAATTATTTTTTAAATAAAACTTTATAAACTTTATATTTGTAAAACTTTATAATCTAACTATTTATTTTAATTTAACAGTTAAAACCTCACAATTAGCAATAAACTTTGTAAATTTATAACAATTGATTTTATAAATTATATAATTACTAGGCCTACCCGTGTGTCGCACGGATGAAAATAGAAAAAGCAAATTTATAGAACTATTATATATTATATATATTTATGTGTATATAGTGCATAACTTTAACTTTATTTATATCAATTATATAATTATAATAGTATGAAGTATTCTATATTTACATCTAACATAACATTTTATAATAAATTTAAAACATCTTGTTATTGATGATATAAAATGAACAATTAGACTGAAATGTAATTTTAATAAATAGCTAAATAGAAAAAATCTATTTTTTCAAAAATTTGAGTAAAAATGTATCACATGAACATAGAGTGTATGAATGAATCTTGATTCCAATATTATGTGATAATATATTTAATTATTAAAAAATAATTTAAAAACGTTTGAAATTGTTTACATATCAATTATATTTTCAAAAATAAAAAAATCAGTATTAATTATAAAGATTTTTTTTGTAAATATGGATCTATTGTATGTAAGTTTCATTCTAGTTAGGACATGTGGATAAAACTTATGTGACAATGAGATTGACTGTCTAGAAAAATGTCATGTGGCTTCAAAATAATTTACTTTATTAGTATAAAAATATTAAATTATTATACGTTGAATAAATAATAATATTATTGTATTTGAAATACTAAATTAAAAAAATTGACTAATTAATGAATTTAAGTTACATAATTGACCCAAACAGGTTTGGGTTTATACTAAAAAAAACGGGTCAAATGTTACAACCATCACTTAGTCCTTACGTGTCGAAATATACTACAATTATAACAATTTATGTTGCTTTTACCTTTACCAAAACCTTAACCTCAGCCTTTGCCTCTAACGTGCATTGTACCTGATCCCCATCCTCTAATGCTGCAAAGTCTACCTCTTTTACATGGAAAGCATGTTCTTCCTCATCATGATCAATGCATCTATTGATTCTTTCTCATTAGACTGTAATAAAACCATAAGTTGGTCAAATGAAGTAGTGTGATCATTAGATTTCTTAATGGTTGTGACATTATAGTCTAGTGTATAATTAAGCTTTGCTAACACTTTATCGACCACTATATGATCAACATCATCATCTCTGTATTGCTCTTTTCTAATTAACTGTTCTTTTAGTTATGCATAAAAATTTAGGCATAGATTCATCATTTTTTACTTGTAATGTTGCAGGCGTCACATGAACCATCATAGAACAAAACATCTTTTTCTTTGTCATTGTCCCTCTCAAAATAGAGCCCCTTTCTTTCTAACATCCGAGGGAGTTTCTCAAATTTGAGAGTGTAAAATAAGGTTAAGTCTAGAGAAAAAAGATTTTTCACAGCTAGGGTTGAAGTGCGCGTCACTCCACTCATAGTGTCATCCTTACACTCTAACGATTGTAACGTGTGTCCACCCACCATTAGTTGTTTTGTTTTTCCTTGAATATTTTAAAATTGTAATAATGTAAGGCCCTGTTCCCGGGCAACTCACAGTTGGTCATTTATCGCACGTAAACAATTTGATATACATTTCATTAAATATACAGCGGAATTATGTGAGCAAAAACCATTCTCTATTATTTAAAAAGATACTGTTGTTAAGCAATACAACAATGTTAAAGTTACAAAAGATCGTTTAATTGCATTATAAAACAATAATATCATGACTTCAGAATGGATGTCAGACTTTTCCTGCCGAGTAGCTTCACCCTCCTGCCGAGTAGCTTCACCCTCCTGCCATTCTCAGCAATAATTACCTGCCAACTGAAAATGTATAAAAGTCAGCGTTGCTGAGTGAGTTCTAGTTTTAGAAATATTGAAAATACCTTGTGTGATGTATATATATGAAAATACTCTTTTCCTAGAAATACATCTCTTACTCTTTATTCGTGAGTACACATTAACTATACAACAAGGTGATATTCTCTTTCTTTACTATGTACCTCGTTTATTTTGTACTCTTTTAACTTTATCTTTCACTTTCTATGTGGACCAATGAGCAATACCCTAAACTATGTGCGCGGAGAAACTGGTGCTGGGCCCCTTACAGTCTATGGTCTGAATTACTGTATACAAGGCCAGCCCAATCACCTAGGGCATGCTACAAAGGTCCGCCAATCTCAATTGATATGCCCCTTGAGCATAAGGGTAGCTAACCCGCACCACAGTTGAGCTAACGACAACAAGGTCGTGCACCTCCTATAAGCTTGCAAGACTTGTTAACTCTTTAATTAAGTTCAACTTCTCTTTATCATTACTCTTTCTCTTTGTTTAAGATAATACTTGCATTTATGATCATATGCACACCACATAGGTCACACAATAATAATTACTATGATCATAGGAACAACTCATAATATGCAAATATAATAACAATTAAAAACCCTAAGTCAAACTTGGGTCAAACCCTAATGATTCTGTTATGCTCAAAATTTCAGAAAATACTCTAAGTGTTCTAGGCGCATGGACACTATGCAGGCGCATGAGGCCTGTTCAGACGCATGGGCACTATTTAGGCGTTTCGACACTTAGACATTTGGGGAATCCCGGACGCATGGGCACTATTCAGCCGTTTCAACACTTAGACGTTTGGGGAATCCCCGACGCATGGGCACTATTCAGCCGTTTCAACACTTAGACGTTTGGGGAATCCCAGACGCATGGGCACTATTCAGACGGTTGGGCTTGCATAGTTTTCTAAGGCATTTCCAGACGGTTGGGGGGCACTGTTTGGGCGGTTGGGCCCTGTTTAGCCGCTTAGGCCTACTTCAAAATTTCTAAGGCAACTCTAGACGGTTGGAACACTATTCAGCCGGTTGGGCAACCTGTTTAGCATAATCTTAATGATGGGTTTGTTAGAACATAAAATCATAGTTTAACCATTTAAACTTTCTGAAAACGCAGCGGAATTACAACTTTATAAACCCTTTTATAGCTGAAAAATATGTTCATTAGATGATCATATTAATGTATAAAACAAACCCAAAGAAAAAAGGATCATTTATGTGAATTAGCAAGCTATGAACATACGTAAAACTACATAAAATCACAACTTCAGTGAGCTGTGATATACCTTACTGCAGCAGCCAAAAACGACCAAAAGAAGAGCTGAAATGATGCTGAAAATGACCAAGACTTCAAGAGTAGAAGTCCTCAAGATTGTATACCCCAAGCCTCCTTGCAAACACCTTCTCTTGTTAGGTAGAAATCAGCAAAACAACACCAAAAACCTAGCTTGAAAACCCTTGTTCACTGCTGCTAAAACCCGTAGCTTAGAGAGAGATAGGAAGCTAATTTTGTGTTGTTTTTGCAAGTGTTATGTTATGTTGCATGTGTCTTACATATATGAGAATAGTGGAGCATCTTTTAGAACCCAAGACAAGTCAAGTGTGTAGTGTTCAAGAGAATAACTAGGTTAGTGGAAACACATGACAAGCATGTGTGTCTTCCACTCAAGAAGTCCACATGGGATGGTTTTTACAAGCAAAAAGAAGAGATTTTCTTTTTTTTCTTATTCTCTTAAATATTAATACACACATGTATATATTGCCTACTCTTTTAACTAGTTTATACAATTAACTAACTAATTGTATAAGTAGTATACTCTCATTATTATTTGGTGTTATACAACTAATTTAAATAATACTTCAAATAATATTATTGAACAAAATATCCTAATAAATTATTCCATCTCATATGCAACTTATTTAGAAAACCCATTTTCTAAATTGGTGTAAATATTTAATTGCATGATCATATCATCAATTAAATATTAATTGGTGTTTGCTAAGCTTGTTATTGGGTATAACCCGACTTGGATCATAACGTACTAACCACATCAATATTCTAAGTGTCTTGGGCACATAGAATCCTAAAATCTCCCACTTGCCCAAGATTCATAGAAGATTGATGCAAGCAGTAAATAACGCCTAACAACGGTTTACTACCCTTAATACGCATGACTTATGGCCATTCAATAACATCATCCCATTCAAGTACCCTACTTGAAATGATTTAGGTGAATCAATCATCTATCCTTTTGTTACAGATGTCATGTTAAATCCAAGGACACAGAGTGATCATTCCTTGTTGATTTAATTTAATCAGGCCTTAGACATCTAACTCTCAATGAATAAGAGGAACAAATTCCATCTTGACTACATACGTTTCTCACAAACACCT
The DNA here is from genome assembly GCA_024085815.1 of Flaveria linearis. Taxonomy (NCBI): domain Eukaryota; kingdom Viridiplantae; phylum Streptophyta; class Magnoliopsida; order Asterales; family Asteraceae; genus Flaveria; species Flaveria linearis. The sequence goes on from CM044006.1 coordinate 13,360,139, forward strand.
CGTGTTATACCCGAACATACCCTTATGTATTGTCCACTATTTCAGGACAGTGAAGAATTAGCTCAAGGTACAATACTTGGTGAATATCAAAACCCAATATGTATCTCGGGTCGAAGGATACCAAATGATATTCGCCTTTACTCAAATTTACTTATGATCAATCGATAAGATTCCATGTAGTAAAATTTGAGATGCGGGTTTGTCCAATATTTGTATCCCACAAATATCTATGAACTTTTGTAGCAACCCATTGCTCTATATTCATCCTTATGAATATCAACCAATCCAAGTTCATAATAATCTTACCCTCACACTTGTTCCCACAAGTATGAACGACTACGAACATTTAGAGTAAATAATTTACTCATGGATTAAACATGCTAAATAGGAACATTAACTGAAACATTATAACCAAATAATTTTACTCAAATAATAAAGAGTTCCACATATTCAAATACTAAATTTGATCAAGTCCAATCACTAGAATATCGAAGTCTTAAGGCACAAGTGTGATCTTCATGCTTTGACCTATCTAGGAGCTTCGTGAATGGATCCGCAATGTTTTGATCGGTATGAATTTTGCGAATACATATCTTCCCCTTTTCAACTTCATCCCTAATGTAGTTGAATCTCCGTTCAATATGCCGAGTCTTTTGATGAGCACGTGGTTCTTTGATTTGAGCAATAGCACCTTCGTTGTCACAAAAGATCTCTAGGGGGTCTTGAATGGTAGCAACAACCCCTAGATCAGCAATGAACTTCTTAAGCCACGCAGCTTCTTGAGCTGCCAATGAAGCGGCGATGTATTCTGATTCTATTGTAGATAGTTCCACTACATCTTGCTTTGAGTTCTTCCAAGTGACCGCTCCTCCATTCATAATGAAGACATATCCCGACTGTGATCGAGAATCATCTCCATCAGTTTGGAAACTCGCATCCGTGTAACCCTTTACAACGAGCTCCTCCTCACCAGATCCATATATTAAGAACATATCCTTAGTGTTTCTAAGGTATTTCAAAATACTCTTAACAGCCATCTAATGACTATTACTAGGATTCTGTTGATATCTACTCGTCATGCTTAGAGCACATGACACGTTCGGCCTAGTACATATCATTGCATACATGATGGATCCTATAGCAGATGCATATGGGACTCCATTCATTCTTTCTTATTCAACCTTTGAACTAGGGCATTGAGATGAGCTCAATATAGTCCCCTTTTGAATAGGTACCAAACCTTTCTTAGAATTCTCCATCTTGAATCTTTTCAAGATCTTTTCAATGTATGTACTTTGGTTTAAACCTATTAACCGCCTTGATCTATCCCTATAGATCTTTATTCCCAAAATATAAGTGGCTTCACCAAGATCCTTGATGGAAAAACAGCTTCCAAGCCAGGTTTTTACACCTTCCAAGGTTGGAATGTCGTTTCCAATTAGTAGAATGTCATCGACATATAATACAAGGAAAGTAATAATGCTCCCACTAGCTTTCTTATATACACAAGCTTCATCAGCGTTTTTGATGAAGTCAAATTTCTTTACTTCATCATCAAAACGATGATTCCAACTTCTTGATGCTTGTTTCAATCCATAGATTGATTTCTTTAACTTGCATACCTTGTTTGGATGTTTTGGATCGACAAAATCTTCAGGCTGTTTCATATGGAGATCTTCCTCAAGATATCCATTAAGAAAAGCGGTCTTGACATCCATTTTCCAAATCTTATAGTCATAATATGTGTCACACCCTCATTTTCCACGTACGGGGTTTTACCGTCAGGCGTGTGACACAACCAGGATCTCAGATAAGCATCAGTTACACCAAATGACTCGATAATTACAAATCATATAAGTTGTTTAATTTTAATGAAACAAACCAAATATATTTAAGTAGTGCGGAAGCGAAAACAGGAAAACATTTAACAACGGTTTTTGGAACACGCAAACACGCGTCTAATCCATTACATGGAATTAAGTCTTGAAAACAGTTTAAGATGAATGCGGAATGACATGCGGTGGATGCTGTGCTCCTAAACGCGCCACATCAATGTCCTGAGAGAAAACATGCAAAATCTCAGTACAAGACTGGTGAGTTCACAGGTTTATCAGAAAACAGTAAGTATCAGTAATGAAATCCCCGGATTATGTAATCGGATAAGTATCAGTAATGAAATCCCCGGATTATGTAATCCAATAAGTATCTGTAATGAAATCCCCGGATTATGTAATCCGATAAGTATGAGTAATGAAATCCCCGGATTATGTAATCCGATAAGTATCATTAATGAAATCCCCGGATTATGTAATCCGATAAGTATCTGTAATGAAATCCCCAGATTATGTAATCAAAGCATATAGTGGGTAGCTAATCCATAATGATCACTATGTGTATGAAGTCGCGACCGAGCTGACATGTAATCAAATAATAAAGTAGGCCCGATTATGGATCACACACCACAACCTTTAACAGGCTAACTGTTCACCCGTTTGCGAACGTTGTGCTAGCGCGACTAGCCCGAGTGGGGTATGTCAATCCCAGTAGATCTACTAATAATCACCTCGCTATTTGCATATTAACGGTCCGAAGGGCAAAGTATAACACCATAGTATCAAGCATATGCAGTATTACAAAAACCCAATGTAATGTAACGTTTATGAAAAACAGCATGTTTCTCTCCCCCAAAAAGAGTATAATATAAAAGTGGGGCTGTAAACTCACCTTGAATTGATGTAATAAAATGAACGGAAGCTTCAACGAATAATGCACGACCAAACACGATCAACACCTATTATTAATTGTAATTAAGTTTTTAAAATGTGCTCAACGCGAATAATTACATTTGGTCAGATTCGGGTCGGTTCGGTTTGACGCACACGATTTGATATACCAACAACACCATGTATTAATAATATTACCAATATTGATATTAATAATAACAATGGTATAATTATAATGAAAATAATTGTATTTGTAAATAATTTGTGAAATTATTACGTATAATTCCTACATTTATCATAATTAATCCATAATTAAAATAATATAGTATCCAATAATAAATTAATAATTTAAATTATTATTTAGAGTCCATTTTTATAAAAATGGCTATTTATAAATAATATTTTATAAATAATTTTAAGGTGTTTTAACAAATAAATTTTATAGAAAATTACTTAAATACTTTTAAAATACAGAAGTTTTTAAAACTTATTTTTATAATTTTTGGGGATTTTTATATATTTTTAAAAGGCTGAGAAAAGCATTAAAAAATTAAGTGTAGGGTCAAGGGTTCGAACCCTTGACACCCAAGAACCAGTGAACCAATGGCATATAGCCGCAAGAGTTCATGGTTTCCCTTTCTTTTAAACATAAATCAAACTGCTCATCCCAAACCAAGAACCCTAGATTCGAAACCCAGCCAAATTGAAGATCAATTCGACAATGTTAACAGTTAGATTCATAGGGCTTTTATCCCTTACGATGAAACGAGTATGTAGGTATGTTCATTTACCTGTTTCGAGTTCGAATTGTTGAGAAACAGTGAGTTGCAGGTCCGCGACCAAAGGGTTTGATTGAATCGTGGGTTTGTGTGTTTTCAGACCAAATGGGACTCAATGGAAGTTTTTAAATGGTCAGACGATTGTCCACTTTCGATTAATTTAATTATAGTTGAGGTTTAGTGGTCGATTAATTGGGTGGTCGGCGGACTTTCGGTCGAGAACGGGAATCGCACTAAACCGACTACATTATTCAATTTGATGTGGCCCCCGAGTTTGATTCATGCACTATATGGTGTCGGGGTGCTTTATTTGATAAAAAATCGAGGGATTTGTGGCCTTTGGAGTCGCCGGAGGGCCGCCGGAGATGGTGGCCGGAGAAAGAAATCGACGGGAACAGTGGGGGGGTTGGGTTTTTAGAAATTACACTTCTAGTCCCTGAGGTTTACAAGGTTTATTATTTTATGTTCAAAGTTTTTAAAACAAGTTTCATGAATTACAAAATCACCCCCTTAACTTCTCATTTTAAGTTTTAAATATTTAAAAGTTAAATAAACTTTTATAAATTATTTTTATTAATAACAACATTATTATTATTATTATTATTATTATTATTTTTTATTATTACTATTATTGTTATTATTATCATTAATGTTATTATTAATAATAGTAATAATAATATCATTATTATTATTATAATATCAAATATATATATTTTTTTAACGAAATTTTTCCGGGTTGTCATGATATGCTGCTATGGCAAACAATATCCTGATAGACTTTAGCATTACCACAGACGAAAAGGTTTCATCATAATCAACCCCTTGAGTTTGAGTGAAACCTTTTGCTACAAGTCTAGCTTTATAGGTATCCAAGTTTCCATGCATATCGGTTTTCTTCTTGAAAACCCACTTACTTCCAACTATCTTAGACTTAAGAGGTGGTGTAACCAATTCCCAAACTTGGTTATCATACATGGATTGCATCTCAACGTTCATGGCTTCTTGCCATTTGTCAAAATCAGGTTTTGACATTGCCTCTTGGTATGTGGTTGGTTCATCCGAATTTACCACATAGCACCCATCCATGAAAAATCCATATCTCTCAGGAAGAACACTAATTCTACCAGATTTGCGAACATTTTGTGTTTCTTGATCATCCACATGATCATTCTCAACATCCTCATGTTGATTGCTAGTATCAACCAATTGTGTATCGTCTTATGAATCTTGAACCTCTTCAAGTTCCACTGCTCTTCCACTAGTTTCTTCCGAAAGAAACTTAGTTTCCAAGAACTCTGCCTTTCGAGCAATAAACACTTTCTGTTCTGTCGGATCATAGAAATAATATCCAATACAATCTCTAGGATATCCAATGAAGATACACTTAGTGGATCGGGCTTCCAGTTTGTTTTGAGTGTATTGATTAGGATAAGCATCACACCCCCAAACTTTTAAATATGATAATGATGGAACCCTTCCATGCCATATTTCAAAAGGTGTCTTTTCCACTTTCTTGGTTGGGGCCATATTTAAAATACGGGCCGCGGAGAGCAACGCGAACCCCAAAATGATAGAGGTAGTGTACTTCTAGCCATCATAGATCGAAGCATATCCAATAGAGTCCGATTCCTCCTCTCAGACACACCATTATGTTGTGGTGTTCCAGGTGGAGTAAGTTGTAAGACTATCCCACAACTTCTAAGATACTCTTGAAATTCAATACTTAGGTATTCACCTCCTCTATCTGTACGAAGAATCTTGACCGTTTTGTTGAGTTGATTTTCTACTTCATTCTTGAAGATTTTGAACATTTCAAAAGATTCATGTTTGTGTCTTAACAAGTACACATACCCATAACGACTATAGTCATCGGTAAAGGTAATGAAGTATCTTTCACCATTCCTAGTTATTGGTTTAAAAGGTCCACATACATCCGAATGTATGATTCCTAATAAATCCTTTGCCCTTTCATTAGTCCCACTAAAAGGGGCCTTTGTCATTTTACCTTGTAAACAAGACTCGCATACATCAAATGAATCATTTTCATTAGTTTTCAAAAGACCATTCTTTTGGAGTTTTTGCATACGATTCTTGTTTATGTGACCAAGGTGACAATGCCAAAGATAGGAATCACTCAAATCTAATTTGAGCTTTTTGGTGGTTGCTTGGTACATTGAGCTATCATATGTTGTGTTTTCATGAACCAATTCATAAATACCATTACAAGGTATAGCCTTAAAATAAAACATATGATTGAAAGAAACATGAATATCATTGTCAACAAACTTGAAATCATAATCACATTGTCTTAAACGGGAAACAGAAATAATGTTCCTAGTTAAACTAGGAGCATACAAAACATTCTTAAAATAACTTCCAAACCACTTGGAAGCTTCAAAATGTAGTCTCCTTGGGCTTTCACGTGAACCTTTGCACCATTCCCCATGAAGAGACTAATTTCCCCTTTTGCGTAGTGCTCACTTCTTTTGAACCCCCGCAACAAATTGCAAATATGAGTTCCACATCCGGTATCTAGTACCCATGTGTTAGAAGAAATAACATTTAGCTCAACATGTATCATAAAGATTGTACCTGAGGTTTGCCCCGCATCCCTCTTTTCTCTCAATGCTTTGAGATAGACCGGGCAATTGCGTTTCCAATGGCCTACCTCACCACACTCAAAACACGGGTCATTTTGAGCAACCTTTTGCTTCTTTTCTTTTGGTTTGGGTGGTTCCACTTTTGCTTTTCCTTTTCCCTTCCCCTTGACGTGCCCCTTCCCTTGCAACACTTGCCCTAGGGCCGGGGAGGTGCCTCTTCCTACTACCTCCTTCATTGATCGTAAGGACCGGTAGAACCTTTCTACCCATGCCCGCCTTGGCCGTTTTGAGCATTGAGTGAAGCTCACCAATGCTCTTGTCCCATCCATTCATGTTATAGTTCATAACGAAGCTATCAAACTTCTTGGATAGTGAGTTGAGGATCAAATCCGTTGCCAACTCATTGGACACACGGCAGTTAAGCCTTTCGAGGCGATCAATGTGGCTCTTCATCTTAAGAACGTAAGATGACACCGATTGGGTCTCATCCATTTGACATGCATTGAGTGCTCGAACCGTTTCGAAGCGCTCCACCCTTGATTGTTGTTGGAACATTTCCTTCAACTGGGTGATCATGTCATAGGCATTATGGTTTTCAAAGTCCTTTTGCAAATCGGGAATCATGCTTGCTAGCATGAGACATGCGACTTGCACAGAGTCCTCGGTGTACTTGACCCACTCGGCAAAGGCCTCATCGTCATTTTCATCGGGTTGATCGGGAATGGGATCGTCTAACACATATGACTTCTTTTCTTGCTTGAGAACGATTCTCAAGTTTCGATACCAATCCATGAAGTTCCCATGGTTTAGATGTTCCTTTTAAAGGATTGTTCTTAGTGATAGGTTATGGACGGTCGGGTTTGTGTTGTTGTTGTTTGCGGCCATTATACAAAATTAACAAAGTTCTTATTAGTATTTCTTAAAAAAAATTACATTTTAATCATTAATACCCTTTACGTCTCATAGACAATTAATAATTAAAATCTAGAATCCAACGTTACATTTAAATATCGGTTAGGTGACCTTTATCCCTTTATTTAAATTAACAAGGTAGTCAACTTTTGACAATTGTAACCTATTACAATTTCTAGTATATGGGATCGGTTAAACATCTTATGTTTGTTTGGCATGTTTATCCCATCAACACCCTTTGTACGTCATGCTTCGGTGATCCTAATGCATGATTTCCAAATTAAGTTGTCCTACTTAGACACACGTGTGGATTTGCTTATATTAGTGGTTAGGTGACCTTTATCCCATAAATATGGCAAACCCATCTCAAACTCATAAGTTCCCTCTAATGTGGTTAGGTGACCTTTATCCCACATCAAGTTCTCAAATGATTCGAATGTTGTATAAGAGGATGGTGTTTGACTTATTTTAAAAGGGATTTGAATATTTAGAGGTTTCATAATTCTAGTTTAGAAAACTCTATGTACTTGTATTTGCATGCTTTCAAATACAATGTACCCTATGGTTCTTTTAATAAAACCCATTTTATTATAAAATTATTAATCCTTTTTAATAACCTTTTATTAACTTTTAATGATTAAGAACCATTAATTTTCAGCTTGTTAAGTTTGTTAATGAGTTTGTAATATATGTCTAAATATCAACCAAACAATCAAACAACAAACATTCAAACAAGCATAAACATATAAACATGAGTGCATAACCATAGCTACTAAGTTGACAACACTTGTTTGCCATCACAAGTGTTGTCATAAGGTCTTTCTTAAGGGTTTGTAATGACACATTATATGTGTCCATGGACTCCCACTTGAATCCATATCCAAATACTTCAAGGTTCATGTCTTTGATGTCCATCTTTGGGTCTTGATCTTATGCATCTTCCTTTTACAAAATTATATCCTAATACATTTTTCTAATAAAAAGAAATTCACCTAATCTATTTATTACATAACCAAATGAATAAATAATTACAACCCAAATAATAAACATAAATATTACAACCCAATTGAATGAATTAAAACAACCATTCCAATCATCCAAATAACATAAGGCCAAAGGCTAGGTTATGCACTATCATATGAACAATCATAAACATTATTCAATAAACAAAATAAACCCCATCAAACCCTAAATTTTCAGCCAACATAAACTGAAAATTTGGGTTTGTTTGTCCAAACAAACAACAACCAAACATATCAACCAATTGACATTCCTATCTTTCAAAGTTTAATCATAAGCATGAAGATATAACTTTGAAAGACTTGGGGTTTATTAAATCAACCAAAATCAGTCCTTAATTAGTTGATTAACATCCTTTAAAATGATTTTTAAAGGATAAGAACAAGCAAGCTATTCACATAACCGGCTCTTGATGCCATTGATGGGTTTGTTAGAACATAAAATCATAGTTTAACCATTTAAACTTTCTGAAAATGCAGCGGAATTACAACTTTATAAACCCTTTTATAAGCTGAAAAATATGTTCATTAGATGACCATATTAATGTATAAAACAAACCCAAAGAACAAAGGATAATTTATGTGAATTAGCAAGCTATGAACATATGTAAAACTACATAAAATCACAGCTTCAGTGAGCTGTGATATACCTTACTGCAGCAGCCAAAAATGACCAAAAGAAGAGCTGAAATGATGCTGAAAATGACTAAGACTTCAAGAGTAGAAGTCCTCAAGCTTGTATACCCCAAGCCTCCTTGCAAACACCTTCTCTTGTTAGGTAGAAATCAGCAAAACAACACCAAAAACCCAGCTTGAAAACCCTTGTTCACTGCTGCTAAAACCCGTAGCTTAGAGAGAGATAGGAAGCTAATTTTGTGTTGTTTTTGCAAGTGTTATGTTATGTTGCATGTGTCTTACATATATGAGAATAGTGTAGCATCTTTTAGAACCCAAGACAAGTCAAGTGTGTAGTGTTCAAGAGAATAACTTGGTTAGTGGAAACACATGACAAGCATGTGTGTCTTCCACTCAAGAAGTCCACATGGGACGGTTTTTACAAGCAAAAAGAAGAGATTTTCTTTTTTTTCTTATTCTCTTAAATATTAATACACACATGTATATATTGCCTACTCTTTTAACTAGTTTATACAATTAACTAACTAATTGTATAAGTAGTATACGCTCATTATTATTTGGTGTTATACAACTAATTTAAATAACACTTCAAATAATATTATTGAACAAAATATCATAATAAATTGTTCCATCTCATATGCAACTTATTTAAAAAACCCATTTTCTAAATTGGTGTAAATATTTAATTGCATGATCATATCATCAATTAAATATTAATTGGTGTTTGCTAAGCTTGTTATTGGGTATAACCCGACTTGGATCATAACGTACTAACCATATCAATATTCTAAGTGTCTTGGGCACATAGAATCCTACACTTAACACATTATCAATACTCATCATTCTCCTTACATGTCCTAAGCTTAAATACACTATTCTAGGTATAACTAACACATAATCAACATAGGAACATTATCATACATACATGAATACATACGGGTGTTCAAAATGAACCTTGTAAAAACGGTTTTACATACATTTTCAGACCCAAAATGTTTAAAACAAGTGAAATACGGGGTCTAGAAACTCACCTTGTGTTAACATCACCCAAAACTCCTCTAAACCTGCTTGTATACGGACTCAAACACCTAAAATAAACAAAACAACCACCAACACACTTAATACACTTAGAAATCGATTCCCATGAATGAAATCACAAAGAACCCGAACTAATTATCACTAAAATACTTACCTATAAAGATTCAACCTTTGTTTCTTCAAAGATCCGAGAAAGCAACCTCTCTTTCTTCTTTCTTCTATCTTTAGTCGAAAAGCAGATGGTTTAAGGCTGATATGTGCGGCCATGCCCATATATATTAAAATAAAGAGGTTGTTGTACTATTTTACACTTTAACCCCCTATACTTTAGCTCCTTTTCCTTTCATGAAAGATACTTTTATTTCTCTCTTATTTTTATAAAGTTTTGGGTGTTACAAATAATTACTTGAAATGTAATAAACATTATTGAAGTAGCTATTATATGAAATCTCATAGTTGTCTTGTATCCAAGCCAGTATGCGTCAACATCATGCGTTTAAACGTGTTTCAACAAAGTGAAAGTTTCGCCCTTGAGAAGTTATTATAACTATTTTGTAAATAATAATATATTTTTTCACTGAAGTCTTGCAACAAGCATCATTAGTACCAGTCTCGTTAGCAGTTGCTTAGCGCACACACTTCGTCGTTTAAGTACATTCACTCCACGTGCATTTGCCTGAATAACTCTTCGAAAAATTATATATCACTACTATTAGTGTTTTATTGTCAGAATACTTATCACATTGTATCCTTGGCACTAACCAATTGCTTGAGTGCGTTAACTACTTTAATGATACCTAGTGCAAGTATATTATGCACATTCCATTTTGTGTTTATCCTAAGTTCCCACAATTGTGTCGTTAACCATAGTTAAGTAGTTTATTTCAAATTGGTTTCTTATATTGAGCCTTAGTTGATCATTTTTTGTCGGTTGGGATCGTATAGGGCTTAGCATGTTCATTGGTGTGTTGGGCTATATCACCTAACCGTAGTTGTGTTAATTAGTTAAAGTTCATATGTTAACTCATGTGCATCTAAGTTCAACACAAGGAACATTTTCTAGTCACATTCGAGTAGTTAAAACATGTTCATAAACGAATTCTAAACACAATACAATAATGACACGTAATCATACGAGAAAAGGTACCATGTTAGAGGACCATACCATGGTTCATACAATAACAATCACAATCATATTCATGTGACATAACATCATATATATCAAGATGCTCCCATCTTTACAATAAATGCATTACCTAAATTCTAATACCTTAAACATTACTATCAATCCGTTACTGTCAAATCTGTTATAAGTAACATACGCTTTCGGTAAGGAGAAAGTATTCATTCACTTAATGCTAACCACCTCTTTCTCTCTAAAAATATACATGTGCTTGTCTACATGCTCAAACCCTCATGATGAGACTAATAACAGTATTGATACGTCAACTTATGTTTATGAACTTAAAAGATAAGTAAAATTCAACAAGGTTAGAGAAATTTGATTTCTTTAAAAATCTTTCATGGTGAAAAAGAACAAACATGTTACCTCACCCTTCCCCCTCCCCTCTCCCCCTCCCCTCCTCTCCCATTTTACATCCGCTCATATATGATTTTCCTAACAAATATAACTTTTTTTCTCATCCACGTGTCCTCTACCTCGATGTCAACTAAACCCAATTTTGTCACTAACCAAAAAAATTGTTGGTTCTCGTTTTATAAGACGTAAGATGTGATGATTTTATGTTAAAATGTTACCGGTGTTGCTGTTACTAGTAGGGACCCGCGCGTTGCGGCGGCGACTACAACAATTTATAATGCGATACTCATTTTTTGTTAGTTTATCAATCTTCTTGTAATATATTGTATTACGTCAATTATTTTTCTTATTGAAAGCATCGGGAATATTGTACAACTCAAGATTCAAAATAGCCAATGGTTTATCGAAGTCAAAGTTTGTGAGATGCGTAGATAATTTTCAAACATAAGCAAATTTTCAGTTTTATTTTTTTACTATTATTTTCCTTGTTAATGATTTGTCAATAAAAATTTCAAATCAAAACCTTTTTATTATCACATAAACAATTAACGATCACATGCTACAATGGAACACAAAATAATTAAAATTATATGAACATGCACATTCATATTCACTACACTAAAACCCAAAGGTGGTACAGAAGATCTAAATGCAAGCCAGTATTTTGGGCTACAACTTAGTGATTTACCCGTATATGTAGTGGCATAGTAATTTCTATCGGATATTGACTCTTTTACTACAGGGAGAAGCTGAGATTCAACTGGTTTCCCACTGGAATCATAGACAACAATATTCTCACTCACAACCTGTTAATAATAATAACACATGCATGATATAAGATATATACAAAAACCATACTAACAATATACATATTATAGAAGAACCCAATGCAATACTTACCGGAAGTCTTATAACATCAGATCTTTTCCACCCCAAGGAATTGTAGATAACAACCACCTGCAGTAAATGTGAAAAAAATCGGTTTAATTTATCACATATATGTAGATTACTAAGATTTATGCCATTTCCTTACGCATTGAAAAATATCAGGTATTAAGTAAGCATCTCCCTTACCAAATTCTTCCCAGATGAAAGATCAGCTTCAGTTGAAGGGCAATAGGTTATGTTAAGAAGTGGACACTGAAAATTAATGAAGAAAGTAAATAAGATAGATATTTGTATGTCATATAATTATTAGTACTTGTAAATATATATTGCACACGTACCTAATGAAAATTGGTTGCTGAACTTGAACATCCAGGTTTTGGTGATACCATGCAAGCTATTGACTCAGCAACCACTACTTCAGCCTACAAGGAACGAAATTGTATTTCTGATCAGTTTCCATATAGGATAAAGTAAATGATGTAAATTTAAACTTGCAATAAAATAGAACAATTTGCACCTCCTTGTGACCTATTGAGAGCCGTTTTGCATAATCATTAGCCACGTGTTGTTGAGAAGTACCACTAACAGCATCATGATGCTGAGCAATCCCGAAAGCATCACCCAAATAGTCTGTAGTCGACCCTCTTTTATTCCTTCCCTTCATTACTTCCAGTTGCCTTGCCGCCTGATATAGATTGTAGTCAAATAAGAATTAAGATCAGGAAGTTTAACAAATAACGTAAGATAGTTAAGAATTGTGTTACCCACCAGTTAATAGCCACTTAACATGCTGACGTAGCCCTTCAGAGCTGCCCTACTGGTAAAGTATCCTGTCCAATAGGCGTTTACATCGCTTGCATATCTAACAAACAATTTTAGTGGTTAAATTATTAGCCAAATGGAGATTGTAATATGTAATTATATACTCTAAGGTTTCTAAAATTATACTCACAGAAAATAGTCATCTTGTTTGAGAGGCCATGAGTTAGTCTCGGCATATTTAGCATCGGTGTATATAGATGGCGTTGAATAGAGAGCATTGACTCTACCATCCTATATGGCATATGCAATCAAATTTTAAAAACCAAATAAGCAAAGATAGCAAGATGGGTGGGTAGGTAACCAGGGTTTGAAGTGGAAAGATTATATTAATAGTACTGGTAAGGTTGGGTTGACCCACAACCACTTTTAGGTCCAACTTTAAATTTATATAAGAGATCAATGTGTTTGCATGTGATTACATAATTGTATCAGTATAACTTTTTTTGAAGAAAACGAGCATACACTTTGGGCAAATTTCAACCTGTTTAACCAATTCGACCCATTTGGTACATTACCTTTTTAGTTGAACTTTATGAACCATTTGAGATAAAACATAACAGAAACCAACCCGCCAATAGATAATGTTGAAGAATAACAACAAATAAATGTGAAGTTCATAAAAGGATCGATAGAGTAACTAACTTTATTGACATAATGAATAAACTTGTCCATATTCCGAAACCATGACTCTGCATACTGATATTTGAAGTCTGTCCCCATTGTCCACATTACATGATTTGTGCGTGTAATGTTTGCCTGAGAGTATAAGAGAAAGTTTAATAACTCTTTGGTTAATTTTCATCTTATGCTCTTATAAGCCAATTTGGACATGCAGCAGTTAAAAGTTTTTAAACATGCATATGTAACTCACCTGTGACACAGCTGCGGCCACGAAATCATTGACTCGTTCTTCAACGTTGTAGTCAAACAAGTTGATGTCATCCTTCACAAAAAAAATGCAATTATGCTGCTTGTTTCCATACACATTTATAAACCTTTAAATCTTATCTAATAGGTTACCTGGACAATTGGGGAGTCATCATTAACTTCAATGTAGAAACCACCAGGTGGAGGTTCGTAGTTCTCGGGGAAAGCACCTGCAAAAATCTATAAAGATTGATGATCAAGTTAGATAGTAATTTTTCTGGATAAAACAATTATAAAAATAAAGTACTAATGATAATAAAATTAAACTTTTTCTCTGTTTTCGATATGATTTAATGATAATGAAATTAAAACAGACCTGTGAAGATGAACCAAGACTCTTGGAGCCCCGCCAGATTACTTCAAGATGCTTATCCCCTTTCCGCTTAGCTCTATCTTGATAATCAATTCGCCCAAAGAAAACAAAATCAAATCCAACCTAAATGATCATAAGAACTCAAGATTAAGTTAAGTTAAAAACATGCAGCAAGATTATCATTTAAAAATTAAGATGCATCAGTAATGTTGGTTTACAGACTATTCACAGTAACAAAGTGAAACTGCAATGTACAACCAATAAGCGTTACGTGCAGCCACGACCTGCATCTCTCTCCTTTCTTTTACATATTAGCCTTTATAATCTCTTCATTATATTGGTCAATTTTACATATCAACCTCCCGAAAGCTGCGCTTCTCTCATCTCTTTTACATATTAGCCGTTTAATAAGTAAACCCTTCATAACCTCTTCATTATTTTGGTCATGTTTACATATCAACCTCATCAGAACCCTATATTTCACCAATTTTAAACCCCTCAAGGCGCTGCTTCTGTTTTCCCAATCGCATTTTCAACACCAACCCACCAACCATTCATACATACATACGAAGTAGAAGTACCAATTCAGTCAATCACAAATCATTCCAATATCGATTCGAAAGAATAAACGATTAATTAACTCATTCAAGACAGAACTATAAACCATAGTAGAACAGTCTCTTAATTCCGTAGATCACCCTTCATTTCTCCCAATTTTAGTCACTGCAAGTTAATATCAATCCTACAAAATACTAACAATCAAACCATCAAAGTTTTCCTATTGCAAACCACCAAAATCATCCAAGAAACATCAGCAATAACATATGACATCAAAAACCCAAAATTGACTACAAACTACACGAAATCTCACAAACCCCAGTTAATTACAAACCTTATGAGTCTTTCCATATAGCTCCGGCAGCTCAAGCTCCGGCGCGGTGGCAGGGTAAGTGACGGGAACATCAAACTGGACCAACAATAAGCAAAATAAATCTAACCGATGGTGGATGTGGAATCATCAATGGTGGAATCGTACCTGAAAAACAACATTTTAGAAGTCGAGTAGCGAATCAAGAAGATGAAACAAACCTGGAATTTTAATTTAGGCTAGAGAGAGAGAGATGAGAAACGTAAGCGAGGTTTGAATTTCAAAACCATGCTCTTGGTGATCTTGTTGTGATGCTTTTCAGAGAGGTAAGGTTATTTGAATTTTGAATCACCTGTCACAAGGATGCATGGGTATGTTGATCTTGGTGATTTGCAGAAGAAAAAAAGGTTGCAGACCTTCTTCTTTTGTACACTCTTTCTTTTGCAACTCTCCGAAAGAAAGCAGCTCTAGTTGCAGACCATATCGGGTATGGTGATGGTACATGGTTGCCGAAAGCAACTCTGATACTGCTTTTGTCTCACCTTCAACTCATGACCAGCTTGAATTGGGGTTGACCCGTGAGAATTTGATCCAGTTCGCTAGGGTTTAAGAGTTGTAACTTATGCTTTAAGAGATGTACATCTCTTAAAACTAAGAGATTTGGGTGAAAAGACTCTTTTGTCCTTGTCATTTGCTTATTATATGTAGTATAGATAATAAAGACTAGGATTTTAGACCTTAAATTTTTTTTAGCAATTAGCTAAAGTTTTTTCTCAATCTGAAAACCTTTTTCAACTAAAATAAAATTGGTCTTTCAAACCATCCATTTGTATCAAAAAAATTAAGATTCTGATGGAAAAACGACGTTGGTAGGTTGGATCTAAAGCTCACGACTTGAGTGTTGTTGAAACACCAAAGTCTCCCACACTTCATCTCCATCGTAGGGTTTACCCTAAACCTAAACAAAATCACATCATCTTCACCACCAAATCACTTCACCTGATCAATTCACAGCTCCACTCACCGATCATGGTCGGAAAACCAGACGCCGTCAAGGGCGGCCCAAAGCCGAAGCCGTCGCCGGCGTCGTCAGATCTGTCATCTCCGTCACCGGCATTCTCCTTCAAAAGCCTAAAACTCAAAACGAAGCAACAAGAGCTCTTGATCCGAGTCTCAATCCTCTGTCTCGTGTACATCTTAGCGTTCATCACTCGCCTCTTCAGTGTTCTTCGTTACGAGAGCATGATCCATGAGTTCGATCCGTATTTCAATTACCGTACGACGCTTTACTTGACGGAGAAAGGGTTCTACGAGTTCTGGAACTGGTTTGACTCGGAGAGTTGGTATCCACTCGGTCGGATCATTGGTGGAACTCTCTACCCTGGTCTTATGGTTACTGCGGCTATAATCTATTGGACTCTTAAATTCCTTCGATTTGCGGTTCATATTCGTGAGGTTTGTGTGTTAACTGCTCCGTTTTTCGCTTCGAATACTACGATTGTGGCGTATTTCTTTGGGAAGGAGTTGTGGGACTCCGGTGCGGGTCTTGTAGCTGCAGCTTTGATAGCTATTTGCCCTGGGTACATTTCGCGGTCGGTCGCGGGGTCTTATGATAATGAGGGTGTTGCTATTTTTGCGTTGTTGCTTACGTTTTATCTGTTTGTTAAGGCTGTTAATACGGGCTCGCTTGCGTGGGCTCTTGCTTCGGCTTTTGGGTACTTTTATATGGTGTCTGCGTGGGGTGGTTATGTGTTTATTATCAATTTGATTCCGTTGTATGTGTTGGTGTTGTTGGTTACTGGGAGGTATTCGATGAGGCTGTATGTCGCGTATAATTGTATGTATATAGTGGGGATGTTGCTTGCGATGCAGATTCGTTTTGTTGGGTTTCAGCATGTTCAGTCTGGGGAACATATGGCTGCCATGGGTGTGTTCTTCTTGATTCAGGTATTGCTTCTGATCTCATTGGTTTCGTATGCCTTCAAGATTTTATGTGATGATATTCTTTACTAGTTACATTGAGATGAAATTAATCAAATTGCAGCGTACTGATCTATCTGAAATTCATAATGTTTGTAGGTATTTTACTTCTTGGTTTGGGTAAAGCATTTGTTAAATGATACAAAACTGTTTCAAGCTCTTTTGAGGATTGGTGTAACATCTGCGGTTGGTCTGGGTGCTATTGCTTTGGGAGTTGGTACAGCTTCTGGTTATATCTCACCATGGACAGGGAGATTTTACTCTTTACTGGACCCCACGTATGCAAAAGATCATATACCAATTATAGCTTCAGTTTCTGAGCACCAGCCTACTGCATGGTCATCTTTCATGTTTGATTTCCATATCTTGCTGTTTCTATTTCCAGCTGGTTTATATTTCTGCTTCAAACGGTTGTCAGACGCCACAATTTTCATTGTAATGTATGGTCTCACTAGTATGTATTTTGCGGGTGTGATGGTTCGGTTGATTCTTGTTGCAACACCTGCAGTATGTCTTATAAGTGCTATTGCAGTCTCAGCTACAATAAAGAACTTGACCCTAACAATCAGGGGGAAGACTGGCCAAGCCATGTCTGCCAAGGGAACAAGTAGCACAAGGGGATCATCTAAGGTAAGAATTTTTGTGTTTAGTGGAGTTTCCAAAAGTTTGAAAGTTGTCATATTTATTGGTTAATCGCATGATCAGGTTTAAAGTAAATGTTCTTGTGCAACATGTTTCATTATACATGTAGTTGCCTGGCATAATAATTTATGTTAGTTCTATCTCATTTAAGGCGGTAAAATATCAAATATTGAGCATCCAACATTTAACTCTACTTCAAATAGTGCAGGGTATTAATGCACGAACTTGCCTGTTCATCTTTATCTGAGACCAACCAAAGATGATCAAGCACGCCGAGTGACTTCACCATCATTTTCCCAATCAAAAGAAATTAGGGTAGATTACTGGAACTGAAAATAAGGTGAATAAGTGTATAATGGTGTGTTTTCAGTAAAGGAGCTGCATCAGTTTAAATTCCAATTGTTTCAGAAAATTAAGCAGGATTAAGAGCGCTGAATGTTCTAATAAGCAATCCATTGAATTTTCCCTTTTAATTGGATTTTGAAGTTACTCAGTTAGGTAATTAGTGCTCTGTTACAATAGCTTATTCAACACAAATTAGAAATATTCCGCCTGAAATTAAGAGATCTCTATGTTGAAGCCAATTATTTTCTGGGCTAATGTTCACGAAATTCACCAAAATCATGTATCAATAGAGTTCTTAATAGAAAATCTTAAAAAATCACGACTTCCTTATGTTTTTTATAACATTTTTTTTATAAGGTGTTGAATATGTGACATCTGAACAACCTTTTTATTCTGTTGCGTTTACTTCACATGCATACTTATCCAATTTGTGGATAACTAAATTATAAGAAATTCATGTATTTAGAAATCAAATATCTTGTTTCCATAAAATGCATATATGTAACCTTCTGCTTTTCTTTTTACATCTTTTATAACAAGGAAAAGACTCGTTCCTATATATAGAGGATTAACCAAATCATCAGGCAGGCAGAAAAGTTAGTTATAACTGTTAGTTGTCTATTAATTTTAATTTATAGTCAGCTTAATTCAATAATATGTGTGGGGTTTGATTAATACCTTAAATAAATAATGGCATGCCTGAAGAAATGGGGCGCAGGAGTAAGTTGATTAGTGTAACGCACTTCCTATAGGACCTTTACATGTTCTTTCTCTAACCAAATAAATGAGAATCTTATAATACGCCCATGTTGGTTGGTCATGAAAAGCGGGTATGATGACACTCTTTCTTTTGGACTTATAGTGATTCTTAACTTGAAACAACATGAGTAACTTTACTAGTTTCAACCTCTCTTTTCTTTTGCTTTTTACTGTTTTTGCCTAAGAAGTTTTCAGTTTTTGCTATAGTTGTAATAAAGCAATACAATATGCATTATAGACTGGAAGCATTTATAGGGACATAAAAAACCACCTCTTTAGTTGTTACTTGTTACGTTTAACTTGTTAATTTGCGGAATCCTTATAAAATGGAGATTACTAATTCTGTCCATGTGTTTGTTCTAAAGTTTTGGGTTATGTCCAAAAGTTTGAAAATGCACATTTTAGGTCCAGTTTTTAAACACAATTTAGTCCAGAATCAATCATATTTTGATGTGACTAACAAGTGACCAAATTAGGCTCATCATATTCAACTTTCATTAGAGAAGAAAATGAGGGTAATTTGGCTATTTGTGGGTCATGCACCCTACACATGATTAATATTGGACTAAACTGTGTTTCTGAAACTCATTTGGTCCCTAAATGTACGTTTTCAAGCTTTTGGATGAAATTCAATAGTGTTGAATAAGCAGGGAGAAATATTTGTTTACACTAGAAGAAATTCATTACTCTATAAAAAATCCCCTTCCTCTCTATGTAGTGGGATAGGGGTAAGGTTTGCTCTCATCTGACCCCGGAGACCCTACTTACAATTTAGATCTTCTTTGGTATGTTGATTGTTTGTATGATGATTAAAAATCCCTTAGTTTAAATCTTTTTTAAATATATTTGTTGCAGCAACAAGCTTCAGTTGATCAATCTATACCATTCCTTAAAAATGGGGCAAGCGTATTGCTTCTTGGTGCATTCTATTTACTAAGCAGATATGCAATCCATTGTACATGGGTTACATCAGAGGCTTACTCATCACCTTCAATTGTATTGGCTGCACGTGGGGCTCACGGTCAAAGAGTTATATTTGATGACTATCGTGAAGCCTACTTTTGGCTTAGACAAAATACTGCTTCAGATGCTAAAATAATGTCTTGGTGGGACTATGGATACCAAATTACAGCAATGGGTAACAGGACTGTTATTGTGGATAACAACACATGGAATAATACCCATATTGCTACTGTTGGGCGTGCAATGTCATCATATGAGGATGAAGCTTATGAG
This sequence comes from Flaveria linearis, assembly GCA_024085815.1. Classification (NCBI taxonomy): domain Eukaryota; kingdom Viridiplantae; phylum Streptophyta; class Magnoliopsida; order Asterales; family Asteraceae; genus Flaveria; species Flaveria linearis. The sequence goes on from CM044006.1 coordinate 13,380,166, forward strand.
ATAATGAGATCACTTGATGTGGATTATGTATTGGTTGTTTTTGGTGGTGTTACCGGCTACTCATCTGATGATATTAACAAGTATTCCTTTTTCTCTCAAGCATGTTTAATGTGCAGTTAGCTTACATATGTTATTATAGAGGTGTCAAGATGGGTGGATGGGGTAACGGGGTTTTTCTTTTATCACTACTCATCTGATGATATTAACAAGTATTCCTTTTATCACTAGTGGGCATATGTCATTTTCCTTTCCCGAAATAAAGTTGGTAACCACATAATAGAACCGAATGCTAATAAGTGATGGTAGTGTCTTCCCTCAATGTATACAACAAATTATTATAATGTTTTGAACTCTTTATGTAGGTTTTTGTGGATGGTGAGAATTGGAGGTGGAGTTTTCCCTATTATTAAAGAACCTGATTATCTTGTTAATGGTGAATATCGTGTCGATAAAGGAGCAGCTCCCAAAATGCTAAATTGTCTAATGTAAGTTCCCACCCTTATTATTTAATTAATGACGTTTATGCTAAAAGCCATTCCTGCATAACGTAGCTAGGGTGTCATAAACTGTTGAATCTGACAAAACTGCCTAAACTGAAGCAAGTTGCTTGGTTTGAAATGTATATGGTTCAATTCATGGTTGGGTTTGACAGTTTTATGGTCTGATGGTTTGGAACTTAAAACATGTAGTTTAACATTTGTTATTTCTTTATTTCCATTATTAAGAATATGCAATTATGTTTAAGTATCATATTTATGAACCATTTGTATTGTTTTAAAATTTTTTAATTAAAAACCAACACTTAAAAAAGAATACCAGTTCAAGCCACAAACCGCTAACCAGATCGGTTTAGTTTATCGCTTCCGAGACGTGTAGTCCCAGAATTTTTGTTAAAACCACCCTGACCGGCCTGTGAACATCCTCGACGTAAGATGGCCCACAACTAAAATAAATATTAGGAGGTTTTAGTTTCTGTCTATTTTAAACTTCATATCGGTGATCATTGCAGAATGAGGCTGAGTTATTTTCACTAATTCAATTTACAATGATTTGCAGGTACAAGCTATGCTATTACAGATTTGGGGAGCTGACAACAGAATATGGAAAACCTCCAGGGTGAGCATTTTATTTTCGGTTCTACTACTACTGCTGTTAGAGCTCCACTAACTGTTGTCAATAAAAAAAACAATTTAAACAAAATGATCAAGAGAGGCTTCATGCTTAAAAAATACCACCCAGGCGTCTTTTGACCCATTTACTTTAAAGTTAATATTTAACCCATTTGAAGTGATGATATATAATGATGTGATTTTCGGAACATGACATTCACAGGTATGACAGAGCAAGGGGAGTTGAAATCGGAAACAAAGATGTGAAACTTGAATACTTGGAAGAAGCATTCACAACATCAAACTGGATAGTTAGGATTTACAAAGTTAAACCACCCAGCAACAGATGGTAATTTTTAAGAATCGCGTCAGGTGAACACGCGTGCTTGTTACAGATGGATATTTATAGTTCCCAGACAGTTTTTTTGATGAGTGGTAAAATCTGCGGGACCAGTGTTATGCAACTTTTTCTTTTTCTATTTACCTGTAGGTTTATAGTTTGTTTCCCTTTGCAGTCTATCATTAACTATTTTAATTTAGTACTTAATACCAAAGTTATGGTAAGGTCAAGATTGATTTTTCCTTTTTCACCATGTGGTGTGATTGGGGTCACAAAATTCGGAAACAGAATGTAAGGATGTTTTATTGCAATCGTTATTTTCTAGGCTTGATTATGTTCATGTTTGGTACCCCGTTCTGACACGAATAAACATACAGCAACCATCGGGTTGGGCAATAAGTTAAAAACGGGTTATTTTAATTTTAGTTTGACTACCTTTTTTAAAAAAAGTCTCAGATAATGATGAAACCGCTTATGAGATTGAGGCACCATGGTTGTTTGGGTGTGCTTTTGCCAAAGTTGTGCGCTTTGGCTTGTACGTTTGACTCCTTTTCCGGCAAATATGATCAACCCTTGTAGGGTTGAGAGTAGATGAAAAAGAAAACGCTTTTGGAAGTCCCCGAACCATTTTGGAACCAACTGTATGTTCATAATTGGTTTGTATTCCTAAATAGTGCACCGGTTTGAAACTGGAACAGGACCGAACAAAATCCGGCCAAATTGGTGAAAAAAAAGTAAACAACCCGAACTGAACCGATTAGCTCAAACCAGCCCCAATACGAATTGGTTTCAAACTGGAACCGGTTTGGAGAAAAAAAATCGATTTTGTGCAACTCTCCTCTAGAGGGCAAGAGAAAGGGAGCTAAAACGAGTGTACCTTTTTCTCCATTACGAGTGAATACTCTTTTTATTTCTTTTCATCTAAAATACTAGCTTACAATAATTATTTCTTTATACATAAAGTTTCACTCATTATACGTAAGCCTTTTACATAAAGAAATCCTGTTTTCTTATAAATAAAATGGTTAATGTATTTTACATTTTGAATTATATGATACCTTTTTCTTAGAGTAAATTACACGGATTTGTTCAAATTTTACATTTCGTCACTAAGATTGAAAAATTACAGGTTTAGTTCTAAGGTTACAGGTTTAGTTCTAAGGTTTGAAAAAAAGTAACATGTTTCGTCCCTGGGTCAAATGACCGTTAAATAATTCCGTTAAGTAGTAGTAAATTGACTGTTTTACCCTCAGGGACGAAATGTGTAATCTACTCTAATATTATTATATTACATCATTATCATCTTCATCATATGAAAAAAAAAAGAATCTTTTGTGACATCAATAACAGTAGTTAAATAAGGCTTCTCATCACGAATGATGAGAGTGGTTTTGCAAAGATTGAATGAAAAGATTAGAGAGAGAATTATTCAACGTTGTTACTCATTATCCTTGTAATCAATTTCCAGAATAGGTATGAGTGTTTGTTCCAAGTTTGTATGGCTGATTACGTTATCAGCCGTAACAATCCAACAAATGACTATCAACCAATTGTTTGTAAAGAATGAGCGTTCTTGCCATCGTTGTTTGTTTGTTCTTCGGTACTCAAAAGTCAAAACCCTAAATCATAATTTCACAGCGCAGTTGGATTTATTTCAACTTGTTTTGTGAGGTTGATTGTAAAGAGATAACCTGTGTACACTAGTCCACATAACAAACTCAATTATGAATAACATTATTCAGTTCAACTACTGTGTATTCATCCACGCGCGTTGCGCATGTAATGAATCGGGCTCAGAAAAAACTCAATTGTGGTTGCTGACCCTAAAAGGTAGCCATGCCAAAACAACCGGTATCATCAGTTATCATCACAGCCCGGCACTGGACAACATGAAATAATGCTCAACCAAAGGATGCATCAGGTTAGATGAGTTCGAATAAGTGTCGATGAGCCAAGGTCATCATCAATAACATCCTTCCCAACAACATGCAAAACCCAAATCATCAAAACGTAAAAGTCTCAGATGAGCAAAAATCCAAATCATCAAAAATGTAAAAGTCTCAGATGAGCAATATCCATCATCATCATCGACATAAACCCAGAAGAGGATGGATCTGAAAAGTGTAATGCTTCAACCGGCCAAATAAGTGGACATCAGAACACTTACCGACATGAGAACGGCCGCCTGCTCTACCTCAACCGCAGACGGGAGGCCGAGCGACGACTGTCCCCAAGAGAGCTGAAGCCTCCAACATTCGGCCTAATGGCCGCAAGAGACCATACCCCTGAGCAAATGTCGAACTCAGGGAACATCGAACGATTTGAACTACAACAGCCCCCAGCTCGGTCGGCGACGTGAAAGGCGAAATAGATAGGTACAACCGGTGAACCCACTACCTTAATCTAGCCGGAAGCGGAAGGGCGCCGACCGGCGCCACCTAGGGCTTGTAATCAAACGCCCGGCAGCAAGGGCAAAATATGAGGACATCAAAGAGAAAACAGGCGCCGCTTAGGTGAACACAGGAGGCGGAGGAGCAGCAAGCCCAGCCATCCGACCCGTCACGAAGGGTCTCTCGAAAACCCTAGCCACCAGGTACCTTTGAAGTAGCAGAATAACAACATGCAAGCTGGAAAGGAGATGCCGATCGAGAGACCCTCACCATCGGGTTGCCCCCTCGCACCATACCCAAAACCCCTTACCCTCACAACAAAAAATCTGAAAAAACCCTTTAAAAGGTGGATCAAGAAGGACCATATTGCAAATACCACAAACTGTTGTGGCCAAAACAAATCCACCAAAACCCATCTATTCATGGATTTGCATTTTTCATAGTATAGAATGAGTACAAAGATATAATCATTTATACTGTTTCTTATCCACATAAATAATAAAGAAAGATTTTTGACAACACATGGTAGAAACACCCCATCTTCGTTGAACATATTCCATACATCTAAACAAGTGTACAATTTAGATATCCAGAAATCCAAATATATAAATAACATAAGTAACTTAAATCACTAGACTAGATAGATTCTATTTGACTGTTCCTCTTCATATTATCCAATAACAAAAACTTACCCATTCCAACTTCCCAAAATCCTCAAAAATATTCAATCCATAAGAATTCATTACCAATCTTATTGCTTCTATATCATCATTAAAATGTGTTTTCATACTTCATTTAGCCTAATCTATTAACTATGGATCACAAAAGGATAGAGTTACTTTTGCATGTCATTTGAACTTGGTTTAGTTCATTATCAGAAAAAACAGATATGATTCCCAAAAGAATCACTCAAAATCAAATAAAACACAGACAATTGCAATAAGAATAATTCATACTCACCCCTATGACTGCATTTATAATTCAGATAATGATTTTACTTGGCCAACCCTGTCTACCAATCAATGCATAAAAGCTGAAAACCACCAATACAAGTGTCAAATCCTACAAAAACCAACTGAAAAACACAAGAGAACATACACCATCTTCTAAGGAGTTAGCATCATATCATGACTACATCCATTTATACATACTGAAAGGAATGGGTTCATGGAAAGAGAGTTTGATTTCATAAATCCCTTTCGGGATCTCGCCTTCACTTACCCGCCAACTTTTAAACCAAATGTCATTTTAAACATCTACTACCTCAGGTGGTGCCAAGTGCCCTAAATTTGGGAAAGTGGTGCTTGTTCATGGGTTTGAGCATGTGACGATGCATTGACTTCTGCAGCCAGATCTTCCAGTTCTTGTAAAGCCCCTAATGCAGTGTTTCCATAGTCGGGATCTATGCACGACTTCACCATACTTGCAACTTGCTTCACTTTTGATTGCTGCAACCAATTTAATGTATATAAACAAATAGACAAAAATGTGGCCTTAATCCACCAATGATTCATCATTTCGGGCATCTCTCACTCATTAATTTTTTTATAAAGAAAGAATTTGCTAAAAATGCCTCAAAAAGACCTAAGCTTTATTTAGTAGAGCAATTTAGGAGGTTCCATATATTTAATTACTTTAGCTTAACCCCTTTAGCCTGTTAGAAGGAGAAATGGGTTGAAACTGCCACTTCATGAATATTGGTCACTTTGGTTTATTTTTATTTGAAAGAGTAAAATCAGAAAAACTAGGCTAAAAAGAATCAAGTCGAAAGTTTAAAGGCACCCATATCATACTTGGCATTTACGTTATAGTGAATTGGTCTATCAAAAAACACTGAGTCATTATCTGAATAATAATTTGGAAATCATAATTAATATATTAATTATTACAGAACTCAAAAGGTAAACAAATAAGTTTAGATGGGTCAACCCACCCCCATGACTCGTTTCGTAAGAGTTTAGCCATCTTGACCATCTCCAACCCATCTAATCTGTCCATTTGCAGATGTTTCTACAAAACCAACCCATTTTGACCAAACCATTTCCGGTACGGGTCAGGTCAGGATGGGTTGAGCAGAAATACTTTTTGTCTAAAACGGTAATAAAAGCTTGTTATTAAAGTTAAGATATCAAAATGCTTTACAAAACTTTAAATATTTAAAGTGCAATGTAAATGGCTTGATAAAATGATTAACGAGGTTTAAAGACATTCAAATTACCAATTTGGGTGACTTTCAATCCATTGGACTTAACTGATCCATTTCCATCAAGTCAATTTTCTTATCTACCCACCAGATAAGAAACATAACCCAAATTAAGGGGTCGAAATTACCAACTGTGCATAAATATATACAGCTTTAAAGAACTTAAATTCAACTTACTAGATGCTCATATTTGCTCTTCAGTTCCTGATACACCACAAGCTGTTCTGGGTCTGTCACTATTACTGCGGTCCCAGGTCCACCCTGCAGTCCAAAATCAGGTGGTATACAAATTATGCCCTCTATTACAAGTTAAAAATGACATGAGAGCATGCCAGTTAGTAATTTTTTAATCTTACATTACACTAACAATAATCATATTTTATGGTACAAACAATAATCAATAGATTTAAATGCTAAACAAATAATTGGCAGGGTTCACATGTCATTTGTGATGTATAAGGTTGTATCCTTCTGCTAAGTATTTTATTGACCAAGGTGTATTATTTACATTAACGTTCTCCGAATTTCTTTCTTTTTTAGAGACCATGGGCTGCACCTATATCCTGCCACCCAATGAGTGGGAGCAGGTAAAGCACATTTTTAGCGTAGCTTATGCTGGGTGTGTTGCTTTCAAGGGGTTAATTTCGAATTTAAAGAACAAGTAATGTGAATAGCCCATCAAACCATGCGGAGAATTTTAAATTTGTCCGCATGACTCACCATTCATGGTTACTTACCAGTAAAAAGAATCTTGATGAACCATTTTACCCTCATGACTAACCATATAGAGGTTGGTTGCTTGGTTCATAAATTCTATCATATAAAGGCATAATGACATTATTTACTAATCCCAATAGATTCTTTCATGGCAACAAGTTCATTTTACTCATATCTCACCGCAAGCTCAGTTACAGTTTTCATCCACATAAACTTGTGTTATCTTATTTGTGATACATGAAATCTAGATAATATTCTAATTTTAATCCTCTAGTAAGTGTAGAGAAATTTTCTTACATAGATACATGTACATTAGGTAGGAATAAGCACTACCCATATAATTAATCTCGAATTCTAAAACAAAAAATGGTAAGTAACCTATAATTCTATAACAAGAAATGGCGGAAGGCAAGAATCATCCGCACAAGAGGGTGTCCCAATATGACCTTGGATAATTTCTTCATTTTGGAAAATTAAGTTTGCTATTGTTCAAGCCTCAAGGTAGCCAATTTCCACCCATTTCCTTGTGTGCTAAATTTGGGTCAATTAATAAAACTAGAAAAAAGGTTAAAATAGTGAAATGTCACCCAAAGTGAGTTTTTATTGCATAAAACCCCCTAAATCATTTTTATTCAAAAATATAGATTACTACTGCAAAAACAAAAATAGTGAACTATATTAGTATTTATAAAAGTTTAAAAAATTTTAGACAAATTGTTTAGGTTAATAAATCAAAACTAAAACAAAAACGAACCTAATATTAGGGCTATATGAATAGTACAACCACACTACAATTTTAAAAGTGCAAGGCACTCCGAGGCACGAAGAATCCACTTCCAGTAACCGCGCCGCCTCACATGGCCGATGTGCTAAGGCCAACGCATCCACAACCTCAATGCTCAAGTTAATACCAAGCAATTACATGACAAATATACCTTCCATCACTCCTAACATACATCATAAGAGAACTCAGGTGCAATGAGGAACTAAAAAGTGATGATGAAAGATTAAAGCACAAATGACCAATAGCATTACCAAAATATAATACGTTAACCACAGACTTTTCAATAGATCCTTCGCTTATTTAGTTATTTTAGTATAGAAAGTTCGTTAAAATGTGTCCTTTATATAGTTGGGAAAAAGAATTGTATGCTAGACATCAGAAAAGTCCCATGTTTGATCACTGACCATTGAAAGTTCACTAAAACAGACATAACATTAATCAATCCCATGAGATAACTAAAGTTCACAACAAATCTATAACAAAGCATGATTAAACAACCCAAACATATAAAGATAACCAGAAAAGGAAGAACGAAAGAAAACAAATTTTACCTTGCTGAGACCGCCCAATTGCTTTCCAACCAAATCAGTAACCTTGCGAGAAGGCCGACCACGCCTTCTCGAACCCAAAGCACCCTCACCAGCACCACCATTAGCCACCACATTCGGTCTCCCAACCCTCTTCGGCCTTCCTCGTGGCCTCAGATAATTCCCAGACAACGGCACAGTCACCGCCCCAAACCCAATCCTCTTGGGCCTTCCCCGCCCCCTCTTCATCCTCACCCCATTCGGCTTCCTCCCCCGCCGCCCAGACCCCGCCTCAACTCCCTGAATCTCACCACCAACCACCAGAGCCTGATTTTCACCACCAGAACCAACCACCTGACCACCAGAGCCACCAGCAGACTTCGGCGGACGCCCACGGCCCCTTTTCACCACCACAGGCGTGTTCTCCGGCTGCGGCTGCGGCGCAACCACCACACCATCATCACCCAACCCAAGTGAAGCAAAGAGGGGCTCACTTCCAACTCCAGCATTCCCTTGAAAATCCGACCCAGACCCATAAGCATCCCCAACATCCTGACCCTGATACTGAAACTGAGGCTGATAAGACTGAACCTCCGCATTATACTCTTGCACATTCTGCATCTGATTGTGTACCCCCAACCCGGGTACAGGCTTAAGCTTCGGGGGTCGACCCGGTTTCCTCTTGGTCGAACCCGAAGGCAAATTCTCCAAATTGAAGCCACCAGAAGCAACATTTGGATCAGACCCATCACCACCGCCGCTGAAATCGATCGCCGGCTGATACCCGGTGGCCACCGGAGGCTGAAATTGAGCAGATCTAGGGGGTAACATGTACGAGTGTTTGACCATTACGAGCTGACCCAGATTCTTCAAACGCTTGAGGTGGTGAGTCAACAAGGTGGAGTGAGTTGGGGGTAGATTAGCGAACTCTTTCTCTATGTATTTGGAAATGGCTTGTCTGCTAGACCCATCTTTATCTTTGAGAGCAGTGATTGCAGCAGTAATCATCTGGTAAAAATGGAAACACAAATCTATTTGAGCTGATTCGAACAACAATTAATGATATTATTATTATTATTCAATTCAATTAAGAAGAAAAAGATGGGGTAAAGAATCTTGAAAATGGTTACCTCGTGGTAGGGTGGGTGGTTGTTGGTGGTGGGGAGCGGCGGAGAAGGGTCGGAGAAGTGATCGACGGTCATCGGCGGTAGATCGGAGATTGGGTCCATCGAGAGAGAGAGAGAGAGAGTGTGTGTGTGTGTGTGAGAGAGAGAGATAAGGGAAAGGGTTAGGTTTTGGGATTTTTAAGGGGCTGTTGTTGGAGGTGATAAAAATGGAAGTTTCATGATAGAATTGCCAACAAACTAATTTAATGCTCTAGGGTTTTTTTTATTATTTTAGTTTACTTTTTCACAAATTTTTTTTACTTTGTAAAATCTAAATTTTATTTTTTTATATATGTTAAGATGAGTGTTTTTAAAAGTAGAAACATTAAAATAAAACTCACTTGTGTGTAACTTATTTAGAAAATATTAGAACACTATTTTTACTTGATTATTTAATAAATACATCATTTTAAAAAAAGAGAGAAAATAAATTATATACAATGGTAATGAGGAGGTCCATTCAACTTCAGTAGCTAATCAACTTCTGATTATGAAAGCATTAACATATGATGTATGGTTGTCTACGTGTGCTTTTCTCTCCCCCCCCCCCCCACCCCGCCCCACCCCCTCCCCCCAGTTATTGCATTGTTCATTATCTTCCCCCTTCTTCATCTTATGGCTCTTGTAAGGTTATACTTGAAAAGCTGATACAACCAAAGTGATTCCAGCATTCATGTATGATGTACATAGTAGAAGTTACTTCGTAAGTTTTACACTCTTCATAGAAAATATTTTAAGTATAAAATCTTTCGAAGCCAAAGACCAAATCTTCCAAAGCCAAAGATGAAGTCTTCCGAAGCTTCAAGGACGAAGTCTTCCGAAGCTTCAAGGACAAAGTCTTCCGAAGTCAAAGACTGAAGACTGATTTCTTCTGAAAACAGATAAGACATGCTTTCTCCGATCAACTTTTGCATAAAGCTGACCAACTTTATGTTGTTATTTTAAAGACTCACCAACTTATATAAGTTGATGAAAAGGTCCATGCTCTAGTAAACTATAGATTATGTGAGTTTCCGATATGAACTGGAATGATGAGCTTGGATTGTAACACCCTCAAAATTCATAACAATAATATAATAAGGAGGGTGCTACTAGTTGGGTTATTATAACAACTCAGAGACTACAAACGCAGCGGAATTTTACATATATTAAAAACTGTTTACATCGTTAACCATATTTCCAAGACTTTAACCAACATTCAAAACTTTGTTAAACTTTAAGTACTTCATTCCCAAAAACCCAACTTTTGTGGCCAGTATCATACACCATAACCGGAAGCTAACTCTGTGGGGGACCATCACGAGCACCTCTATTACCACCTGGCATGCATTAGAAAACAAACACAAAATCAGATAAACTGGTGAGTTCTAACATACACCACATTTCAATAACATTAACTCATCAACTGTTACCACACCGAATGATTCACACACACATTCATCAGTCCATTTATTTATCCCAGTATTGATATGCATATCAAATACCCACAAGGTATTTATGGATATCTTTTTATCAATTTTAATTTGGTGGGTCAAACCTCCACCTCGCGCGTTGACGGGTCAAACCTCCGTCTATAGTTTGGTGGGTCAAACCTCCACCTCGCGCGTTGACGGGTCAAACCTCTGTCTATAATTGGCGTTGACGGGTCAAACCTCCGTTTATAATTGGTGGGTCAAACCTCCACCTCGCCATTTACCACAATTTACCACTTTCAACTCATTTTCACATTTTATATTTATTTATATGCATGCCAGTGCCCGATTTCATCAAACAACATTTATAAAACGGCATAATCACATAAAAAGGGCAATTAGAACTCACCTTAATGTTTCCAACAAGTGGTTATCAATCCAAATATGCTAAGGCAGCTAAAACTTCTCTTTCTCAAAGCAAATCTAAAATAATAACCCTAACTTAGTCAAATTTCCCCTAGCTGACCACTTCACACGACTAAGGCTATGCGACTGGACTCATTCGTGCGACTGAACATGCGACTGAGCTTAGTCGTACGAATGGACCATACGACAGAGGTGCGAATGAGCTATAACAGGGTTTGTGCGAATGACCTCCATTCATGCGATTGGTTCATGCGACTGAACTTCAGTCGCACGATTGAACAATGCGGTTGACTCAGTCACACGAATGGGTCATGCGACTGGGCTCATTCGCCTGAAACGGATCAGCAGCTGTGTTCTTGACATATTTGATCCAAAAACTCGAGTTTTAACTATTTGGATTATACCATATTCACAACAGAACGTATATACTTCATTTACAACCATTTCGGGTCTTTATTTCATCAAACTTCCCAAAAACTAGGGCCCGAACCTTCACTTTTCAATTTAACAGAAAGATTGAACAGAAACTCTGATTTAAACATGTTTTTGGATCAATTCCCACCACCCACACAGCTTAACATATTCAAAATCAATCCGTACTAAGCAAAACTTACCAAAACGGAGCTAGTTTGATCAATTTAGGCAAGAGCAGGGTGTTTGGGTTCGAAGGGAACAAGGGAAGGAGGTTCAGCAAATAAAATCTGCTTGTTAATACCCTTAACCGCCCTACTTATCCTTCATGCTTATTTTTAGCCAACATACTCAATCGCACGACTGGCTTATTCGCACGACTCAATCGTGCGATTGAGCCCATACGCCCGTCATTCGTGCGATTAAGCTTTATTCGCACGTATGGCATGCGACTGAACACTAATTTTAATTAAATAAATAAATTTTGAACTTTTGGATGTTACAAGTCTACCCACCTTATTTAGGGTTTCGTCCTCGAAACCTGACTAAAACAAATGAGGGTAGTTTCGTCTCATATCTTCTTCTGGTTCCCAGGTTGACTCAGATCCTTGGCGATGTGCCCACTGCACCCGGACTAAGCTAATGCTCTTATTTCTAAGTTTCTTCTCTTTACGATCCATAATGGCCACAGGTTGTTCAACATAATTAAGCTTCTCATCAACCTCAATATCATCTAATGGTACATATTGAGTTTCATTAGCTAAACACTTCCGTAACTGAGAGACGTGGAAGGTTGGATGAATAGCACTTAATTCTTCAGGCAAGTCCAACCTATATGCCACGTACCCTACTTTCTCCACTATTTGGAAAGGTCCAATAAAACATGGACTTAACTTGCCCCTTTTTCTAAATCGAATAATGCCCTTCCAGGGAGAAACTTTTAACAAGACAAAATCCCCAACTTTAAATTCTAATGGTTTCCTTCTACGATCTGCATATGATTTCTGCCTGCTTTTCGCCTCTCTAATACGATTTTTAACTACTTCAAACTTTGACATTGTTTCTACAACTATTTCATTATTTCCCAATTCCCGTTGCCCTATATCTCCCCAATAAAGTGGAGTTCTACACTTTCTTCCGTACAACATCTCAAACGGAGACATCTGAAGGGTAGCTTGATAACTGTTGTTGTATGCAAATTCAGCTAAAGGAAGATGACTATCCCAGCTACCTCCAAAATCAATACTACATGCCCGTAGCATATCCTCTAATGTCTGAATAGTTCTTTCACTTTGACCATCTGTTTGGGGATGATAGGCTGTACTAAAGTAAAGTCTAGTTCCCATGGCTTCGTGAAATTTTCTCTAGTACCTGGAGGTAAATCTGGCATCTATATCAGACGTGATACTTTTCGGAACTCCATGCAATCTAACTATTTCTTTAGTAAAAATATCAGCTAACTTTTCCACCGAATAAGTTTCCCGTATTGGAAGAAATAAAGCACTCTTGGTTAGCTGATCTACCACTACCCAAATAGTATCATAACCTTTTGGTGTACGGGGCAACTTCGTTATAAAATCCATAGTCAGATCATCCCACTTCCAAACTGGAATAGCTAATGGCTGCAATAATCCATAAGGTTTCTGATGTTCAGCTTTTACTTGGGCACAAGTCAAACATTTATTTAAATACTGCATCATATTAAATTTCATCCCTGGCCACCAATAATCTTGCTTCAAATCTTGGTACATCTTAGTCATGCCTGGGTGAATGGAATACCTAGATTTGTGAGCCTCATCTAGTATCATATCACGTAAAGCCAACGGAACCCACATTCGACCAAACCTGATTTTAACACCCTGACTATTCTCTTCTAAATATTTTTCTTGACCAACCATTCTTTCTCTTTTAATGTTTTCTTCTTTTAATGCTTCCAATTGGGTTTCCTTCAACTGTTGCATAAAATCAGGAGTAATCACAAGTTTATACGCCTTAACCTTAATCGGTTCGTACTTCTCCTTTCTGCTCAATGCATCAGCAACCACATTTGCTTTCCCGGGGTGATACAAAATTTCACAATCATAATCTTTGATTAACTCCAACCATCACCTTTGTCTCATATTCAAATCTTTTTGCTCAAAGAAATACTTCAAGCTCTTATGATCATAAAGATGGTACACCTCACTCCATATAAGTAGTGTCGCCATATTTTAAGAGCAAAAACTACAGCTGCTAATTCTAAATCGTGGGTTGGGTAATTGACTTCATGGGTCTTCAACTGTCTAGAAGCATAAGCAATAACTCTCCCACGTTGCATTAAAACACACCCCAATCCCTGATATGATGCGTCAGAATATATTACTAAATCCTCTACACCTTCTGGTATTGCTAATACTGGGGCTTGTGTCAATCGATTATTCAGTTCCTGAAAAGCAGCTTCCTGTTCCTTATTCCATTCATACTTAACGTCCTTTCGAGTTAATTTCGTCAATGGAGAAGCAATTTTGGCAAAGTCTTGAATAAATCTTCTACAGTATCCTGCCAGTCCTAAGAAACTACGAATTTCTGAAGGACTTTTAGGAATTCTCCAGTTCACCACAGCTTCAATCTTTGCAGGATCCACCAATATTCCATCCGCATTCACCACATGACCCAAAAATTGCACTTCCCTTAACCAAAATTCACACTTCGAGAATTTTGCATACAACTTATTCTTCCTCAAGGTTTCCAATACTTCTCGAATGTGACAAGCATGATCTCCTTCATTCTTAGAATAGATCAAAATATCATCTATAAATACAATTACCGATTTATCCAACATCGGTTTACATACTCTGTTCATCAAATCCATGAATGCAGCAGGAGCATTCGTTAATCCGAATGACATCACCAAAATTCATAATGCCCATATCGCGTACGAAAAGCTGTCTTTGGTATGTCCTCTTCTCTTACCTTCAACTGATGATACCCAGATCTAAGATCTATCTTTGAGAACCAATTAGCACCTTGGAGTTGATCAAACAAATCGTCTATACAAGGTAATGGGTATTTATTCTTGACAGTTAGTTTATTTAGCTCTATATAATCTATACACATCCTTAAACTGCCATCCTTCTTCTTTACAAACAGAACAGGGGCACCCCACGGCGAAGAGCTGGGTCGGATACAACCCTTGTCTAATAATTCCTGTAATTGCTTCAGGAGTTCCTTTAACTCAGCCGGTGCAAGTCTATAAGGGGTTTTAGCGACAGGTTTTGCCTCAGGTATTAAATCAATTCTAAACTCAATTTCTCTATCAGGAGGTATACCCGGTAGATCCTCTGGAAATACATCGGGGAAATTACAAACCACTGGAACATCTTCTAATTTCTTCATCTTTTTAGCAGTATCAACTACATATGCCAAAAATGACTCGCAACCCTTACTCAATAATTTCTCCGCCTTAATCATAGATATGACTTTCACCACACTATCATGTTCATCACCAAAAATCGTTACCAAATTACCATCTGGTGCTCGCAACACAATCATCTTTCTTTTACACATTATTTGAGCCTCAAATATAGATAACCAATCCATTCCCAGTACCACATCAAAACCTCCTAATTTCATCATGTGTAATCTAGCAAGAAATTTTACACCTTCTAGTTCGACAAAACAATCATCTATTACCTCGCTAACAACTATAAATTCATTAGAGGCGGTTTCTACTGAAAAGGCAACATCTAGCTTTGATGGTTTAACTTTTATTAAGGCATGGAATTTTATTGATATGAAACTTCTATTAGCCCCCCGAATCAAATAAAACTCTAGCAGGTACATCATTAACAAGAAACGTACCCGACACAACATCTGGTAATGCCTTAGCCTCCTCCGTAGTCATTGTAAATGCTCTCCCCGCAGTACCGCTACTACCACTCATGCTGACTTTACTCGGTCCTCCCACTGCATGAATAGGAACTGGTCCAGGTCTAAGCTTTAGACATTCAGATTTCATATGTCCCATCTCCCCGCATCCATAACACCGAAGTTCTGGACATCTGGAAACGAAATGTCCAGGCTTCCCGCATTTACGACATGCCGGGTGATTCAATCTACATTCCCCTCTATGAAATTTCCCACATCTATTACACCGATAAGGGGGACCTACAAAACCCCTAGCATTGAACTTTCTCTTCTGCGGCCCACCTTGTCCATACATAGGCCTAGAACTCAGTGAAGCTTCCTGATGACTAACCACTTCCTCTTTCACCACAGGTTTCTCAGACTCAGCGACTTCCTCATACATATCCGCAGCCAAATTCACCGTGGCTTGGTAAGTAGAAGGAGAATTAGACTTTACCAGCATTCTTACCTTAGGGGGTAATCCCTGGATATATCTAGTAATTCTCTTTGCCTCAGGAGTTACCAAATGAGGCACCAAACGAGCCATTTCTTCAAATCTAGAAGTATACTCTTTATGACTTAAACTGCCTGCCTGAAATTGCAAAAACTTGATCTCAATTCTGTCCATCTCGCCTTTCGGACAGAACTTTTCTATCACCAGTTCTTTAAAAGTTTCCCACGTCATCTGACTTACGGCGGCCTCACCCATGGCCTGTTCCACTGTATCCCACCAGTACAAGGCTTCTGCTTAAAAAGAATGCACTGCAAAGCCCACCTTCTAATCTTCCTTGCATCTACTAAGTTTAAACACTGCTTGCATCTCTCGTAGCCATTTGTAAGTTACTACTACATCCTTCTGGCCTTTAAACTTAGGCGGGTCACATTCCTTAAAATGCTTATATGACACTGGTTTCTCCACTACAGGCTCAACAATAACAGGTGGAGGAGTTGGTTGGGAAGATGATTCACCACCTTTCCTAAGGTCACTCAACATTTCAGGTAAGGTAGTACGCAACACTCGGGCGACCTCATCACCTATAGCCGCCTTAAGTTCATCACCTGAGATCCTAGCTTCAGGTCTAGAATTTGTATTACTGGTTTCCTCCATCTATGATCAGAAATAAACCATAATCAAATAATGAGTGATACCAGGATGTTGCATATAATGTAAATTGCTCATAACATTAGCCAGGTGTTATCAATTATTTACTTATTCACACCATCCTGCCTCTTCTCATTACCCTTTCACAGTTTATTTCTAACTCTATCTAAACCACAAAATCATGCATACACATAATACTAGTCTTTAGCTTAAACAATTACTTTCATTAAAGAATTGAATGAATTATCACAAATAATTAAGTACTCATCCACACAATACTTCGCCCCACTTCTGGCTGTAGATACTGGCACTTCCCATATATTCAGTTAAAGTTTGAAACAATTAATTGTTCAAATCTCTTTAACCTAGGCTCTGATACCAACTTGTAACACCCTCAAAATCCATAACAATAATATAATAAGGAGGGTGCTACTAGTTGTTAGGACCGTGTACGTACGGAGTACTAACTGATTCTTCGTTATACCAGATCAAATAGTGTGGAATCCTATTTGATTGGCGATCCAATCAGGGAGAACGAAATCAAGATCAATCCTAACGATTAGAAAACGTTAAGAATGGAATAGGAATGATCTGGGACGTTCTATGAACTTGGAATGGACGATCTGGACGTTCTGGGTCGACTAGGGTTTCAAGTATTCGAAGTGTTCTCTTTTTCCACGAATTAAGTGGTATTTATAGGTTACAGATCTCATTCGTGCAACTGAGCCTTGCGACTGGCTCAGTCGTGCGATTGAATAATACGATTGGTTCATTCGTACGCTAGAGTCAGTCTTATGAGTCAACCGTGCGATTGATTCAATCACCTATTTCAGCCGTGCGATTGGAGCATTCGCATGGTCCAGTCGTGCGACTGAATAAGATTCTTAGTCAAACACATTCTTGAACCTTTAATGATTCTGAACTATGTCTCACAACTGTAAACCTATATAACATGGTCATATTATGCGTGTAACAACTAATAATGTAAGTAGATGTAACATTAAATAACCAACAACCATATATAGAAGATATTCTCATTAGCTTGATTAAACATTACATATGTGTTACAAGAAGAAGTTCTATTACATTTAAGCTCACTAGACTAGAACTGGGGACATGTGTACCAACAAACTCCCCCTTGGACCTAGTTCTATCTAGACCTTGACTTCTTTCTTGAATTCTTCAAATCTCTTAACTCTTTCTTCTCGTGAAACCCCAGCATGAATATCAAGTGCGAAGCATAAACGTATGACGTGTTGAAACTGAAGTGCTTGCACGATATCCTGAGTGTTAAAAAATAGTGGCCACTTGTACAAGATGTAGACATCTGAAGCAGACAAGTTTGTTAGCCACATAGGGTCAAATACCCTAACTGTCTCGACCTTTCCTTCTTTGTCCAAAACTATGACGGCCTCACCAGTGTGCGAGTCATAGTACCACCATTTAAAATGGGGTGCAAAATCCTGTGGCATTTCCTTCAATAGAATACGCGACATTGTGCGCGGAGGATGCCATCTCAAAATCACCTTTGGCATTCCAGAGGTGGGGTCAACCTCGGTCTTATGAATCAACCTCTTGGGCTGTTGAGGTTTAAAATTGACCCACCTTGTAAGGTACTCCTTCTTCAGAGCCTTCTCGAACCATCCAGATATCTTCCCGGGGACAGCATATAGGAGGCTCAAGTTAGCTAGACGGTTTAGCTCAAAACCAGGGAGAGTTTTCAGATCGTGTGGGAATCTGAAATACTCTATACCCTTCTCTCTCTTCACGGCATATACTTTGAGATCTTCAAAGTATGCCCAGCTGATGATCTTGCCTGACACCTTCTGATGTTTCTTGACCTTGTAGAGCTTGGTGTAGGCGTTTGTCTTTGTAGGCGCTCTTTGCTTTTTCATTTCCTCCAGACAGGCTGCCCACTCAGCCTTTTTAGATGCAAGATTAGCATCATCTGCCTGAGGATCCTATGTTGTAGACGCTTTGGCAGCAGTCATCTTCTCAACCTTATCGAATGTACTGCTGTCAAATGCATCTCCCAGATCTGGTAGCACTTCGCCTTCGGCGTTAGTGTACTGGGATAATGATCAGCAGTCACATCCTCTATCTCCATCTCATCGACATCCTGTAGTTCTTCATCACTGACTATGTCGACCTCGGGCGCATCCTTTACCAGCTCATCAGGGTTTAGACTGAATAGTTCGGCAATCTGCTCATCAGTGAGATCATGTATGATCTCACCCTCTTCAGGTGTGTAACTAACAGAGCGATGTACTATTCCTTGCAAATCGAGAATCATTGTCAATTGAGTCTCGATTTGTCGAAGGGGTATCACATCGTGCTCGTCAGCCTGCTTGGATGAACCTGTATAACAATTTATCAAAACACAGTGCAGGTTAGTATACATTAATCACATAACCAATGTTAATTTAACTTTTCAATCCTTTACTTTAAATTCATATTAAACAAATGATTACAATGACAAAAGTTTAATGATAAATAAACATCTAATCCTGAACTTTGCCTTGAATCATCACTGGATCTTCTACAGAAGGGGAGGTGGGTGGTGCAGCAGATGATTCTCCCTGGTCTTGTCTTCTTTTTGTACGTTGTTCCCGACCAGAATCAGCATCATTTGGAGCAGAATCATCATCATCATCATCATCTTGCCCCTCCTTGGCTTGATCATTACCACTATCTTCATCATCATCGTCGTCATCCTCATCATCATCGTCCTCACCATCATCATCATCACCTTCCCCGATCTTGAGGGGCTCACTCTGAGTGCCTTTCAGCTTTAGCACTAGAGTCTTGTGAGTAGCCTCCAGCTTCTCAATCTTCTCATCAGTCTCAGCCTCGTGTTGAAGCAAGCCAGTGATCTGATCAGTTTGTGCAGTGATCAACTGGGCTTGTGAAGATGTCAACTCCCTCAGTCTC
This sequence comes from Flaveria linearis, assembly GCA_024085815.1. Lineage (NCBI taxonomy): Eukaryota > Viridiplantae > Streptophyta > Magnoliopsida > Asterales > Asteraceae > Flaveria > Flaveria linearis. The sequence continues at coordinate 13,399,569 of CM044006.1, forward strand.
TCAATCTCAGCTGTTTGTGTAGAACTTTGCTCTTGCAGCTGGAGAATCTGAGCTGTCTTAGCCTTATCAGAGGCTAGTAGCTGGAGCACCATGCTGTTCAGAGCAGCAAGTTGCTCAACCACAGAGACAGGTGGTAGAACTGAGCTCGAGGAGGCAAATGAGGGTTGGGTTTGGTGAGTGGTGGTTGTAGTGGTGACTGTAGTGTAGATGGGAGAGGATGGGAAGGTTGTAGTGGGGGGTACAGTGGTGGTGGTGGAAGATATGTGAGTATGAGGTGGAGGTATAGTAGTGGTGGTGGTTTGGGGTGTTTGGGATATGGTGGATTGGGTGGTTTGAGTGGTTTGGGTGGTTTGGGTAGGGGTGGTGGAAGTGGTAGGTGCAAAGGAGGAAGTGATAAGCGTGATCCTCCTGCGTTTGGACTTCATCCCATGAGGACGAGCCATATGTTTCCTCCGTGTCCCCCTTGACGCGGAGGCTCCCCCTTGGCTGCTGGGAGAGGCTGGTGTGTATGATGGATCAGCTACGGAGCTCCCAGACTCTCCTGGGCGTCCACTAACCGCCCGTAATCCCTCCTCAGTGGCCACTACCCGACTGCCCACAGTCCGGGTTAGAGGCGCCTCATCTGAATCCTCCTCCTCCTGCATGAAGTCAGGGTGGATTGGAGCTGGTTCAGGTCCTCCTTGACCATCTCCACCCTGATCAGTACCTTGGTCATCATCGTCAGAATCATCGGAGGGTAGAGCCACCTGCTCTACATCAGAGTCACTGTCCTCGTAGCGCCATCTCCTTCTTGTCGGCGCCACATAATTCTCCTGGGCCAGATGCCCAAATAACTGCCTGACAGGGGGTTTTACCTGCTTTCCCCTGTAAACCTTCATCCTGCCCAAGGTGGTATCATCCATCACCTCGAGCACAACCGCATCCTCCTTCTCCTTCGGTAACATAGGAAGCTTCTGGTCAAAGATCATTTGAAGGAAGTGAGGATACATGCAGAATCCCTCTCTGCCCTTCACCTCTATGTTCTCCACTAGGTAAGTGAAGATCATCCGGGAGAAGCTGAACGGGTGGTTCAGCACTAACGCAACATAGGCGTTCTGCATCTGCTCAGAGAGTTCATCGAAGCCTCCTTTCCTTGAGGCAATACATCTGAGCATGACGTGGGCGAGATACTTGAACTGGGGGCAGAGATTGCTCTTGTTGAGCATCCCTGAGTTGATGTCCCCACTGTACTTCGCCCGTAGAAAACACCCTCTAACAGTCATTGGGTGTAAACGAGTAGGACAGTCACCATCATCTCCAAACTCGAGGACTGTCCTTAGGTCCTCTTCTGTGATCTCTATAGCATGCCCAAGAATGGTGCTCCTAATAGTATAGGGCTCCCTGGATCTGTCGACCACAGCATGTTCCCAAACGACTGCTGTATCGACCTGTATGGTGTACACTGTGCTGAGATTACTCTGTATATCCTCGATCTTCTCAGAAATGTGATAATGCCAGAAAAGTCGGCGGCATTCCTAGAGGTCAAGTCCAAATGAGCACAAATGTTGTGCTTCGTGCTCATAACCCATCGACTAGCCATCTGTCACACAATGTAAGTATACGTTAGTACACGCAGAAGAGAGTAAACAAAATCAATGAGTTTCCCACTTTGGTTAGTCGGGCGACTGAGCAACCGAATGAACATAGCCGTGCGACTGAGTAGAATGATTGAGCTTTAAATGAGTGAATTGATTCATACGGGCGACTAAGTCAAGTAATGGACATAGTCGGGCGATTGAATCATTCGTCCATCTCAGTCGGCGACTGAGACTAGTCGTCTTCTCAGTCGCGCGATTGGAGTTCATCAGCATGTCCAGTCGCCTACTCGACTGTTTGTCCATTCAAATTCGAGTTTTGAGTTATACTTGATGTTAAATGTCGAACTTTGTATCATTAAACTCAGAAATGACCGATTAAGCATGTTTTAACTTTTGTTTGAACGTTTAGGTTAGTTTGGACAGCCTATTTGTTCATTATGTTCTCGGGTACTGTTTGGTCAGAATTCGAGTGATTCTTGATGTCATTGATCGGTTTCAAAGATGAAACACCACGAATATTACCTGTATAAGCACTAATGAAAGTTAGAATACACAAAACGAAGGTAAATATGAATCAATTGAAATTTTGGCAGCGGTTCGTTAGGTCGGGCGAATAGGGGGCGATTTGGGTGAATGAGCGACTGATGATGATTCGCCTGTATTTATACTAGGGCAAATTCCAGTCGGGCGACTGAGCCTAGTCGCCTTGGTCAGTCGGGCGATGAGTCTCAGTCGTTCAATCTACCCAATCGTTCATCTCTAATCGGGCGATTGAGGTTCATCCAAACGACTGTTACAGTCGGTCACCTCCAATCGTTCGATTAGATTCATTCGCACACCCCATTCGCACGTTTGACCTAGTCGGTCACTTTCAATCGGCCGATTGGGCTCATTCGCATGTCCCAATCGTACGATTGTCTTATCGTATCGTATATGATCATACTCAACATGAAGTTGTGCTATTGGGCTATACTTGTGCCATCTTAGTCATTTCAGTTATTGACACATAGTTTTCCTTCAACATTTGATAAAACATTATGTGCAATTGATCATCTCAGACATGATCCATTTAACCACCCGATCACCTCAGACGTGATCCATTTAACCACCCGATCACCTCAGACGTGATCCTTTTAACCAACTTATCACCTCAGACGTGATATTTTTATCCTTTCAGAAACAATTTTAAATAAACATTAAGCTCGTTTTGGTGACATTAACAGATAACCATACACACAGTCCGACATTGACACACTAGTACTAACAAATTTAAAATATTAAACTACGAACAAAATGAACATCTTTTTGTGATTTTTGTTAGGGCAGGTTTGTGTAGCCTATCAGCATTGACGTTATGTCAGGAACAGACTCATTTGGAATCAGACAGGCATATACACCATTACTTGGAACATTATGAGTTGATTTCACCTTTCATGATGACATATCACAGTTTATTCTGATCTAAGACTTCTAAGTACTAACTGGGAATCATGTTTGATATGATACGTAACACACTTTGATTGTCAACTTCAGTCGGTGCATACAAGACGATTGTCAGTATACTTGTCCACTTAAATTCATACACAGACTTTTGACACACATTGGTAATGAATTATGTTATATTATTTCAAACAACATTTGTGTATCCCACGCTTATATGGTAATCAGTATTCCTTAATGGACTTTCGAGCGGTCTTTAGGTATTTTTGCAAGAAGAGACTATTCTTAGATCTTTCAAAGAGAAGCCAATCCTCAGGTCAGTGCCATCGCACAGCAGAGAGGTGGCAAACAACAATGAAGTCTAAAATATGTAGGTTATGCTTACCTCAGGTCAGTGCCATCGCACAGCAGAGAGGCACACAACCTATCTCCTTATTAGAGCATTTCTTATTTTCTTTTGCACATAGCGCACCAACAACATAAGTTATCAGCTTGATTACGCTAGTATTCATTTTTTTCGTGCTTTGCTCTTTTTGTGGTCATTTGCACACCTTTGGTGGCATTTATTTGCTCGTTATCCCTTATCGGAAGAGCTGATTGTGTTAACCAGTGATAAGATGGGAACCCACAGTTGATTGAACCATTTAGTTTAGATTAAGTTTACCAATGACGTCTACTTGTCTATTGTGTTGAATCTACTGACACATCATATAATGAACTAGCACCTCCGTAGATCAACTTTCTCCGTGTAATTACAGTAACAATCAAACGTACTATCATTTTCCCATTTTGTTAGACTTAGACTTCTCTGATTTTTACATTTTCAGTAAGTTAATTAACATTTTTGATCTCAAAATCATTTTGTTGTTCCAAATAACTCGATGCCTGTGTACTATCATCTTCCAATTTTTGTCGAGTCACATTTCCTGTTTTGTTGTCTTTGCCTTTTCAGCTTTACTCACCTTCCCCTCCCTTTTTTCTAAGTAAATAAATACTGAATTAAACCTAATCTCCCCCTAAAATTCTAAAACAGAAAATCTTTTTGTGTTTTTGGATTTTTATAACAACAAGGAAGTTAAAAAAAATAAAATAAAATAAAAGACGAAAAATAAAGAAAAACGGTGTCGGACTATGTATCTGTTTCTTCTAATATAACATCACTTTTCTTTTTAACCCCGTTGACCTCTAGCAGATAGAAAAATCTTGGTTTATCAAATGGTTTGGTGTAGAGGTCAGCGCGTTGAAAATCCGTGTTAATTTTGACCATATCAATTAAGTGTTTTTCATAGCAATCGCGTATGAAATGATACTTTATGCCTATGTGTTTGGTCTTAGGATGTTGAACCAGATTTTTAGTTACTGCAATTGCAGCAAAATTATCAACATAGATAGGAGTAGAAGTGAAATGCAAACCGTAATCCCGCATTTGCTGTTGAATCCAAATGATTTGAGAGCAGCAGCTGGCGGCGGCAACGTATTCAGCTTCACAGGTAGACAGAGCAACTGATGTCTGCTTCTTGCACTGCCAAGTTACCAATCTTCTCTCGAAAAATTGACATCCTGCTGACGTAGACTTGTAATTCATTTTGCAGCCTCCGTAATCCGAGTCACTATACGCCGTTAGCTCAAAGTCATCATCATGAGGATACCACAACCCCAGTGTTGGAGTACCCTTCAGATAACGAAAAATCCTCTTGACTCCAATCAGATGATTGACTTTAGGTTTTGCCTGATATCGGGAACATAAACATGTGGCATACATGATATCTGGACGAGAGGAAGTGAGGTACATGAGAGATCCGATCATCCCACGATACATGGTGGCATCCACCAAATCCCCATTCTCATCAGGAGCCACATCGTGATTTGTGGCGAGAGGGGTACCGGCTGCAGTGACATTGTCCATATCAAAGCGACTAAGAATGTCACCGACATACTTAGTTTGATGCAAAAAGATGCTGGTAGGTGTTTGGTCCACCTGTAATCCTAGGAAGAACTTCATTTCTCCCATGGCACTCATCTCAAACTCAGCTTTCATCACAGATTCAAACTCTTTACATAACCCTTCGTTTCGTGAGCTGAAAATTATGTCATCCACATAAATCTGCACCAAAAGCAAATCACCATCCTTCTCTTTGATGAATAATGTACAGTCAATCACACCCCTGCGAAAGCCATGTTTCAACAGATGGGTGGAGAGCTTTTCATACCAAGCTCGAGGAGCCTGATGTAGCCCATACAGAGCCTTGTCTAACTTCTAGACTCTGTCCCGATGATAAGGATCTTCGAATCCTTCGGGTTGACTTACATATACTTCTTCACGGATTTCCCCATGCAAGAATGCACTCTTAACATCTAGTTGATAAACTTTGATCTTCATGTAAGAGGCGTAGGCTAGAAAGAGACGAATTGCTTCCATTCTAGCTACGGGAGCAAAGACTTCATTGTAGTCGATTCCTTCGACTTGTCTGAAGCTTCATGTAAGAGGCGTAGGCTAGAAAGAGACGAATTGCTTCCATTCTAGCTACGGGAGCAAAGACTTCACTGTAGTCGATTCCTTCGACTTGTCTGAAGCCTTGAACAACCAACCGTGCCTTGTTTCTGATAACAACACCCTGGTCATCCTTCTTGCACTTTAGTACCCATTTGGTACCAATTACCTTGACTCCTTTGGGTCGGTCAACAAGAGTCCACACTCCAAGTTTCTTGAACTGTAGCAACTCCTCTTGCATAGCATTGACCCATGCTTCATCCTTAAGGGCATCACTTACGTGTTTGGGTTCAATTTGAGAGACAAAACATCTGTAAGCTCCATCATTCACGTAGCCCTTTTCCATTACTTCAGCGTAATCAGCAGTGTACAATCGACTTCTAGTCTGCACGCCGGAGTGGAGATCACCAATGATAGCATCTGGCGGATGACTGGTACTGATCCTAGTCAAAGGAGTTGTAGGAACGACAACTTCAGAGTCCATAGTCGTGACTGGAGGTTCAGTGTCTGTGGTTCCAGATGCAGGTGAAGCACCTGAAGAGCTCCCTTCTTGATCAACATTAGGTGTTTGTGCTGGTTCAGATGCTTCTTATCCTCTGATGAGTCTTCACTATCATTCTGATCAGCTGAGGCAGATCCCGATGACCCACTTGTAGGAGTGGTATTGCTAGTATCCAGATTCGGTGAGTTGAGAACATCGTGCATCATCTGAGTAGCAATATCATCATCTGAAACTATCTGAGAAAGATTGAATGATTTGAAAAAGCCATCGTAGTCGAAGAATGACGATGGACCTTTTCCAGCAGGGGGGATAGTGAAACGTTGAACATCAACGTTGCACCATACTTCTACCTGACCAGTAGAGTTGTTGTAAACTCGTTTGTCGGGTATACTGTATCCCAGAAAGATCCACTGATCTGCCTTTTCATTGAACTTGCCTTCTTGAGTTTTCTTCAGAAGAGTACAAGGAGCACCGAAAGGTTCCAGATACTCCAGGTTTGGCTTACGCTTCTGTAGCAACTCATAGCAAGTCTTCCCGTGCCTCTTCACTACTGACACACGATTAAGTGTGTAGCAGGCGTTGGCTACAGCCTCGTTCCAGAACTGTACTGGCAGTTTTGAGTCTGCCAACATAGTCCTGGCTGTCTCGATCAGACTCCTGTTCTTTCGCTCAGCAACTCCATCATCTGTGGAGTGTATGCAGAGGTGAATTGATGAACAATTCCCTTTTCTTTGCAGAACGCATCCATCCACTGATTCTTGAACTCGGTTCCATTATCTGAGCGAATCTTTCTCACTTTAAGCTTGTAAATGACTCCAGAGTGGTGACCAGCACTTTGAATGACTCAAATGTTTCTGACTTAGCTTTCAGAAACATCACCCACGAGAATCGTGAGTAGTCATCGGTGACTACGAAGCAGTACCAGTCTCCAGCGATACTCTTCGTGCTAACTGGACCGAAAAGATCCATGTGCAGTAGCTCCAGGGGTATCTCAATAGAATGGACATTCTTGTCTTGTGAGATTTCCTGGTTTGCTTTCCTTTCTTGCATGAGACACAAAAATCAGGAAGCTTGAAGTTCTTAACAGGAACTCCATCAACTAGGTTGTTATGAATCAGGTGATTCATCTTCCTATGATTAATGTGTCCCATTCTTCTATGCCATGAAATGGAGTCCTTCTCTATAGCTTTAGATAAGAAACATTGAACAGTAGAAGCACTAGTAGAGGCACTAGACATATCTAGAACATACAAGTCATTATATCTAGATGCTGACAGTAATACCTGTTCCTCTGGAATATCATTTCTTTCTTCAGAATGTAACATTTGCGATTATCAAACATGACTTTGAATCCCTTGTCGCAAATCTGAGGCACAGAAAGTAGATTGTTTTCTAACTGCTGAACAAAGTTGACTTTGTCGAATCTTACCTTGTCATTACCTACTTCGCCCTGAGCGGTAATGTATCCTCCTTTGTTACCAGCAAATGAAACGTGTCCCCCTTTAATTTTTTTGACATTGAAAAGAATAGACTTGTTTCCCGTCATGTGCCTGGAAGCTCCGCTATCTACTATCCATGTATTTGTAGACGCACTATAGCGGACAACCTGCACATATGAGAAAATCATCAGTTAAGGATGGGGACCCAAGCCTTGACTGGCTTGGGTTTCCCAGAGGAATCAACCATCATGAATTCGACCCACTGTCCTTTATCAGTGGGTGGAATCTCAACTTTCAGATTGCCCTTGCTTTCAGACACACCAGTTGTCTTGGCTTTCCATAAACCATCCCTGTGAAAGGATTGTTTGTGGTAAACCTTAGACTGATTTACGGTTTGAGCATATGGTTTAGATTCAGAAACAGGTTTTACCTCTGGCATCACGGACTTGTCGGGGACTTGTCTGTTTTGCCTTTGGCGAGGTGGAGACGAAAAGACCTAGAAGGTGTTTTAGACCTAATAGGTGTTTTCGATTTAACTGGAGTCTTAGAACACTTTTGAATCTACTTTGACTTTGTCATGTAGCTCAACCTTAATTCTTGGTGTCTGATAGCGAGGACAATTAGTCGAAATATGACCGCGCTGACCACAAGTATAGCAGGATCTCCATTCATCAGGGCTAGGAGATCTCTTGTGGGGCGGTGAATAAACCTCAGATTCTTTGTTTTTATTATCACTTTTAAGATTTTCACCTCCTTTGACAAATTTAACTTGTTTAACATGATTTGTGTTTGGTCTTGGAAATTGGTGATTATCTTGCTTCACTTGTTTAGCTTGAGTGTCTTTGGAAATCTTAGGTTGTTTGGAAGTTGATTTTTTACCCAACCCATGAGATGTTTGAACATTCTCTTCCACTCCCTTGCCAGTGATTTTTGTGCTTGATGCAGAAGCTGTCTGGTCAGGAACCGAAGGAGCAGAGTTGACTGCTGTCTCCGGATCACAGACTAGAGGAGTTGTCACCACATGATCCTTTATGGGGTTATCATTAATTGGACGTTGTTTGATGTTTAAAAAGGACTCATGTGGTGGTGGCACAACTTTATAACCCAAACCCTCCCCGTTGTTGCGTTCTTTAACCAAGTTTTTCAAAATATGTGAGGAACTAGCTAGACTGTGGAGTCTTTGTTGCAAAGACTCATTTTCAACTTGTAAAACCGCTCGTTCCTTCTTAGTTTCTTCTATTGTCTTTAAATAAAACTTGATATCATTTTCTTGGTTAAAGGCAACAACTTCAGTTTCTTTTAACTGTTTCTTTAAAGCATCAATCTTTTCTTTATAACTATTTTCATTATGTTTTAAGATTCTGTTTGCTTCAGTGCACAATTTTAAATCCTTTACTAAGTTATCATTATGATCTAATAACCTAGCAAATTTCAGGTCAATGCTTTCCCTAAATTTTTCACATTCAACACAAGCATGTTTAGTAAATAATTCATCCTTTGATTCTACCTGTGCCGATGTAGATGTTCCAGCCATGAAAGCATTTTGGGGTTCAGATTGTGCTTCAGACGCAGCATTCAGTTCATTCTCCACAAGCTGATCAACATCAGCTATGTCATCATCCAATTCAGCATTGTCAAGCTCAGCTGAGTTCTCCCCCTCACTTGCTGAGTCTTCATTTAGGTCCTCGACAGAAGCTATGTTGGCTTCACCATCAGATAAGAACCGGAAGGACCAGTCCTGTCCTTCATCACCTTGTGCCACCAAAGCCTTGGAATCACTTCCTGCTGGAACTGGCTTCTTATCTTTATCTTGCCTGTTGAACGAGGAGAATGGATTTCCGTTCCCAGTCTTTTTAGGCTTCACACATTCCTTCTTGAAATGTCCTTTCTCACCGCAGTTGAAACACGTGACTTTGGACTTGTCAAACCCAAAAGTAGTATCTTTTGTAGCCACGAGATTCTGCCCTGTCTTCTTCACAAACTTCTTTGCTCGTCGCACAGCACTTGCGAGAGCCCACATAATGTCCATCCTCTCCAACTCATTTTCATCCACCTGCTCATAGTCTTCATCAGCCAAGTGGCAGTTTCCTATCTTCCCTGCAACCAAACCATCATAGGAATGAACCACTACAGCAAGTAGGTCCATGTGTTCCTTGGCAACTTCCACAGTGACTTTACCCAGGTTCTCAGTTATTAACTTTGTCGAGTGAGCTTCAGTAATACTGTGTTGAACCCCTGATGAAACAGATGACTCACCCCCAGACGATGAGCTTTGACCAGATGTATTAGAAACAAATGCAGTCTGCAAAGGAGCATTGGAAGACTTTGCAATTGGAGTTGGAGTCACATTGTAAAGAGTAGGATCCTGAGCATATGCACCCTTCTTCGCCTTATACTTATGTCTGACCTCTTCCTCTCGCAGTTTCATAATAAAGTCATTTATATCCAAAGTCTCGAGAACTAAATTGTGTCTCAAGGCGGAAATAAATGAATCCCATTTTTCTGGAAGACCTTCAGCTAAACTGGCGACCTTTTCTTCTTTAGACGTTGTAACCCCATGAGTGTGAAGTTCACTCATTAGATGATAGAAGCGGTCAATGATGTCGTCCAAGCTCTCGTTCCCAATAGCAGAGAAATTGTCAAACTCCTTTTTGAGAGCTTTGGCCTTCAAGGATTTCAGAGTTGAGCTCCCTTTATACCTTTTCTCGAGAGCTTTCTAGAATTTTTTACTCTGTTTCTGATCCGAATACTGATGGAAGATCTCTTCAGGAATAGACTGGGTGAGCATAGCATAAGCCTTCTTTTCAGCATTATAGGCAGTCTTTTGAGCATCAGTCATTCCACTCAACGTTAATGGCAAACCATCAGCACCAACTGGCATGGTGTAACCAGTCTTAATAGAATTCCATAGATTAGTATCCACGCCATTAAGATGAATCTCAAACCTTTGCTTCCACTGTAGGAACTCATCAATGGATAGAAGCTTAGGCGGCTTATAATGATTACCAATCTCATTCTCCAGAAGCAGTAGGTTCTGGATCCTTGAGTCTTTCCCTGCTGAGAATGCGAAGTTTTCGGAGTCCATAATGAAGGTTGACTTAAACAGAATGTTATACGATTGGGAGGTACGATTGGGATGCGATTGACACTAACAGTAGGCGACTGGACTTAAACGTGCGATTGAAAAGGCGACTGAGATACAATCGTGCAATTGAACTCAAACGGGCGACTGGAAAAGGCGACTGACTCAACTTGGTGACTGAAATGGGCGACTGACTCAATCGGGCGATTTGACACAACGACTGAATCAATCGGGCGAATGACCTGGGCGACTGGGTTCAGTCGTACGATTGAGATAATCTTGCGACTGGGTCTGCTGAAAACGGGATTTTTCGCACACTTTGACCTAGTACGCAAGTTTTTGCACCCTAGACGGCTGAAACTCAAGAAAATATTGATTTTTCAGAACATGCACACGTAAAGACTCGATTTTTAGCAGAAAGATTGGATTCTTTTCGCGTAAAAACGTAGACTTTTTCACAAAAACGATTGAATCAACGAAGAATCAAGAGCCTATGCTCTGATACCACTTGTTAGGACCGTGTACGTACGGAGTACTAACTGATTCTTCGTTATACCAGATCAAATATTGCGGAATCCTATTTGATTGGCGATCCAATCAGGGAGAACGAAATCAAGATCAATCCTAACGATTAGAAAACGTTAAGAATGGAATAGGAATGATCTGGGACGTTCTATGAACTTGGAATGGACGATCTGGACGTTCTGGGTCGACTAGGGTTTCAAGTAATCGAAGTGTTCTCTTTTTCCTTGAATTAAGTGGTATTTATAGGTTACAGATCTCATTCGTGCGACTGAGCCTTGCGACTGGCTCAGCCGTGCGATTGAATAATACGATTGGTTCATTCGTACGCTAGAGTCAGTCTTATGACTCAACCGTGTGATTGATTCAATCACCTAGTTCAGCCGTGCGATTGGACCATTCGCATGGTCCAGTCGTGCGACTGAATAAGATTCTTAGTCAAACACATTCTTGAACCTTTAATGATTCGAAACTATGTCTCACAACTGTAAACCTATATAACATGGTCATATTATGCGTGTAACAACTAATAATGTAAGTAGATGTAACATTAAATAACCAACAACCATATATAGAAGAGATTCTCATTAGCTTGATTAAACATTACATATGTGTTACAAGAAGAAGTTCTATTACATTTAAGCTCACTAGACTAGAATTGGGGACATGTGTACCAACACTAGTTGGGTTATTATAACAACTCAGAGACTACAAACGCAGCGGAATTTTACATATATTAAAAACTGTTTACATCGTTAACCATATTTACAAGACTTTAACCAACATTCAAAACTTTGTTAAACTTTAAGTACTTCATTCCTAAAAACCTAACTTTTGTGGCCAGTATCATACACCATAACTAGAAGCTAACTTTGTGGGGGACCATCACGAGCACTTCTATTACTACCTGGCATGCATTAGAAAACAAACACAAAATCAGATAAACTGGTGTGTTCTAACATACACCACATTTCAATAACATTAACTCATCAACTGTTACCACACCGAATGATTCACACACACATTCATCAGTCCATTTATTTATCCCAGTATTGATACGCATATCAAATACCCACAAGGTATTTATGGACATCTTTTTATCAATTTTAATTTGGTGGGTCAAACCTCCACCTCGCGCGTTGACGGGTCAAACCTCCGTCAATAGTTTGGTGGGTCAAACCTCCACCTCGCGCGTTGACGGGTCAAACCTCCGTCTATAATTGGCGTTGACGGGTCAAACCTCCGTCTATAATTGGTGGATCAAACCTCCACCTCGCCATTTACCACAATTTACCACTTTCAACTCATTTGCACATTTTATATTTATTTATATGCATGCCAGTGCCCGATTTCATCAAACAACATTTATCAAACGACATAATCACATAAAAAGGGCAATTAGAACTAAGCTTAATGTTTCCAACAAGTGGTTATCAATCCAAATATGCTAGGGCAGCTAAAACTTCTCTTTCTCAAAGCAAATCTAAAATAATAACCCTAACTTAGTCAAATTTCCCCTAGCTGACCACTTCACACGACTAAGGCTATACGACTGGACTCATTCGTGCGACTGAACATGCGACTGAGCTTAGTCGTACGAATGGACCATACGACAGAGGTGAGAATGAGCTATAACAGGGTTTGTGTGAATGACCTCCATTCGTGCGATTGTTTCATGCGACTGAACTTCAGTCGCACGAGTTCAGTCGCACGATTGAACAATGCGGTTGACTCAGTCGCACGAATGGGTCATGCGACTGGGCTCATTCGCCTGAAACGGATCAGCAGCTGTGTTCTTGACATATTTGATCCAAAAACTCAAGTTTTAACTATTTGGATTATACCATATTCACAACAGAACGTATATACTTCATTTACAACCATTTCGGGTCTATTTCATCAAACTTCCCAAAACCTAGGGCCCGAACCTTCACTTTTCAATTTAACAGAAAGATTGAACAGAAACTCTGATTTAAACATGTTTTTGGATCAATTCCCACCACCCACACAGCTTAACATATTCAAAATCGATCTGTACCAAGCAAAACTTACCAAAACGGAGCTTGTTTGATCAATTTGGGCAAGAGCAGGGTGTTTGGGTTCGAAGGGAACAAGGGAAGGAGGTTCAGCAGATAAAATCTGCTTGTTAATACCCTTAACCGCCCTACTTATCCTTCATGCTTATTTTCAGCCGACATACTCAATCGCACGACTGGCTTATTCGCATGACTCAATCGTGCGATTGAGCCCATACGCCCGTCATTCGTGCGATTGAGCTTCATTCACACGTATGGCATGCGACTGAACACTAATTTTAATTAAATAAATAAATTTTGAACTTTTGGATGTTACATGGATCTTAGGATTCAAATTGATAATAACAAAACTTGATGATTCGATGCAAAAATAATAATAATGATGAACACAAAAAGTGTTTAATGCTTGATGTTTATTGATTTGATGTTGAAATTATCATCCATGAAGGATGATGATATGATGTTGTTTGTGATGGAACTAATTCCCACACTTGGTGGAGAATTATTCACCCCTTACAATGATGATATATGTTAATATTTATACTAATCTAGCATTTACAATAATTACAAAATAAACCCTAGACTAATATTTTTGTTGCTTTTGTTCTTCAAGTCTTCAACTTTAATAATATTGGAAATCTTTAATTTCTTCAAATGTAGAATACCCAACAGATTATGTTTTGGAGTTTGTAACTTTCTACCTTTTACCTTTTATCCTTTTTGTAATAGATTAGGATGTGAGCTATAGCATGTCATAGTCACAAGTCATAAGACAATCTGCCTTTTGATTGCACATTGATCTTGTTGTCCAGATTAGTGTTTCTAGTTGGCTCTCAAAGTATAGCCGACTATAGGATGTAGTATAAAGTATCTCAGGTACTTGTATTTATCTTATGCTTTGTAACAATTATAATAGAACTTGAGAGCAATATACAACATTCTTGAAAACCATACTTATCTTGCTCTTGTTTTTTTGTTCTGTCTTATTACTTACTTGTGTTCTTAGTATCTTTTATATAAACCTGGTTTCCTATTTGACCTGTTTAGTATTCTAACACTCTCCTCATTGTGAGACTGATTGTATTGACCATTCTTTAACCAGTCTGTAATTGGTATCAGAGCATTGTAGGCTCTTGATTGTAAGATTTGACCATCTTAAATCCCTCAGTTTCACAAATAACTTAACATCTAAAAGGGAAGCTCTCTCAAAGGGCCGATATGGAAACCAGTACTATGACAAAGTCTCTACTGATCACTCCTGATGACTTTGATATTTGGTGCTAAAGAATGGAAGGCTTCATCAAGTCTCAAGATAGCAGGATGTGGGGATCTGTTGTCTCTGGAACTCATATACCATGCACCTCTTCAGCTGCTGTTAGAGGTGGCATAATACCAAAGGAAGTGGCTGACTACTCTAAAGAAGACTGGAAGAAGATAGATGTGCCAAGCATAACCCAGGCCAAACTACACTGAGGAGCTCCACACACTAATAAGCCCAAGCAGCAAGCTATAGTTGCTACTAAAGAAGGAGGCTTTAATTAGAGTTTTTAAGTTGAAGATGCATCTCCAAACCAAGCACTGATGGCTGATCATGAAGAATCCCAGGTATTGGAACATCTTTGTACCCCATAATGCATTGTTAAAGTTAACAGATATAGGTCCTATAACTTAGAGATAAGATTTGACCTTGAGTCCTTAAACATCTTAAAAGCTAATTTTAAAAAAGCTGAAAATGATTACAAACTTAAATTATAAGATTTAAAGAAAATCATTTCAACTCTTAAGCATGAACATACCAACTATAGGACTTAGATCAAAGACCTCATCACTAAGTTAACAAAATGCCAGGCTGAGCTTGTGATCAGCAAAGCAAGGGTAAAGAAATGTGTTCTTGAAAAAGAGACCTTCAAGAACATGATATCCTCATCCTTGCATGCAAAAGTGTGTTATCAAAACAAGCAGGGACTGGGATCTACTGAGATAGCTCCTCTACTTACTTTAGTATCTGTAAGATCCCCTAGGTGTGAAACTTGTCAAAATGAGCTTCCCATTATAGACCCCATTGAAAAAGAGGACGAATAGGAGATAATGAAGGATGGATCTAAGATGAGTAAAGAAGATCATCTTAAAAAGGGTCACTATTCTCTTAAGGAGAGGAAGAAACCGAGGATGACAAAGTCTAAAAGGAAGAACTTGATCAGATTAACCAAAGAAGATCAAGAAACCTTAAGAGATCAAGGCCCTTTCAACTCCAAGTAGAAACAAGTCTTTATCTCTATAGGGTTTGAAGTGGTGAAGGCTGAGGACTCAACTATGAATTCTAGTACCAGGAGTTCTTATTTATGTCCAACTCATCCCTGTAAAGAAAAAAGGCTGATGAATTATGTACCACTCCTACAAAGCCTAAACCATCCACCTCCAAGAGCAAGCATCACCCTAGGAAGCTTGCTGCAGCATTTGAGAAGATGAAGATGGAGATGGAAAGTGATGAAGCTCAGCTTTCTATTCACAAGAAGTCTCTCAGAAGGAAGCCAGTTGATTGCATCATGTGTGGTACTACTACTTATCTTATCAAGAATTATATCTACAATCCCATAAGTACTGTCCACATGACCAAGAAGAAGACTTTTGAGAAGAAGAAGAAAGTTTTGGAAGGCAAATCTTTTTTTTAGGAGCTCCAAAGTGCAAATGAAGACAAGTGTGTGACATCCGGTAATTTTCCTTTACCAAACTCTGTTAGTTTCGTTAAGTCTTGCATACATGTGTGATGAGCACACACTAGTTATCGTTGAGCGTTGTTGACCTAATAACAATTATATGTGATTATTAAATAATGATTTAACTAAAATGTTTATTATTAGTTTGGGTTTATGTGATTTATGAATTTGTGGATTTTACATGTTATTTGTGAATTTCATCTTGTAACGTGCCAACGTATTATATTTATTTTGTGCATTTGGTCATTAGTGAAAATTATGCACGATTACTATTGTTGATTAATAATGCTTGTATTTTGTAGGTAAAAGTGTTAAAAAGAATGCTAAAAATACTAATTTTTACAAAAGGTAATTAAAGGAGGGTTAAATGATAATTATAATTAAATTAATAAAACAAAAACCCAACCCTAGCCCCCACCCATTCCTTCGGCCACGAACATGCATCCATACACACACACTTTGCGAATTTGAACCTAGAACAAGCAATTGATCATCGATTTTGGTTAGTTCTAAGGATTACAACACGTTAAAAACTTCAATTCCTAGCCAATACGTGATTAAAGGTTAGATTTTTATGAGTTTTTGTGGTTTTTGTGCTTTGGCCGATCCCTAACTCGATTTTGGTGCTTGAATGTCGAATTGTTGAATGTTTGATGATTATGTGATGTTAGTTAAGTTGTATTGATGCTAGTTTACGTAGATTGTGCAAGAAATTTGCGATTTTGATGTGTTGTTCATACATTACTATTAATAGTAACTTTATAGCGTAAAGTTGGTGATTTGGTGATGAATTGATAATGTTATGGTGTTTATGATGGTTGTATGGATGTTAGAATGATGATGATTATGCTAGAAATATAAGAATTTATAATGTAGTTCATATCTTTCTAAAAGTAGAAACTTTTGGTTATGAAATTGATGAATTATGATGATGGGATAGTGTTGAACATGTCTAGGTGATAACATGAGCTTGAATTGGTATATTGCTAATGAATCCATGAATGTATTGGGTGTTAGATAGATTTTGGGATGCACTTTCTCAAAAGGGAAACTTTAATTGTACGGAATCTTGGATATGATGAATTAGGAATGTTTGTAACGTTAGGATCATGTTAGCATGTTTATTGATGGTGTCTAATATGGCGGAATGGATTAATTGGGTTACATGGATGCTTGTTTGGTTACTTGGAGATTAGATCTCTTTGTGGGTATACAGGTGATGGATTATGTAGGTTATGATAGGACCATGTTTGGGATTGTAATAGGTCATGGTTTGGGTATGTTGATTGGCATGAATCTTATTGAATAATGTGATGTACTAGTTATGATGTAAGTATAATTGTGTTGAACATGTTGACTACTTGAGATTCACATGAGTTATATGATAACCTAAGTGTATGATGATCTTGGTAGAACAAGTGATTGATGATGGGATCTACGTGAATAACTTGTATGATAACCATGTATAATGAACTGTTATGCTTGATTAAATGGGATTTCAATAATAATGTCACCAATGGATGGGTCAATTGGGTCAATGTGTCTTGTTTTTCCTAAACCTTGAGTCCATGTGTTTATAGAGCACTTAGGATTAATGATGATTCTATGTACGCGTATTCATGCACTTGCATGTTTTAGGTAACCTCTGAAGGTTATCCTTCCCTCTCTTTCAAGTTAAGCTTTTATATTATTCGTGTGCACACCAGGTGAGTCCATGCCCCACTTTTATACACTCTCTCTTTTAGGGGAGATAACATACTTGTTTACAAACACATTACTATTGTAAGTTGTGTATAGTGTAACGTAGTGTGATATAACCTGAAAGTCCTCACACTTTCGGATTGTTAATATTGGTAACTAGCGGGACATGCTGGGTAGTACTACTGGGCCTGACAAGCCGCACACATGCGACTCGAGGTCAAATGGGTGAAATATTGTCCTAAACACAAACATCATCATAACTTGGTAGGTTGTGATGGGAGGCAAACAAACGAAACACATGTCAGTTTCGATCGCAAAATCACTATTGTTATTACTTGTGAATTTAGATTAGCTATCTAGTTCAATGCACCTCTTATGTTTTATCACTTTTATTATTTATGTTAAGTGCAAACTCTTGAGCTCACCAACCATTGTGTTGACTCTTTTAGTATGCTATTCTTAGGTCGGGGTTAACAGCTGCCGTAGGAGCACACACGGGTCAAGCATATGCATTTATAAACTGATGTTATTTACTTTTTGAATTAGTTTATAGTTGGTTTAAATTATGGTTTGGCGCGTGTTTTGCCAATGTTACACTTTAAGTACTTTGAGTTTAATTTACTTACAAATGCTTCCGCATAATTTTCAATTTTAAACTCTGATTGGTTTTTGGTTAAATGTTGCATATAGTGTCTTTTTAAGTAACTAATGAATGGGATCCTGGTTTGTTCACACGCCTCGCGGTAAAACCCCGCACATGGATTTTGATGGTGTGACAAAGTGAAAACTTGCCTTCGGAAGAAATTTTGGTCTCGAAAGAATGCTTCCGAAGCACTAAAGCTAGCTGTAGCAAAAGCAAGATCTTTCGAAGGCTCAGTCTCCAAAACTTCCAAAGTTGTCAAAACTTACGAAGTGTTGAAGGTCAAGTCTAATCTTCCAAAGATGATGTGGAAGATAAAGGAATACCAAGTGATTGGAAGTTCTTCATCAATAATAGCAGATGATCCTCAAAGTCTTAAAGTAGGATCAATCACTGTTGCATTGTCTTCAGTCCATTTTGACAAGCCCATGACCAATTAGGCTTCGGCTTCCAAATGTAACTAACTTTCTCCTTTTATGCAGGAATAACTAAAGATTAAGAAGAATGTATGGATCATAGATAGTGGTTGTTCTAGGCACATGAAAGGCAATGACTCTTTGTTTCAAAACTTTGAGAAAAATGATAGACGACCAGTTGCTTTTGGAGGAGATACAGGAGTTTACATTACTGGAAGGGACAGGGTCATAAATGGTAAGCTCAGTATTGAAAAGGTAAACTTTGTTAAGAAGCTTGGACACAATTTACTGAGTGTATCCTAATTTTATGATCAGAGACATAAGATGCTCTTCACTGAGTATGAGTGCATTGATCTCAAGCCCGGGGTGGTCATTCCTCAAGAGCATATCCTGTTCAGAACCTCCAGGAAAGGGAACATGTATAAGATGGATTTATAGGAAACATCTCCTTCAGGAGAAGTTTCTTGCTTTCTATCTAAAGCAAACAATGATGAGCTTTTCCTTTGGCATAAAAGAATGTACCATGTAAACTTTAAGAACATGAATAAATTGATTAAGAATGATTTGTAACTAGAATGCTAAAGAAATAGTTTACAAGCGATAATCACTATGTTGCATGCCTGAAAGGGAAGCAACATAGGTGTCTCACAAACCAAAAGAAAAGAACTCCATCACTACTCCCCTACACTTATTACTCATCGATCTTTTTGGCCCCATTAGTGTAATGAGTCTAGGAAGGACCTAATATTGTCTGGTGACCATAAATGATTTCATAAGATTCACATGGGTCTTCTTCCTTAGAACTAAGGATGTGGCTCCTGAGATCTTAAAGAACTTCATTCTGAAAATTGAGAATCAATGATCATAAGTTCAAAACCATAAGATGCGACCAAGGAAGTGAAGTCAAGAACCAAATCCTTGATATATTTTATGATGAAAAGGGTATTACAAGACAATATAGTGCTCCCAGGACTCCTTAGCAAAATGGTGTTACTGAGAAGAGAAATAGGACACTTACTGAAGTTGTAAGAGCCATGCTATCTGACTCTAAACTGCCCATCACCTTCTAGGTAGAAGTAGTCAACACTATCTGCTATGTGCAGAACAAAGTTTTAGTAGTTAAAAGTCATGGTAAGACTCCTTATGAACTATGGCATAAAAGGAGACCTTTCATTGGTTTTCTCAGATCATTTGGATGCCCTTGCAACATCTTGAATACCAAAGATCAAGTAGCCAAATTTGCTGAGAAATCAGATGATGGAAATTTTATTGGATACTCTTCCCAAGCTAAGGCTTATAGAGTTCACAATCTCAGAACTAGAGTAGTTGAGCAGTCAGCCAATGTGATGTTCAATAAGCACACTCCTAGTATGAAAGGTTGTGGTCCTGATTGGCTATTTGATATTGATTTAGTTACCAACTATTTTAATAAATCTTGTGAGAATATTTCAGCATCTACATGCAACTTATCAATAGGAGATCCTGACCCAAGATTTTTACCAACTATTTTAATAAATCTTGTGAGAATATTTCAGGATCTACATACAACTTATCAACAGGAGATCCTGACCCAAGATTTGAGCTAAGATGTAAGGCCCCGTTCCCGGGCACCTCACAGTTGGTCATTCATCGCACATAAAACATACCTTTATTTAAAACATCACAGCGGAAGTTAATTAAAACTATTTCATGTATATTAATGACATCTTTTGCAAAGTAATACAATACAGTTAACTGTTACAAAATATCGTAATTACATTACATCACAAAAACGTCATCATTATACTAATGGATGCCATCCCAAAAACACCAAGTAGCTGCCTCGTGCCATCCTCATCAACTCTTACCTGCCAACTAGTAAAATACATAAAAGTCAGCGTTGCTGAGTGAGTTCTAGTTTTATAAATAAAATACTTTACTTTCGATATAACCTTTCTTTACTTTCATACGCGATCATGCCTCATACGTACAGATAGAGAATATACTTTTAACTTTCATTATCATTTATTTTTCCATCACCATCATATTCATAGCATTCTCTCATTTCATGCTTTTCATTAACATTATCTTACTTTCGTTCTCATTCTTTCATAACGTACTTTACATCATTCTTTTACTTTCTTACTTTCTCACCTTCTTTCTTTGTACGTTACGTCATTCTTTTACTTTCATATGAATCGATGATCAATATCCTAAACATTGTGCATGAAACTGATACTGGACCTGTGGTAACTAAACCACGAACATTGTGCTCGAAGCTGATCCAGTCATCTAGGGCAAGTCATCTCTCCCATTCATTCAAACCAATTGGTATACCCCGAACATTGTGCACGAAGCTGATGCTAGACCTGTGGTAATTAAACCATGAACATTTTGCCCGAAGCTGATCCAGTCACCTAGGGCATACCAAAGGGCGTTGTCAATCTCAATGATTGACCCTGTGTGCATCCTTCGGGGTAGCTAAGCCGCATCACAGTTAAGCTAACGACAACATGGTCGTGCACCTCCTTTTATTTGCTTGCAAGCCATTCTTTCATTCATTATGTTTTACTTTTCATCTTTGTTATCTTTCACTTCGTTACGTTATTCTTTACGTTCTTTCATACATTAGTCATACTGCGTAAAGTAATAACATAATATTTAACTTATTTTATAATATAATATAAATACGTTTGCATACTATTAAAAGATAACACATTATACATATCATACATCAATCATGCATACAATAACCCTAAACCATCTCATAATCATGCTTAAAATGGGTAATCATAGCCCATAAGCCAAATCAGGTCAAACCCTAAAATACTGGGTTTTCCTAAAATTTCAGAAATAAATCTAAGTGTTTGGGCGCATGGGTACTATTTGGGCGTTTCTGCCCTGTTTAGGCGTTTTGCCACTATGCAGGCGTCTGGTCTTACACTTAGTCATCAACACTTAGACACATGGGCCTTTTGGGTGCATGGTCACTATTCAGGCGCATGGCCTGACACTTAGCCATCATGGGCAAAACTCCAGGCGTTTGGTTACTATTCAGGCGCATGGGCCTGACTTAGGCGCATGGACACTTAGGTGGTCGGGCACTATTTTGGCGTTTGGGTTTCTGGGCGGTTGGGAACGCTTAGGAAATTTGACCGTTGGGCGCATGGGTCACTGTTTAGGCGCATGGGCAACCAAATTTCACATATTCGACATAAATCAGTCCCCAAAGCATCATATATAATAATCTAAGCTTAGTACTAACTTTCTAAGCATTATAAAATGAACATAACCATAATCAATCCTAAACTTACACTCAAAACATACACGTTCATACACACACATATGGGTAGAAATCCATTTTTTTATAAAAACTTGCATACATGTATTTCCAGCCCCAAAGCTTGTTTAAAACGGGTTAAAAAGGGTTCTAGAAACTCACCTTAGCCAAACTTTCTGGTAAACTTCTTCAAACCCGTTTTCTATGAACTCAACAACCTAAAACCCACCAAAAACACACACACCGAGCACACAAACACATGTAAGTATACAATCGAGGCTAAGTCTAGCCAAGAACAACTTAATTACACGAATTCTTACCTTGAACTTGGCTTCTTCTTGTTCCTCTTCAAAAATCCGAGAGCTTCTGCTATTTCTCTCTCTAAAACCCGATTGCAAAAAGGTGATGTGCAATTGTGTATGGGCGACCATGGTCTTTTGTACAAAATATAATATATTATTTTGTACTTGACACATTTGACCCCTCAACTTGGGTTAAATTGTATTTTCCACTTTTATTCTCCTTTTTACTACCTTTTAAAACATCCGGGTGTTACAAGTCCACCCCCCTTATATATGTTTCGTCCTCAAAACCTGTTATTCCTCAAACAGATAAGGGTAATGCTGCCTCATCTCTTTTTTAGTCTCCCACATAGACTCGGATCCCTTCCTGTGCTTCCACTGTACACGCATAAGAGGAACCACTTTATTCCTTAGCCTTTTCTCCTTTCGATCAACGATCACCACTGGTTGCTCCACATAATTGAGCCGTTCATCTACTTCAATATCTTCCAGTGGTACAACCATATCCTCATCTGCTAAACACTTCCGCAGATGAGATACGTGGAATGTCGAGTGAATTCCACTTAACTCATCTGGTAGTTCCAACCTATAGGCCACCTCTCCTACTCGAGCAACGATTCAGAAAGGTCCTATATATCTCAGGCTCAACTTGCCCCGCTTTCTAAATCGAATGATACCCTTCCAAGGTGAGACTTTCAACATAACCCTATCACCCACCTAGAAATCAATCGGTCTACGTCTCTCATCAGCATACAACTTCTGTCTATCTTTAGTTGCCTTTATAAAGACTTTGATCTTTTCGAGCTTCTCAGTCGTAGCCTCAATCACTTTGATACTTCCCAACTCTTTTTGATAATGTCACCCTAACAAACGGGTGTCCTACATCTCCTACCGTATAGCATCTCATATACTGGCATGCCTATGCTGGCATGATAACTGTTGTTATATGAGAATTCTGCTAACGGAAAATGGTCATCCCAAATTCCTCTAAAATCAATCACGCATGCTCAAATCATGTCCTCGAGTGTCTGGATCGTCCTTTTAGACTGATCGTCTGTCTGAGGATGATAAGCCGTGCTGATGTGTAGCCTCGTGCCCATCACATCGTGGAATTTCTTCAAAAACTTACATGTAAACCGAGTGTCATGATTAGATACAATAGACACTGGTACACCATGATGAGCTACAATCTCTTTAATAAATAGATCCACGAGTCTCTCAGAGAAATACGTCTCTTGGATCGGTAGGAAGTGAGCACTCTTCGTCAAACGATCAACTATCACCCATATAGCATCATACCCTCTTGGGGAACATGGTAACTTCGTAATAAAGTCCATGGTGATATGCTCCCACTTCCACTCGGGTATATCCAAAGATTGGATTTTCTTGTACGGCTTCTGGTGCTCTGCCTTCACTTGTAAACAAGTAAGGGACTTACTTACATACTCTGCTACGTCACGCTTCATACCCGTACACCAATAATTCTTCTTCATATCATGGTACATCTTGGTAGCAGCGGGATGAATGGAGTATCGAGTCTTATGAGCCTCGTCCATGATCTTTCCACGTAAGTCCCCGTATCGAGGAATCCACATCCGCTTATATCGGGTTCTAACACCGAGAGTGTTTTCACCCAATTCTATGACTAGACCTTTCATCCTTTCGGAGTGAAGACAATATTCTTTCAAAGCCTCATCTTGAAACTCCTTGACCTGCGTCATCACATCAGAGGTCATAATAAACTGATAAGCCTTCACCCGAATGCTCGGGTCTCTCCTTCCGGCTAAGGGCATCTACTATCACGTTGGCCTTGCCCGGATGGTAATGGATCTCACAATCATAATACTTTATGAGCTCCAACCATCACCTCTACCTCATATTCAAATCTTTCTGCTTGAAGAAGTACTTCAAGCTCTTGTGGTCAGTGAAGATTGTGCATTTCGTCCCGTATAAGTAGTGCCGCCAAATCTTCAAGGCAAAAACCATAGCTGCTAGCTCCAAGTCATGAGTAGGATAATTGTCCTCATGAACTTTTAGTTGTCGGGATGTGTAAGCTATAACCTTCCCTCTTTGCATCAACACGCAACCCAACCCCGAGTAAGAAACATCCGAATAGACTACCAAGTCCTCGCTTCCTTTGGGTAATGATAAAATAGGAGCTTGAGTTAATCTCGCCTTTAACTCCTCGAAAGCATCCTCTTGTTCTTGACCCCGCATGAACATCACATCCTTGCGAGTCAATTTGGTCAAAGGTGAGGCTATCTTGAAAAAGTCTTGGATGAATCTTCGATAATATCCCGCCAATCCTAAGAAGCTACGGATCTCGGATGGCATCTTTGGAGACTTCCATTGCATCACCGCCTCCACCTTTACTGGGTCTACCATAATTCCCTCGGGATTTACCACGTGACCCAAGAAATGAACTTCGCACAACCAGAACACGCACTTGGAGAACTTAGCATACAACTTCTCCTTTCTCAATGTCTCCAACACTTCCCGAATGTGACCGGCGTGCTCGTCTTTGCTCCTTGAGTAAATCAGGATATCATCGATAAATACAATCACTGATTTATCTAACATCAGCCAACATACTCAATTCATTAAGCCCATAAAAGCAGCTGGCGCGTTGGTTAAACCAAAAGACATAACGAGAAACTTGTAGTGTCCGTAACGCTTGTGAAAAGCTGTCTTAGGAATGTCTTGCTCCTTCACTTTCAACTGATGGTAGCCAGATCGAAGATCTATCCTTGAGAACCAACTGGCACCATGGAGCTGATCAAATAATTCATCAATCTCGGTAATGGATACCGATTCTTCACCGTTAACTTTTTCAACTCACGGTAGTCGATGCACATCCTCATACTACTGTCCTTCTTCTTGACGAACAAGACCGGAGCACCCCAAGGAGAGATACTCAGTCTAATGAAACCCTTATCAAGCAACTCTTGCAGTTGCTCCATCAATTCCTTCAGATCAGTCGGAGCCAACCTATACGATGCCTTAGCTACAGGCTGAGCACCGGGTATCAAGTCAATTTGAAACTTGATTTCACGATCCGGTGGCACACCTGATAAGTCCTCTGGAAACACATCAGGAAAGTCACACACCACCGGTACATCAGAAAATTATGGTTTTGACGTGTCCACATCCTTCACGTAGGCCAAATAAGCACTACATCCACACCTCATTTACTTTCCCGCCACCGCCATCGAAATCACTTTCAGAATCGTCATAACTCGATCACCGTATATCGTCACCGGACACGAAAAAGTCTTTGATAGACATTAGTTTAAGTAGATTTATGTCTCAAAAGTCTGTTATAGACAATGACTTGTGTATTTCTAGTTCTAGTCCAATTTGTTTGTCATCAGATGTTTACAAATTAACTCATGATGTTCCTAATGCTTGTGTTAATGAGAGAAATGCTTATTAAAATGAAGCTTCAACCAGATGTATAAAATCAAATTGTTTTGAAAAGTTTCTCTCTCATCCTATATTATCTTTTACACCAATTCGGATTTCCACACCTAATGAAACAAAGCCAAATTCCTCAGTTGTTAAAACTATTCATGTAAATAAATCAGAATCTGCTAAAATTAAGGTCATAAAAGAAAGATTAAAAGAATCATCTGATACTTGTAGCAATTCTGATTCATATGTGTCTAAATATGAGGAAGAAATAGAAATTAATCAAGCTCTAGTTTCAACTTATAAAACGAAAGGTGTAAAATCCCATTGCTTTAAATGTGGGAAGGATGATCATGTAACCATACACTGTCCTAAGCATATTGATAGACTATATATAATAGTTCTTTAGGAAGTAGATTAAATCACCTTGTAAATAATTTCTTTTGTAAACTATCTTCTGTTCCAAGAACTATGTTTATCAAAACTTGGGTCCCTATTTCTAAATCTTAGTAATTCTTTTGTTTAAATTCCAGGATCATTCAAGAAAAACTGTTAACAGTTTCTGGCAAGTTAATAGCGGATGTTCCAGGCATATGACTGGGCTGAAGGACCTACTAACCAATTATCGAATAATAAATGGCGGATATGTGGCATTTGCCAAAGACAAGAAAGTTGGAAAGATGATTGGTCAAGGAGAGGTCTCAAATGGTTCTTTGACTTTGGAGGAAATGAACTATGTTCCAGGACATGTTAATTTTAAAAATATAAATAAGTTGGTTAAAAACAATCATGTAAGGGGACTACCATATAAGGATTTCTTAGTGGTAGAAAAGTGCATGACCTGTGCTCAAGGAAAGCAACACAAAAGGCCACACAAGCTTAAGCTTAAAAATACAATTTCAAAACCCCTCGAATTGTTACATACTGACTTATTTGGTCCTATTAGTGTTAAATCAATTGCTAAGAATTGGTCCTATTAGTGTTAAATCAATTGCTAAGAAATCTTATTGTTTGGTTGTTACAGATGATCACTCAAGATACTCATGGGTAATATTTCTAGCTCAAAAAGAAGATACTACAGAAGAGTTGTAGAAGCTGATCCTCTCAATTGAAACCATCAACAAAAGGAAGGTTATGGCCATCAGAAGTGACAATGGAACAGAATTCAGGAATCACATCTTTGACTCCTGTGCAAGCAAAGGAATTCTCAGACAGTTTAGTGCTGCCAGGACACCTTAACAAAATGGTTTTACTGGAAGGAAGAATCGGACCCTTATTGAAACAACAAGAACTATGCTGATTGAGTCAAAGCTTCTAATCATTTTCTGGGCCGAAGCAGTCAACTGTGCATCCTATGTACTGAATAGGGTTCTTATCGTGAAAGACAAGATGAAGACTCCATATGAGCTTCTTCATAAACGGAAGCCCTTGATTGACTTCTTCCATCAGTTTGGCTGCTCGTGTACTTTGCTGAATACTCAAGCTAAGAAGTCAACGTTTGGTGCTGTTTTAGATGAATGCTTCTTTGTTGGCTATTCTTCCTCACAAAAGGTGTATGGGGTGTACAATAAAAGAACACGCATTGTGCAGGAGTCTTTCTATGTTGATTGGCAGGAGTCAAATTCACCAAACATGGGTTCAGACCCAAAATGGTTTTATGAATTTAATACTGTCTCCAAATCCTTCAATCTTTCAATATTTGACAATGATGTTGCTCCTCAAACCAATGCACAGATCATTCCTCTAGTTGATCCAGAACCACAACCACAACCACAACCACCTCCATAACCACCTTCACAACCTGAACTCCAACCACATCCACCAATTGACCCTCCACCTCCACCTCCGTTTGATGTTCGACCCACACCTTCACCACAATCAACTCCTTTGTCACAACTATCCTCACCTTCATAACCATCACAAACCGAATCATTATCTCATTCCAATCCTTTAACCCTTAATACCAATTTTAAGACTTTAAAAGACCATCCACATGATTACATCATTAGTTCTTTTACAGATGATGTAACGACATGGAGTCAATCTGGATTGATAAATGGATGTCCTTATATATGTTTCTTATCTCAGATAGTTCCCAAAAATGTCTCTATAGCACTTCAAGACCCAAGTTAGGTTGAATCTAAACAGATGGAGCTTCACACAATTTAGGAAACTGAAAGTTTGGAAAGTTGATCTTCCTCCAAATAAGTTTCCCATTGGTACCAAATGTGTATACCAGAACAAACTAGATGATCGAGGGGTTATAATAAGAAACAAATCAAGGTTGGTTGTTCAGGGATTTGCTCAGAAGGAGGGAATTGACTACACTGAAGTGTTTGCTCCAGTTGCTCGCATTGAAGCCATTAAAACCTTTATTGCTCATGCTGATCATAAGGACTTTAAAGTCTATCAAATGGACATGAAGTGTGCATTTATTTACGGGAACATTGATGAAGAGATTTATGTCTGTCAGCCACCAGGTTTCGAGGATCCTGATTTTCCAGATAAAGTTTTTAAATATGATAAATCCTTATATGGATTACATCAAGCTCCTCGCATCTGGTATGAAACCTTGACACAATATTTACTCAACAAGGGTTTCTCTCGTGGAACTATAGATATGACACTATTCAAGAAAAAAGTTAATGGTGAAATGCTGATCGTTCAAGTGTATGTGGATGACATCATTTTTGGGTCAACAAATGAGAAACTATGTAGAGAGTTTGAAGAAGTAATGAAGGACCACTTTAAAATGAGTATGATGGGGGAGTTAAGCTTTTTCTTAGGATTGCAAGTTGAGCAAAAGCCTGATGGCATTCTTATTCATCAAGAAAAGTACGTTCTGGAGATTCTCAAGAAGTTCAAGGTGGATGATGCTTCTCTAGAACTCACTCCTTTCACTGCTCAAACCTGCTTACTCCTGATGATAATGGGAAATCCGTGGATGCTCATCGTTATCTCTCCATGATTGGATCTCTCATGTATCTTACTACAAGTCATCCTGATATTACATTCGCCGTGTGTTACTATGCCTGTTATCAAGGAAATATGAAAGAATCTCATGAAAAGGCTGTTAAACGTATCTTTTGATATCTTAAGGGGTCTTCTTGTTTGGGTCTTTGGTATCTAAAAGGAGTAAACTTTGATTTACATGCCTCATCTGATAGTGATCATGGAGTTTGCAAGTTCAACAGGAAATCTATCACCGGTGGATGTCAGTATTTTGTGGATTGTCTTGTTTCATGGCAAAGCAAAAAGCAGAAAACTGTATCATTATCTACCGGGGAAGCTGAATACGTTGCTGTATCAAGTTGCTGCTGCCAAGTGCTTTGGAGCCAATATCAAATGATGGATTATGGCATTAATTTCTCTATACACCACTCTTTTGTGATAATGAAGCAGCAATTGAAATTGCCAAAAACCCGATTCATCAAACTCGCACCAAGCACATTGAAACAAGGATTCATGCAATCCGAGATGCTCAGGAAAAGGGTTTTATAGATATTATTCCTATCAACACTAAAAATCAAAGAGCAGATCTTTTCATAAAAACATTTGATAAATCTCATTTTTATGAACTGATCTCAATGTTGGGTTTAATATCTTTTTGAAAAACTCCTTTCATAATAAAATGTATGGTTAGTTGTAAATAATTTTTTTTGTTTTGTTTCTTTTACATCTTATGTTGATAAATCTTTCAATAACTTCTGGCATTCCATATTCCTTCATTAACAACAAAAGAAACAAATATATATAAAAAACAAAAATATCTATTACCAAGTAGTGAAATAGAAATTTCAGGGAAGAATAAAGAACAAACTTTAAGTTTTTCAACTTTTGGTTTTCAGGCATCCTCGGAATCTAAAAGAAAAAAGTTTGAAAGAGGTCAAATGGTCCGGTGATGGGACATGCATGGTAGACTCAGCCCCAAAACAAAGTAAACGGTGATCGTGTGGCCAAACTAAACGTTCAAGAGTTCGGTATTAAGGATCATTCCCATGACATATCGGCCTGCATAAAGACATTAAGCCTTGTAAGAAACTGGTTGAGAGTTTTAAATTCTCTATTCTGATTCCCCTAAAATCCCAAATCACGCTCACCCTAGCCTTGAATTGAGCACCTAGTTAGCAAAAACAAACGCTTCTAGTTTATGTTTTGAGTCACTTGTGACTCTTTCAGAATGTAAAATAACACTAAAATAAAGTGTGTGTTTATCTCCTATGTTATGCGTGAGCATTGACCTGGAGTGATGATCTTCTCTACTATACGTGACATCGACTTGAAGCTCTCATCAACATGCTTAGATGATCTTCTCTGCTATGTGTGAGTATTGATTTGAATCTCTCATCTACAAATATGAGATGATTATCTCCTCTGTTATACATGAGTATAGACCTGGAGCTCTCATCATCTTACCCCAATATTATATCACAATGCTTCTTAATCAAAAAGATCATTGTTGAAAGCTCCACCAATCAAATAATATTAGAGAACATTCACAATGGTCCTCAAATGATCATTGTCTATGTTAGCATCTCTAGAAAATCACATGCAAAATCAGGCAGAGTCAATCATACTCAATAAGCCATGATGACAAGATAAAATCTTTTGCTAAATGTCTGTGGGGACCAAGTTGTCAGAGCATCTTTAAACAAAATCAAAACATGATAATGAAAGCTGTAGATTACTCGTTGAAAAGAATAAGGCATGTGTTTAAAATGACAAACATATCAGCAATCCCTTCAGACTACGACTCTCCGGAAAATTACGAAAAAAAAATTATATCCTTTATCGTTGTCTTATTTATTTAATTTCTGTTTATCTTATTTTATTTTTTAAATTGTTTAGTAATTTTTTTCCCGTGTGTTGAAATTGTGGGGTGAAAAGGTTATTTGTCATATTTTTTTTATATAAATGAAACATATATATATATATATATATATATATATATATATATATATAAAAGGCGAAACTAAGTTTCGCCGAGCGCAACTATAGATTCGTCGGCAATCACACTCAACCGTGAGCCACTCAATCTTACTAGCGAAACTATAGTTGACAACGAAACTAGGTGATATATAATGCACAGTGTGAGAATGGCTTTTCACAAGTGCGAGTGACACCGAACCCTATTTTCTCTATGGCGATTTTAAGAAACCCTCTCATTGTCGATTTCCATTGCAATAAATTGTATTTGAAAGATTAGGTTAGTGTTGATAATCATGTACATAACAACAATCGCGTTATTAATGGTTAAAACTAGTGCTAAGTTTGTTTTGTTGCGTTTGAAAATTCGTAGTTTCGTTCAGCGAAACTACGAACTCGAGCAGCGAAACTGAACAAAAGTTCAATGTTCCGAGCGAAACTGTAACGTTGTGCTGTCCGAACACAATTGACAGTTTCACTAGGAAGATGTCAATGAAACTATATATTCTCTCGATATAAAATTTTGTATCTGAGCATAAGCGAAACTACAATTTCTCTAAGGCGAAATTACAAAATTAGTTATCAGCGAAACTGTTAATAACTAGAAGACATAATTCAGTGCCCAAGTCTTAGTGAATCTATGCCCAATTCTTAGCGAATCTATGGTTTGGCTCCAACTTTGAATTTTTTCTTGTTTTTGTTGTTTTGCATAATTGATTTGTTTGTTTATATATATATATGCATAACTGTTAGGACCGTTTTTGTATGAAGTACTAACGGATTTTGCATGAGACCAGATCAAATAGCGCGGAATTCTATTTGATTGGCGATCTAATCAGTGAGAACGAACAACCTGATCGATCTAACGATGAAACGAACGTTAAGAACGAGTTGGAATCGATTAGAAATGAACTATAAACTTGGATGGACGACTTGGGACGCTCTAGACGGCTAGGGTATGATAGTATTCGAAGTGTTATATTTTTCCATGAATTATGTGGTATTTATAGGTTTTCAGTGTCCATTCGTACGACTGAACCGTTAGCATGGTTCAGTCGTGCGACTGACTCATGCGTCTGACTCATACGCACGACTGAAGGTTCAGTCGTGCTACTGAGTTAATCTTATGTCTCAGTCATACGACTAATCCAGTCACTTGGTTCAGTCGAGTGACTGGTCCATAAGAATGGTTCATTCATGCGTATAATCCATAAGTATGGTCCATTAGCATGAATAACCACTTGACTAAGTTGAATACATTTCTGAATCATTATTGACTCAGAACTATGTACAACAATCTCAAACCTATATATAATGTTTATCAATATAAGTAATACCAATTACAATATGAATATGATATAAACAAAGACAATTCAACATCAAAACTCATATCATATTTCATTAAACATTTTCATTACATATGTGCAAGAAATGAAAGACATTTACATTAAAGAACATAATCTAGGAACAATTTATCAACGAACTCCCTCTTGGACCTAGTTTATCCTATTGTCTAGCATTCTTCATATATTCTTGGAATTTCTTGTACTTCTCCTCTTTTGTGACTCCTGCGTGTATCTCGAATGCAAAACAGAGTCGTATCACATGTTGGAATTTGAGAGCTTGTACAATATCATGCGTGTCATAGAACAGTGGCCACTTGTACAATGTGTAAACATCTTCAGCAGACAAGTTCGTGAGCCACATTGGGTCAAATACCCTGATAGTCTTTATTTTACCCTCTCTGTTTAACACTATGACCGCTTCCCCTGTCCTCCAGTCATAATACCACCATTTGAAGTGTGAAGTGAAGTCCTGAGGCATACATTGCGTGTGGGGGACTCCACTTCAGCACTACCTTTGGCTTCCCAGTGCTAGGGTCAACTTCATTCTTATGTACGAACCTCTTAGGTTGTTAAGGTCTGAAGTTTACCCATCTGGTGTGGTATTCTCTCTTCAGCGCCATCTCAAACCAGCTAGACATCTTCCTCGGGTTGGCATACAAAAGGTCTAAACAGGCTAACCTGTTCAGCTTAAAACCAGGAAGAGTCTTCAGATCGTGTGGATATCTGAAGTACTCAATCTCCTTCTCCCGCTTGACAGCGTACACTTTTAGATCCTCAAAATAAGCCCAACTGATGATCTTGCCCGACACCTTCTGATGTCTCTTAACCTTGAATAGTTTGGTGTAGGCGTTTGGCTTTGGAGGTTCACGTTGGGCTCTCATCTCTTTCAAACAAGCTGCCCATTCAGCCTTCTTTAAATAAACATCAGCGTTTGTGGCTTGGGCTTTACCTTCCTCTTTTTCTTTCTCTTTCTCCTTCTCATCAAGTGTTCCAAAAGTATCACTGCCAAAAGTTTCACCCAAGTCAGGGATAACATTACCCTCAGGGTTATTGTACTCCGGATAATATTCTGATATGACGTCTTCGATCTCGATCACATCCACGCCTTGTAGCTCTTCGTCACTAACAACGTAACGTCGACCTCAGGAGCATCTTTGACAAGCTCATCAGGATTAAGTCTAAACATATCGGCGAGCTGCTCGTCAGTCAAGTCGTGGATGATTTCTCCTTCCTCTGGAGTGTAAGTCACAGACTGTCTTACTATCCCTTGCAAATCAAGAATCATTATGAGTTGAGTCTTGATTTGCTGAAGGGGAGCAATATCATAGTCATCGGTCTGTTAAGTTGTATCTATTCGATCACACAACGAACAATATATACATTAATAATTTATCAAGACATTAAACATAAATTTTCATAAATGACATTAATGTAATAAACATTTCAAGTACAAAAGTTTCAAATACATAAACGTTTAAGCATTAATTTTCCCTTCATCGTGTGTCTCTTCAGCTTGAGGAGCTAAGGAAGAGGCTCCTTGATCTTGGTTTCTCTTGGTCCGCCTCTCCTTTGTTGATGGTATAGAGGCTGATGCAGTTGTATCACCTGCTTGATCATCATCCTCATCCTCATCATCATCACCTCTCTTCTCCTTCCCACTTCCTCCAGCTTCCTCCTCATCTCCTTCATCATCTGATTCATCATCGCTCGAATCATCATCATCATCTCCATCATCATCTCTATCACCCTTTATCTTTAGAGGCTCACTCTTCGTACCCTTCAGCCTCAACATCATCTTCTTATTCTGCTTCTCCAGCTCTTCAATCCTTTTGGCAGATGCAAGTACTAGCTCGTTTTGACCTTGCAGGGCATTATGAGCTCGAACTAAAGCTCTCTCATGAGCTTTGTTCGTCTCAGTAAGTTGGGCAATCTGCTTGCCCTATGCTGCATTAACTGCCATCAGTTGGTTTAGTTGGTTGGCCCACATATCATTGGTTGCCAATAGCTTCAGCACTAATTGGTTTAGGCTGGCCAACTATTCCTCTAACCCAACTGTAGGTAGAGTAGAGCTCTTGTCTGTGGGAACTATGAAGATATGCCAGCTTGGGGAGTAGAAGGTGCAGTGGTGGATGTGGTGTAGATGGGAGTAGGAGTGGGAATGGTTGGTGGTGGAACTGTTTTAGGCATAGTGGGAGAGGCTGATGTGGATGTATGTGTGGTGGATGGTATGGTAGTGGTGGTGGCTGGGATGGTAGTAGTGGTGGTTGTGGCTGTGGTGGTGTTAGTGGCAGTGGTGGTGTTAGTGGCTGTGGTAGTGGCAGTAGTGGAAGAATTGACAAGTACAAATCTCTGCCTTTTGCCCTTCTTGCCATAGGGTTGGGCCATTCATTTCCTCCTGGAACCCTTGGCAATCTGGGCTCCCCTTGAGCTAATCGACTGGTCAGAGGTGTATGAAGGATCTGTGACATCAGTGTCACCACCCTCCGAACCAGCTTGGCGTCCGCCCACCGCCTCTTTTCCCATCTCCGTAGAAACCACCCTGCTACCTACTCTTCGGGTGAGAGGCTCATCATCAGACTCTTCGTTTTCATCAATCAGAAAGTCCTGGTGGATAGCACCTTGCTTAGATCCACTAAGTGCTGATGCACCACTCTGCTGAGGTAGTAGAGGAATAGTAAATGTGTCGGTGGCTCTTGTTTGACTAGTGCCGTCATCTCCACCACCCTGACCGTGATCTTGGTCATCATCATCGTCATTGTCTTGAACCATGATAGGCTCAATGTCTGAATCACTGTCATCGTGGCGCCACTTCTTTCGAGCGGGCGCCACGTAGTCGATGTTGGCCAGATGGCCAAATAACCTCCTAACCGGGGGCTTCACCTGCTTCCCCTGGTACACCTTCATCCTCCCAAGTGTGGTGTCGTCCATTACCTCTAGAGACACCGCATCATCCTTCTCTTTGGGCAACTGAGGAAGCTTCTCGTCAGTAATCATCTGGATAAACCTTGGGTACATACAGAAGCCCTCCTTCCCCTTCGCCTCTATGTTCTCCGTTAGGTAAGTGAAGAACATCGGCGAGAAACTAAACGGATGGTTTAGTACCAGTGCAACGAATGCATTCTGGATTTGATCACTCATCTCGTCAAATTCTCCACGCCGGGAGGCAATGCACTTCAGGATCACATGTGCCGGATACTTGAACTGTGGGCACATGTTACTCTTGTTTAGCACGCCGGCATTGATGTCGCATGCGTACTTGATCCTCAAAAACATCCCCGAACAGTCAGGGGATGTAGCTTGGTTGGGTAGTCTCCATCCTCACCTAAGTCCAAGACCCTCCGAAAGTCATCTTCCCCTATGTCAATGTCTTGGCCGAAGATAGAACTTCAGATCCGGTATGGCTCAACTAAGCGATCTACAACATTATTTTCTCAGAATGCCTACTGCAATGAGCGATAAGGTATGCATGGAGTAGAAATGGCTCTGTATATCCTCGATCATCGAAGAAAAGCAATGATCCCAGCGAACTCTGAAGCGTTCCGGGAAGTATAGTCGAGATGAGCATAGATATTCCAGCTTGGTGCTCATCGTCCATCTGTCAGCCATGTTGCTGCAACACAAGTAACAAACACGTTAGATCTGTTCACAAGAGAGAACATTTGAGTTAGAAAAGATTTTACCTAACTGGTTTAATCGTACAATTGAACCATACGACTGAACTCAGTCGTACGATTGAGCCTCCGACTGAACTTAGTCGTATGTCATGCCATGCGGTTGAGTCAGTCGTGCGACTGAGTCACTGATTGATTCAATCGTGCGATTGAATCGTGCGATTGAATCATGCGTCTGCTCTATCGTGCGACTGAAGTTCATCCGTATGTCCCAGGCATACCCTCTGTTCGAGTTCAAAATTTTGAATCATTGTCAAATCAATCATTTACACTTTAAGATTAGATTCATTGGACGCGTAAGGACTCGATTTTATACTTATTATCTTTTAAATGCACGTTTAGGTTCATTTTAGTGTTCTATTTTAGGGTTTATTGTCTTGGTTCTTTTCTTAAGTGATTCGAATATTTTGGATCGATTTGACGTTGTTATTTGGCATGTTTTCAGTGTCCCTATACCTGTAGATGGATAACACTCGGTTAGTAAGGCAATATCAATGGTAATCAAGGAGAAAAATTTGAAAAAAGGGTGGGTATGTAATTGGCGGTTTTGGAGAGCTTTTTGAAATCAAGTGATGGGCTATGACCGACTGAGCCCTCTTTTATACTGATTTGTGTTTCAGTCGTGCGACTGGACCCATACGCATGATTTATTCGTGCGACTGAGGTTCAGTCGTATGACTGATTTAGTCTTCTTCATCCGTTATACGATTGGTTCATACTTGTGATCCATTCGTATACTTTGACCCATACTTATAGTCCAATCGTGTGATTGGCTTATACTTATGGTCCAATTATGTGATTGGCTCATACTCATGGTCCATTCGTGCGATTGGTTCATACTTATGGTCCAATCGTGCGATTGGTCCACACTGATGATCCAATCATGCGATTGGCTCATACTTATGAGTTTGACTTCACTTTTCCCAACTTTCCAAAAACTTGAATTTGATATATGACATTATGACCATTGATCATCTCAGACATGATCCTTTTAACTAAAAACTTTTGATCACCTCAGACGTAATCCTTTTACTCAAAACTGTTTGATCACCTCAGATGCGATCTTTTTACTTGAAAACCGTTTGATCACCTCAGACGTGATCCTTTTACATGAATACCTTGTAATCACCTCAGACATGATCCTTTTAACATTTTAGAAACAAGCTTTTATTAGATAAAGCTAGGTTCAATTTGTGACATTCATAGATTTCCACTTGTTACATAGTCCGACATCGTCTCGATACAAACATAACTAAAACTAAGATAAACTTCAAACAAGCTAAACTAAGACAATCTTTTTGTATTTTTCATTTGAGGTAGGTTGAAAACATTTTGACATTCCTTAAACTAGTTCTCCCCTGAGCAGAACAACTTCAAGCATTCTCATCTTATCTAGAAAGATTCTTATGGAATTATACATGCATAAACATAATCATTTGGGATCTTTTTATACTTATGTAAATACAAAGAATGTTATATTTACCAATTTCAGAGTCTTATTCATCTAAAAGTTATGAGCACTAACAGGAAATCATGCTAGAGCTGTTATGTAGCACACATTGATTTTGACCATCGGTGAATGCTGCCACGATAATTGTCAATATATTTGTCCACCTAAATCCATACATAGATTTTTGACATAGATTGGTGATTATTTAAGTTTATTATTTCAACAAGCATTTGTGGATCCCACACTTATATGTTCATCAACTTTCCTCGGGAGAATTTTGAGCGGTCTACGGGTTTTTGACAAGAAGAAACTATTCTAAGAGCTTTCAAAGAGATGCCAAGCCTCAGGTCAGTGCCATCGCACAGCAGAGAGGCGCAAACAACAATGAATTCTAGAATATTTAGATTGTGTTTATCCTCAGTCAGTGCCATCGCACAGCAAAAAGGCACACAACCTATCTTCTTGTTAGAGCAATATTATTTTACATATAACGCACCAACAACATTTGTCATTAGCTTGATTGTGTTTCACATTTTTCATGAATTTTGCTTATTTTTATGGTTGTCCGCACATATTTGTGGCGTTCATCTTGCTCTTCACCCCTTATTGGAAATGAGTTGATTGTGTTAACCAGGGATGAGATGGACACCTACAGCCTGTTGAATGATTTAGTTTTAATTTATTCACCAATGAAGTCTACTAGTCTATTGTGTTGAATCTACTGATATATCATATAATAGAGCGGCAACCCCTAGATCTACTTTCTCTATGTAACCATAGTAGCAGACTAGCTTACTATCATTTTTCAACTCATTAGGCTTTGACTTCTTAGACTTATAATTTTCTGTAACTTTGAATATAACATTTTAGAACATTTAATTCCTTTTGGTGTTCCAAACAATTTGATGACTGTGTACTATCATTTTCCAATATCTTGAATCGATTTCACCAATTTGATGTCTTTGCTTTTTAGCTTATCTACCCGCCCCTGTTTTTTTAGTAATTAAATACTAACTACTGAAACTAAAACTATTCTCCCCCTAAAATTCTAAAACCGAAAATCTTTTTGTGTTTTTCAATTTTTTGAAGATAGAAAGAATAAAATAAAATAAAGAAAAATAAAATTAAAAAATAACACATAGAGGCGGACTATAAACTTGATTCGTCTAGAATCACATCATCTTTCTTTTTAACGCCATCTACCTCTAATAGATAATAAAATTGAGG
Source organism: Flaveria linearis (assembly GCA_024085815.1). Lineage (NCBI taxonomy): Eukaryota > Viridiplantae > Streptophyta > Magnoliopsida > Asterales > Asteraceae > Flaveria > Flaveria linearis. The sequence goes on from CM044006.1 coordinate 13,437,721, forward strand.
TTTATCAAAAGCTTTTGTGTAGAGGTCGGCGCGTTGAAAATCCGTGTTTATTTTAACAACATCGATTAATTATTTTTCAAAACAGTCATGAATAAAGTGATATTTAATACCGATGTGTTTAGTTTTGGGGTGTTGGACTGGATTTTTAGTGACAGCAATAGCAGCAAAATTATCAACAAATATATGGGTGTTAGAGAATTTCAAACCATAGTCTCGTATTTGCTGTTGAATCCAGATGATTTGTGAACAGCAACTTGTCGTAGCAACGTATTCAGCTTCATATGTTGACAGAGCAACAGACGTCTGCTTCTTACACTGCAAGGTGACTAATCGTCTTCCAAAGAACTGACATCCCGCAGATGTTGACTTGTAGTTCATCTTGCAACCACCATAATTTGAGTCACTATATGTAATTAGCTCAAAGTCATCATCATGAGGATACCATAACCCAAGTGTTGAAGTACCCTTCAAATAACAAAAGATCCTTTTTACCCTAATCAAATGATTTACTTTTGGTTTTGCCTGATATCTGGAAAGACACGTGGCGTACATAATATCAGGCGAGAAGCTATGAGGTACATCAGAGATCCGATCATTACTCGATACATAGTGGTATCTACCAGATCACCATTTTCGTCGGGTGGCACATCATGGTTCGTGGCAAGTGGAATACTTGCAACCGTTGCATTCTCCATGTCAAACAGACTAAGAATATCTCCAACATATTTGGTCTGATGCAGGAAGATTCCATTTGGTGTCTGATCAACCTGTAAACCAAGAAAGAACTTAATCTCTCCCATGGCACTCATCTCAAACTCAGCTTTCATCACTGATTCGAATTCTTTACATAATGCTTTGTTCTTGGAACTGAAGATTACGTAGTCCACGTATATCTGTACCAATAGTAAATCACCCACTTTTTCTTTGATGAACAACGTGTAGTCAATTACACCTTTGCGAAATCCATGTTTCAGCGGATGAGTAGAGAGTTTCTCATACCAGGCTCGAGGGGCTTGATGGAGCCCGTACAACACCTTATCTAGTTTATAAACTCTATCCCGATGATAAGGATCCTCAAATCCTTCAGGTTGACTGATGTAGATGGTTTCACGGATCTCACCGTGAAGAAATGCACTTTTCACATCCAATTGATAAACTTTGATGTGCATAAAGGATGCATAGGCTAGGAAGATTCTAATGGCGTCCATCCTTGCCAGTGGTGTAAACACTTCATTGTAGTCAACTCCTTCAACTTGTCTGAACCCTTGAACAACCAGCCTAGCCTTGTTTCTGATTATGACCCCTTGGACATCCTTCTTACATCGAAGAACCCACTTAGTGCCAATCACTTTTGCACCTTTTGGTCTGTCGACAAGAGTCGAGACACCTAACTTCTTAAACTGTAGGAGTTCTTCTTGCATGGCAGCTACCCATGCCTCATCCTTTAAAGCTTCACTTACATACTTGGGATCAACTTGAGATACAAAACATCGATATGCCCCATCGTGTATGTACCCCTTTTCCATGACAGCAGCATAATCAGCTGAGTAGAGCTGATTTCTTGTCTGAACTCCCGAGACAATATCCCCGATGATGTTGTCAAGGGGATGATTCATCTTAATCCTAGTTCCGGGAGTTGTGGGAATTGCTACTCCATCATCCAGGTTTGGAATCATAGGTTCAGTTTCTGTGGCTGTTGAAGGACTGGGTTCAGAAGTTCCAGTTACTTCATGATCAGCTACAGGTGTACTTTCAGCAGTGGGAACCTGTTCCTCCTGGTTAACTTTTTCAGATTCAGCTTCTTCATCATCAGAGGAATCACTTATCTCTAGTTCTCCCCTGAAGAGCTAGTAATACCTTCTAATAGAGCCGAGGATGTCGAGTCTAGAGTAGGAGTGTTCAGAACATCGTACATCATTTGAGTAGCCAACACATCATTAGAATGGGAAGAAGGTAGATTGAAGGATTTAAAAAATCCATCATAGTCGAAGAAAAAGGAAGGTCCTTTTCCCTTAACGGGGTGGTGTATCTTTGTATATCAACATTGCACCACACTTGTACCTGACCAGTTGAGTTATTGTAAACCCTTTTGTCTGGTATACTATATCAAAGGAAGATACCCTTTTCTGCCTTCTCGCAGAACTTCCAGTCTGATTTTTCTTTAGCAGCATGCAGGGTGCACCAAATGGTTCCAGATACTCCAAGTTGGGTTTACGTTGCTGGAGCAACTCATAACAAGTTTTACCGTGACGTTGAACCACTAAGACACGATTTAGAGTATAACACGCATTAGCCACTACCTCGTTCCAGATCTGAACATGCAGTTGTGAGTCAACTAGCATTGTCCTTGCTGTTTTTATCAAGCTCCTATTCTTCCGTTAAGCTACTCCATTCATCTGTGGAGTTTAGGCCGAAGATAATTTATGAACAATCCCTTTCTCATGACAGAATGCCTCCATTCACTGATTCTTAAATTCTGTCCCATTGTCTGAACATATTTTCCTTACTTTCAGCTTGTAGAGTGACTCCAATGTGTTAACTAGATGTTTGAATGATTCAAATGTCTCTGACTTCGCTTTAAGAAACATCACCCAAGAGAATCTTGAGTAATCATCAGTCACTACAAAACAGTACCAATCACCAGCTATGCTCTTTATACTGACAGGGCCAAACAGATCCATATGTAGAAGCTCAAGAGGAATCTCGATAGAATGAACTTTCTTTGATTTATGAGACTTCTTTGTCTGTTTCCCTTTCTTGCATGCTATGTAGAAATCTAGAAGCTGGAAGTTCTTAACAGTAACTCCATCCACCAGATCATTCTAAACCAGATGGTTCATCTTCCTGGGATTGATGTGTCCCATTCTCCTGTTCCAAGAAACTAAATCCCTTTTAGTTGCTTTTGACAAGAAGCACTGAGCAGTAGACTTAATAGTGGAGGCTTTTGATAGGTCCAAGACATATAGGTCGTTATATCTTGAAGTCGACATTAGAACTTGCTCCTCCGGGATAACATACTCCTTCTTAAGTATGTAACACTTCTTATTGTCAAACACAACCTTAAAGCCCTTATCATAAATTTGAGAGACAAAAAGCAAGTTGTATTGCAATTGCTGAACGTAGTTGACCTTGTCAAACTTTACCTTCTCGTTTCCGACTTCTCCTTGTGCAGTTATATAACCTCCTTTGTTTCCTACAAATGATACATGTCCCCCTTTAATTTACTTGAATTGAAAAGGAAAGATGAATTCCCGATCACGTGCCTAGAAGCCCTACTATCAATAATCCAGATGTTAGTGATAGCGCTGTAGCGGACAACCTGCACAAAGAAGGAAACTATTAGTTCAGGTTGGGGACCCAAGCCTTTAATGGCTTGGGTTTCCTAGAGATATCACACATCTTGAACTCAACTCACTGACCTTCAGAGGACAAGGACACATCTTTCTGCTTCTTGTCCGCACTGTCAGACATGTTACTTGATTTTTCTTTCCATAAACTAGTTTTGTGCAAGGCCTGTTTGTAATAAACAAATGACTAGCTTATGGTATGAACTTTTGGTTCACTAATAGTCCTAGGTTTAGCCTTAGGTAACACAGCTTTGCTTTGAGCTTGTCTGTGCTGACTTTAGTATGTTGGAGGAGTATTAGATCTATTTTTGAAAAATCATTGTTTTTCATCAAAAAGCTTAAATTTTCTTTTAGGTGTCTGATAATGATGATAATTTGGATGAATATGTCCTCGTTTTCCACAATTATAGCAGGATCTCCCTTCGACAGGTGGAGGAGATCTTCTGTGAGGGGTTGAGTCTGGTTGGGAGCTGGTCTGTTTCTCATTCTTCTTAAATACTTCACCTTATTTAACAAACTGAATTGTTTTGACATTTTGAATGCATTTTACTTTCTTTTTATTAGGATTTTGATGATTTACACGTTTAGGATTTGTTGGTTTAGATTTCTTAGGTTCTGACGTAGATGTTTGTGAACCCGACCCAACACTATCTTTTTCAACTTTATCGCACAAATCCTCTTTAAGCATCTTATCTTTCAATCCTGAAGTAGTAGCCTTCTGTTCAGTGACAAACTGCATAGGTTTACCTGTGGACTGTGGATCACTGACCAGAGGAGTAGTCACCACACGATCCTTAACTGGGTTATTGTTTATTGGTTTACATTTAGTATTCAAAAGGATTGCATGTGGTGGTGGTACTACTTTATATCCCAGATCTTGTAAGGCCCCGTTCCCGGGCACCTCACAGTTGGTCATTCATCGCACTTCAACATATAATTTACATATACTAAGTAAAATAACGCAGCGGAATTGATAAGAAGTACATTCTCAGTTCATCATAAAAGCTTTTACAATTCATTACATTGTTGATTCGATTACAAAATACAAGCTTTCTTTACATTGCCTAACTTTACTATGATTGTTGCGGAAGCATATAAAACTGAGGATTTCTTAGGAAATCCCGTTTATCTGAATCCTCAACAAACACAGGGTCATATACAGTGACCTCTAGTATAGAAACATTAAAATTTCATCATAAAGAAGATTCCTTAAGTAATCCCTTTTATCGGGATCCTCAAGGAACACTTGCATGCAACATAATGCGTGGCAGCATTATCAAAAGGAGAATGCCATCCCAAAAGAGCTGAGTAGCCACCTCGTGCCATCTCCAGCAACACTACCTACCAACTGGAAACACATAAAAAGTCAGCGTTGCTGAGTGAGTTCTAGTTTTATAATATGACATACTTTTCTTTCATTAGAACTGTTCTTATATACATGTGGTCACACAACATACGAACACATAGATAATATTATTATTATCTTCATCATTCATTCATTAACTTTCATTCGTGTACCATTCATCGTTATCATTCACGTTCGTTCATTCATTCTTACGAGTCTGTTGTGACAACAAGGCCGCTCACCTCCATACCGATCTCTCACGATCGTACGTTAGCCAAGTCTGTTGCAGCACACGGCTACTCACCTCAGTAGCAATCTCATGATTGCCTGCTAACCAAGTCTGTTGCAACACAAAGTTGCTCACCTCATTGTCAATCTCAAAGATTGACCCTGTGTGCATCCTTCGGGGTAGCTAACCCGCATCACAGTTGAGCTAACACCTGCCAGGGGTGTGCGCCTCTGTACATTTGCTTGCAAGCCTTTCTTATATTCCTTCGTTCATTCATTAATGCATGCATTCATTCATCATGTTCCTCTTTAATTATCTTTCACTTTACGTTCTTATTACATTCGTTTCATTCATTCATTCATGTAAAGTCACGAAAAGATAAACATACATCAACACAAGGAACATAGATATTTACAAATCATCAGTCATTACCATAATATAAGGCTACATCATACTTATCATACATACATCCTACATACACATCTCTCCTCATTCACATCAGCCCTGTTTGGGCGATTGAACATGCTTCAGTTGCATGACCTCCATGCGACTGGGTCATGCGATTGGGCAGCTATGCGACTGGGCATACAATCGTACAAATGGACATCCTATCATGCGAATGAACACTATACGAATAGGCTTCTATGCGACTAACCTTCAGTCATGCGATTGAACTACTATGCGACTGGACTTGTGAGACTGAACTCCCAGTCACATGACCTGTCGTGCGACTAAATCCCCAGTCGTGCGACTGAGCTTCAGTCGTGTGATTGAATGTCAGTCGTTCCTTAGTCGTGCGATTGGCCCTTCAGTCGCCTAGCCCTAACTGGGCAGCGACTGGAGTTCATCCCGAATAGCAGCCGCGACCTACGGCCTTCAAACTCCTCTAAACTCATTTCCAACCCAAATTAGCTCTCCTAAACCTCACGGAATCATACTAGGACATCATACAAGCATATGCAAGTCCTAAATCGTACCTTGAACACCTAACCGAAGATTTCACCCAAATGGGTCAAACATACACTTTTTCAAAAACGGGTTTTATATGTGTCCCAACCCCAAAATCGTATGAAAACAAGTAAATGAGGGGTCCTAGAACTCACATAATCAAGGAGAAGATGAAGAGCTTCGTTTGGACTAGTCACTCGACAAATCTCGAGCCCGAATCACCACTTTCTCTCTTTCTTTCTCTTCTTTCTCTGCTCTCTCTTTCTCTGCTCTTCCTCCCGACTGAAGTGTGTAAGTGTGGGGAGGGGAGATGGCTGCCCCTCCTTTATAACTACAGCTCAGTCGCCCGAGGTCCAGGCGACTGGACCTTCAGTCGCATGAACACTATGCGACTGGACCTCTAGTCGCATGAGTTCCATGCGGTTGAACCTGCAGTCATCCGAACATCATGCGATTGGTCCTCCAGTCGCATGAATTCCATGCGACTGAGACTCAGTCGCATAACACTCCAAAAATTCAAACTTCCGGGTGTTACAGATCTTCCCCACCATTACGTTCTTTTACTAAGTTCTGAACTATGTGAAAGGAACTTGCTACACTATGCAGTTTTTGTTTTAAAGATTCAACTTCAACTTGCAACACTGTTTTTTCCCTTTTAGTTTCCTCTAAAGTATTTAGATAGAACTTAATGTCATTTGATTAATTTAGGGCAACAACTTTGGTTTCCTTTAGTTGTTCCCCTAGAAGTTCAATCTTTTCCTTAAAACTGCACTCATTTTGTTTTAAAATACGGTTTGCTTTAGTGCATAGTTTTAAATCATTTACCAGATTATCATTGTGTTCTAATAACCTAGCAAATTTTAAGTCAATGCTTTCTCTAAAATTTTCACATTCATTACAAGCATGTTTATCAAATAATTCGTCTTTAGAGTATACATGTGCGGAACTAGACGAATCAACCATAAATACAGAGTCAGACTCTTCAATAACTGGAGATTCTGAGTTTGCAGCATTCAATTCTTCCTCAACTAGATGATCTACAACATCCATAGCTTCTTCAATATCTGAACATGCATGCTCAGCTATGATGTCTCCCTCGCTTGCAGATCCATCATCCAAATCATCAACTTGTGCTATATTTGACTCTCCCTCAGATATGAATCAGAAGGACCAGTCTTGTCCTTCATCGCCTTAAGCTACCATGGCTTTTGACTCTTTTCTTGATGATGCCCCAATCTTCTCTTTATCCTGACGGTTGAACAAAGGAAAAGGGTTTCCATTACCTGTCTTCTTTGGCTTTACACATTCACTTTTAAAGTGCCCCTTTTCACCACAGTTGAAGCACGTGATCTTAGTTTTATCAAACCCAAAAGTAATATTTTTAATAGCAACCAAGTTCTTCCCTGTCTTCTTTACAAACTTCTTAGCCCTTCTAACAGCACTGGCTAAGGCCCACATGATATCCATGCTCTCCAACTCAGTTTAATCTACCTGCTCGTAGTCCTCATCAGCTAGATGATAGTTTCCAATCTTCCCAGCGACTAACCCATCATAAGACTGAACAACTACTGCTAGAAGATCCATGTGGTCTTTGGCAACTTCCACAGTGACATTTTCGAGGTTCTCGGTCTTCAGCTTAGTAGGGTTGGAATCAGGAACTATGTATTGGGTTCCAGATGAACCTGATGCTTCGCTTCCCGAGGAACTACTTTGGGAAGGAGCAGATGAATTAGATACGAATGCCGTTTGTAGCAGTGCCCCTGATGAAGCTGGAGTAGCAATAGAGTTGTAAAGTGAAGGATTCTGTGCGTAGGATCCTTTCTTTGACTTGTATTTTAGTCGCAGTTCCTCCTCTCTTAACTTCAAGATAAAGTCATTTATGTCTAATGTGGCAAGAGTGTCATTTTTTCTCAGATTAGACACAAATGGATCCCATTTGTCTGGCAGACCATCAACAAAACTAGAAACTTTGTCTTCCATAGATGTGGTCACACCATGAGTATGCAGTTCACTCATCAGACGATAAAATCGATCAATGATATCATCTAAGCTCTCATTTCCAATTGGTGAGAAATTATCAAACTCCTTTTTGAGATCTTTAGCTTTCAGCGCCTTCAGGGTTGCATTACCATCATATCTCTTTTCATACGCTTTCTTTTCATCGTTATGTAGAACTTTCTGAGCTTCATTCATACCCCTCAAAGTCAACTTCACCCCATTAGCACTGACTGGTACAGTATAACCAGTCTCTATAGACGTCCAAAGATTTAGGTCAATACCATTTAAGTAGATCTCAAACTGCTATTTCCACTGAGGATACTCATCCAACATCTACAACTTTGGCGGTTTGTTGTGATTCCCAATCTCATCCTCCAGAAGAAGAAGATTCTGGATACGAGTGTCTTTTCCGGCAGTAAATGCAATAAACTGATCTTCCATTGCTTAAACTTTAACAAACTTGAGACAAGACAGATTCACTTGTGCGATTTGACAAGGCGACTGGGTCAATCGTGCGATTGAAGAATGCAAATGAATTCAATCGTGCGATTGGATTCAGTCGTGCGAATGAAAAGGATGATTGAGATCAACCGACTGGAATAGCTTAACCGTGCGAATGAACTATGCGAATGAGTTCAATCGTGCGAATGAATTATGCGAATGAGTTCAATCGTGCGATTGAACTATGCAAATGGGATTCAGTTGTGCGATTGAGCTAATCGTACGACTGAGGTTGCTGTTGCAGGAAAAAATCAAATTTTTAAACACTTTGACACAAAAATACGAATTTTCACGAACCCTAATCTGCCGTATGATGAAAAGTCGAAACTTTAACACAAACACTCATCAAAAATCATGTTTTTTAAGCAAAAAGTGGATCTTTTGATTGAAAACGTTTAGTTGAACACCAAAATTAATTGAATCCACGAAAAATCACGAGCCCAAGCTCTGATACCACTTGTTAGGACCGTTTTCGTATGGAGTACTAACAGATTCTACGTGAGACTAGATCAAATAGCGTGGAATTCTATTTGATTGGCGATCCAATCAATGAGAACAAACAACCTGATTGATATAACGATGAAACGAATGTTAAGAACGAGTTAGAATTGATCAGGAATGAACTATGAACTTGGATGGACGACTTGGGACGCTCTGGGTGGCTAGGGTATGATAGTATTCAAAGTGTTATATTTTTCCATGAATTATATGGTATTTATAGGTTTTCAGTGTCCATTCGTACGACTGAACCTTTAGCATGGTTCAGTCGTGCGACTGACTCATGCGTCTGACTCATATGCACGACTAAAGGTTCAGTCGTGCGACTGAGTCAATCTTATGTCTCAGTCATACGACTGATCCAGTCACCTGGTCCAGTCATGCGACTGGTCCATAAGAATGGTTCATTTGTGCGTATGATCCATAAGTATGGTCCATTAGCATAAATAACCACTTGACTAAGTTGAGCACATTTTTAAATCATTATTGACTCAGAACTATATACAACAACCTCAAACCTATATATAAAGTTCATCAATATAAGCAATACCAATTACAATATGAATATGATCTAAACAAAGACATTTAACATCAAAACTCACATCATATTTCATTAAACATTTTCATTACATATGTGTAAGAAATGAAAGACATTTACATTGAAGAACATAAACTAGGAACAATGTATCAACAATAACTAACCTATTTCTGTTTCCATTTCAGTAAGTATGGCGAATCTGATGTCTGATGACAAGTACAACATTGTGGTATTATTGGATGACAACAATCGAAAGGCGGTGGGCTTTAGAGACTAAATTAGATTGCTAAGCCAATCTCCCATATGCTATGCCATCTCTCACATGCCTACTATTTATGACCTCCACGTGAGAGATTTCTGGAGTTCCGCCGAATATGACATAGGATCAGGTCCAAATCGGATAGTTGCCGGAGTTGAAGGAAATGACATGGTTGTTACAGTTGAGACTATAGCAAGAGTGTTGAGACTGGAGGATGACTGTGGACCAGAGGTTGTGTTATACAATGCACAAGTCCTCAAGGCATTTAGGAGTATTGGCTATGAAGGGCTACCGTTGTCCAAGGAATAGAGATATATTGCCCACATATTTATTATGTGTCTGGATCATCGGAAGGGAGGTTCTAACGGTCTGAATATACACTGGGCCAGAGTAATGATTATATTATTCAGAGGTCAAAAGGCCAACATAACCAAGCTGATCTTTGACTGTATGACTGAGAACATTATGGCCTTAAAGAAAGACAAATGGCTATTGTATCCAAGGTTTGTTCAAATGCTAATAGATGATTTGATTCCTAACGTGCCAAGACATGGAGAAATTAAGAGGCTGGCACAGATGAATACATGGGTTTTTGCTGACTTTTCAGCTGTTAGGCATGAATTCAGCGGAATATCACTCATTTGTGGGAGAATATGTATCCAATAGAGATGTAGAACTATATTAGAAGATTAAATAAGAATAAGAAGAAGCATGCAGAGGAAAACATGGAGAAACAGGAGGAGGCCATAAAGAAAAGAGAAAGATATGCAAAGGAGAAGGAGTATGATTTATAAGTAAAGATTGATGTGATGGAGGAGGAGTTAAGGTTATAAAGAGAGAGGAGAACCAAAAGAAGGCTGATCGGGGTGAACCTGCAAATGTTGCTAAATGAAGAACCAAGCACAAGCAGCAAACCTTCTTTGAAACCCCTGATAGAAGAGATGCAAGGTCAGAGCTGGACTAGGATGTGATTAGAAACGTTAATACATCTTTGGCTAATAAATTGAATATGATGAAGACAAAGTTGATGAATCAAGAGATGAGAGAGAAAGAAAAGGATACTATTATATGATGATCGCTCTATGTTAGACCAATAAATGCTGAACAAGAGATTGTTGAATGAGGTGAATGAACTGAAAGCAGCTATCGGCCTACCAAATCTGATGACTCAGGATGAGCTCGATGATCTTACAGACACATCCAGTATACATTTCTAAGAGTGGGAGCTTCATCGAAGGCAGGAGAGGGCCCAAGTGGTGCTGCAGATATAGATGCTGAGGTTGGAGAAGCGATGTTGGTTGCAGTGGTGTAGGAGGGTTTGTTGTGGAAACTGGAGTTGTGAAGGATGCAAATGTAGAAGGTTCAAAAGGAAAGGAGGTTGATATTCAAGAGGCAAGATTCATTGACTTAAGACTAGACATCGACACTGATCTGATTGGAGAAGTGGTGATAGTAGCAGGAGGAGAGGGAAGTAAAGAGAAGGAGACTAAGATGAGATTGTAGGATAAAGCAGAAGAAGAAGATGAACAATTAATTGATTATGATTCTGAGCCTGAATTCTATAAGGTTTATGAACGACCAACAACTTTTGTGGCTCACAGAGGGTCAGCTGAAGGTGATGTAATAGAGATTGCACAAGAAGATTGGTTTGCCAAAGAAAAGGATCCTGAAGAGTTAACACCTCTATTTCAAATTATAAAAGAGTCAAGCAAGAAAGAGTCGGATAAGAAAATCATCAGTTGGATGTACAATGCCGATCTCAAGTTGTTCATGATCATAAGGCGAGGAGGAAAAATTTACTATTTGAAGAAGAGGAAGGACTTTAAAACCTTTCCTAGGTGGGATCTTAGGAGATTAGCAGAGATTCCTCTTCTAGAAGCAAATGTGAGTGAGAGGGTGATATTGCTGGAGAAAGAGATGAAGAAGGGATGGGATGATAACTTCAAAGCCTTTGGATATATGAAGACGGAAGAAGAAGATCAAAG
>CM044006.1:13454368-13759368 GCA_024085815.1 Flaveria linearis
TCTATTCACAATCTTTGTTGGTTTCAACTTCAATACAATTTTCCCTTTTCCGATCACCCAATCCATATCCTTCTTCGATCTCCTTCTCTCAGTCTTCATCTATCCAAATGTTTCAAAGTTATCATTAAGCCCCCTTTTAATCTCTTGCTCTAGCAAAATAGCTCTCTCACTTAGGTTTGAATCCAGTAGTGGAATTTCAGCTAATCTTCATAATTCCTATCTTGGCAAGGTCTTGAATGCCTTCCTCTTATGTAGGTATAAGATCCCCCTCTCTTCTCTTGATTATAAACATTTTCAATTCACTATTGTACTTACAGCTGATTACCTTCTTATCAGATTCCTTTCAGCTTGGTTCTTAAATATTTTGAAATAGAGGGGTCAGATGTTCTGGTTCCTTTTCTTTGATGAACCAGTCTTCCTTGTCCATCTCTATAATATCTCCTTTAGTTGAACTTCTCTGAGCTATATATGTCATTGGTTGCTCGTCTACCTCGTAGTATTCGGGCTCAGAGTCGTAATCCAGTAAGTGCTCCTTAATCACCTCTAGTTCGTCTATCAGCTTCAATTCAGTATATTTCCTTCTTGCTCCATCTCCTTCTTCTCTGATCGCTTCACCACTGGTCAAATCAACATTTATATCAAACCCCATGTCTATAAATCCAGCTTCTACAACCTCATTCACATTCCCTACAACACTTCCTGCACCATTTTTTTCACAACTCCTGCTTCAGTATCAATATCTCCATCTCCAACCTTTTCTCTGTCAACTTCCAACTCATTTTTCACAACTCCTGCTACGGGCATGTAGTATAGATTTTAGAGGTAGCTGGGATAGTCATCTTCCTTTAGCTGAATTTGCATACAACAACAGTTATCAAACTACCCTTCAAATGTCCCTGTTTGAGATGTTGTACGGAAGAAAGTGCAGAACTCCACTTTATTGGGGAGATATGGGGCAACGTGAATTGGGGAATAGTGAAATAGTTGATGAAACAATGTCAAAGTTTGAAGTAGTTAAAATCGTATTAGAGAGGTGAAAAGCAGGCAGAAATCATATGCAGATCGTAGAAGGAAACCATTAGAATTTAAAGTTGGGGATTTTGTTTTGTTAAAGGTTTCTCCATGGAAAGGCATCATTCGATTTAGAAAAAGGGGCAAATTAAGTCCACGTTTTATTGGACCTTTCCGAATAATAGAGAAAGTGGGGTATGTAGCATATAAAATAGATCTACCAGAAGAACTGAGTACTATCATCCAACCTTCTACGTCTCCCAGTTACAAAAATGCTTAGCTAATGAAACTCAATATGTACCATTAGATGACATTGAGGTTGATGAGAAGCTCAATTATGTTGAACAACCTGTGACCATTATAGATCGTAAGGAGAAGAAACTTAGAAATAAAAGCATTAGCTTAGTCCGGGTGCAGTGGGCACATCATCAAGGATCTGAGTCAACCTGGGAACCAGAAGAAGAGATGAGACGGAACTACCCTCAGTTGTTTTAGCCAGGTTTCGAGGACGAAACCCTAAATAAGGTGGGTAGACTTGTAACATCCAAAAGTTCCATATTAATTTATTTAATTAGAATTAGTGTTCAGTCGCATAACATGCGTACGAATGAGGCCCAATCGCACGAATGACGGGCGTATGGGCTCAGTCGTACGATTGAGTCGTGCGAATGGGTCCAGTCGTGCGACTGAGTATGGCGTCTAAAATAGGCATGTAGGATAAGTAGGGCGGTTAAGGGTGTTCAAAAGTAGATTTCTATCTGCTGTGTCCCTATCCCCTTGTTTCTCTCGAACCCAAACACCCCTGTCCTTGCCAAATCAACGGTTTCGGCTTCATTTCGGTAAGTTTCGCTTGGTACGGATCGATTCTTGAATATGTTAAGCTGTGTATGTGATTGAAATTGATAAAAAAAAACATGTTTTAAATCTGGGATTTTGTTCAATCTTTCTGTTAAGCTAAAAAGTGAGGGTTCGGATCCTAGTTTTTGTGAAATTTGATGAAATAAGGACCCGAAACGGTTGTAAATGAAGTATATATGTTCTGTTGTGAATATGGTATAATCCAAATGGTTAAAACTTGAGTTTTTGAATCAAATATGTCAAGAACACAGCTGCTGATCCATTTCAGGCGAATGAGCCCAGTCACATGACCCATTCGTACGACTGAGTAAATCGCATTGTTCAAACGTGCGACTGAAGTTCAGTCGCATGAACCAATCGCACGAATGGAGGTCATTCGCACAAACCCTGTTATAGCTCATTCGCACCTCTGTCGTATGGTCCATTCGTACGACTAAGCCCAGTCGCATGTTCAGTCATACGAATGAGTCCAGTCGCATAGCCTTAGTCGTGTGAAGTGGTCAGCTAGGGGTGATTTGACTAAGCTAGGGTTGTTGTTTTAGATTTGCTTTGAGAAGGAGAAGTTTTAGTTGCCTAGTGTATTGGATTGATAACCACTTGCTGAGAACATTAAGGTGAGTTTTAATTTCCCTTTTTATGTGTTAATACCGTTTGATAAATGTTGTTTGATAAAATCAGGCACTGGCATGCCTATAAATAAATAGAAAATGTGAATAAGAGTTGAAAGTGGTAAATTGTGGTGAATGGCGAGGTGGAGGTTTGACCCACCAACTATAGACGGAGGTTTGACCCGTCAACGCCAATTATAGACGGTGGTTTGACCCGTCAACGCGTGAGGTGGAGGTTTGACCCACCAAACTATAGACGGAGGTTTGACCCCTCAACGCGCGAGGTGGAGGTTTGACCCACCAAATTAAAATTGATAAAAAGATGTCCATAAATACCTTGTGGGTATTTGATATGCATATCAATACTGGGATAAATAAATGGACTGATGAATGTGTGTGTGAATCATTCAGTGTGGTAACAATTGATGGGTTATTGTTATTGAAATGTGGTGTATGTTAGAACTCACCAGTTTATCTGATTTTGTGTTTGTTTTCTTATGCATGCCAGGTAGTAATAGAGGTGCTCGTGATGGTCCCCCATAGAGTTAGCTTCCGGTTATGGTGCATGATACTGGCCATAAATGTTGGGTTTTGGGAATGAAGTACTTGAAATTTAACAAGGTTTTGAAATGTCAGTTAAAGTCTTGTAAATATTGTTAACGATGTAAACAGTTTTTAATATATATATAAAAATTCCGCTACGTTTGTAGTCTCTGAATTATTATTATAACCCAACTAGTAGCACCCTCCTTACTATATTATAATGTTATGAGATTGAGTGTGTTACAAGTTGGTATCAGAGCCTTGGTTAAAGAGATTTGAACATTTGATTGTTTCAAACTTTAACTGAAAATGTGGGAAGTGCCAGTATCTACAACCGAAAGTGGGGTGAAATATTGAGTAGATGAGTTAATTGTTAGTGATAATTCAGTCAAGTGTTGAATGAAAGTGATTGTTTGAATTAAAAGATTACTATTACATGTATGCATGATTCTGTGGTTTAGATAGGGTTAGAAATAAACTGTGAAAGGATAATGAGAAGAGGCAGGATGGTGTGAATAAGTAAATAATTGATAACACCTGGCCAATGTTATGAGCAATTTACATTATATGCAGCATCCCGGTATCACTCATTATTTGATAATGGTTTATTTCTTATCGAAGATGGAGGAAACCAGTAATACAAATTCTAGACCTGAAGCTAGGATTTTAGGTGATGAAGTTAAGGCGGCTATAGGTGATGAGGTCGCCCGAGTGTTGCGTACTACCTTACCCGAAATGTTGAGCGACCTTAGGAAAGGTGGTGAATCATCTTCCCAACCAACTCCTCCACCTATTATTGTTGAGCCTGTAGTGGAGAAACCAATATCATATAAGCATTTTAAGGAATGTGACCAGCCTAAGTTTGAAGGCCAGAAGGATGTAGTAGTAACTTACAAATGGCTACGAGAGATGGAAGCAACGTTTAAACTTAGTAGATGCAAGGAAGATCAGAAGTGGGCTTTGCAGTGCATTCTTTTCAAGCAGAAGCATTGTATTGGTGGGATACAGTAGAACAGGCCATGGGTGAGGCCGCCGTGAACCATATGACGTAGGAAACTTTTAAAGCATTGGTGATAGAAAAGTTCTATCCGAAGGGCAAGATGGACAGAATTGAGATCAAGTTTTTGCAGTTTCAGGCAGGCAGTTTAAGTCATAAAGAGTATACTTATAGATTTGAAGAAATGGCTCGCTTGGTACCTTATTTAGTAATGCCTGAGGCAAAAAGGATTACTAGATATATTCAGGGACTACCCCCTAAGGTGAGAATGCTAGTAAAGTCTAATTCTCCTTCTACTTACCAAGCCACAGTAAATTTGGCTGCAGACATGTATGTGGAAGTCGCTGAGTCTGAGAAACCTGTGGTGAAAGAAGAAGTGGTTAGTCGTCAGGAAACTTCACTGAGTTCTAGGCCTATGTATGGACAGAGTGGGCCGCAGAAGAGAAAGTTTAATTCTAGGGGCTTTGTAGGTCCCCTTCCTCGGTGTAATAAGTGTGGGAAGTTTCATAGAGGAGAATGTAAATTGAATCACCCGGCATGTCGTAAATGCGGGAAGCCTGGACATTTCGTTTCCAGACGTCCAGAACTTCGGTGTTATGAATGCGGGGAGATGGGACATATGAAATCTAAATGTCCAAAGTTTAGACCTGGACCGGTCCCTATTCATGCAGTGGGAGGACCGAGTAAAGTCAGTGCGAGTGGTAGTAGCGGTACTGCGGGGAGAGCATTTACAATAACTACGGAGGAGGCTAAGGCATTACTAGATGTCGTGTCGGGTACGTTTCTTGTTAATGATGTACCAGCTAGAATTCTATTTGATTCGGGGGCTAATAGAAGTTTTATATCAGTAAAATTCCATGCCTTAATAAAAGTTAAACCATCAAAGCTAGATGTTGCCTTTTCAGTAGAAACCGCCTCTAATGAATTTATAGTTGTTAGTGAGGTAACAGATGATTGTTTTGTCAAACTAGAAGGTGTAAAATTTCCTGCTAGGTTACATATGATGAAATTAGGAGGTTTTGATGTAGTATTGGGAATGGACTGGTTATCTATGTTTGAGGCTCAGATAATATGCAAAAGAAAAATGATTGTGTTGCGAGCACCAGATGGTAATTTGGTAACGGTTTTTGGTGATGAACATGATAGTGTGGTGAAAGTTATATCTATGATTAAGGCTGAGAAATTATTGAGTAAGGGTTGCGAGTCATTTTTGGAATATGTAGTTGATACTGCTAAGAAGACGAAGAAGGTAGAAGATGTTCCAGTGGTTTGTGATTTCCTCGATGTATTTCCTGAAGATCTACCGGGTATACCTCCTGATAGAGAAATTGAGTTTAGAATTGGCTTAGTACCTGAAGCAAAACCTGTCGCTAAAACCCCTTATAGACTTGCACCGGCTGAGCTGAAGGAACTTCTGAAGCAATTACAGGAATTATTAGACAAAGGTTTTATTCGACCAAGCACCTCGCCATGGGGTGCTCTAGTTCTGTTTGTAAAGAAGAAAGATGGTAGTTTGAGGATGTGCATAGATTACAGAGAACTAAACAAGCTAACTGTTAAGAATAAATACCCATTACCTCGTATAGATGATTTGTTTGATCAACTCCAAGGTGCTAATTGGTTCTCAAAGATAGATCTTAGATCCGGGTATCATCAGTTTAAGGTGAAAGAAGAGGACATACCAAAGACAGCTTTTCGAACGCGATATGGACATTATGAATTTTTAGTGATGTCATTTGGATTAACGAATGCTCCTGCTGCATTCATGGATTTGATGAACAGAGTATGTAAACCGATGCTGGATAAATCGGTGATTGTGTTTATAGATGATATTTTGATTTATTCTAAGAACGAAGGAGATCATGCTTGTCACATTCGAGAAGTATTAGAAACCTTGAGAAAGAATAAGTTGTATGCAAAATTCTCAAAATGTGAATTTTGGTTAAGAGAAGTGTAATTTTTGGGCCATGTGGTAAATGCGGATGGAATATTGGTGGATCCTGCGAAGATTGAGGCCGTGATGAATTGGGTGATTCCTAAAAGTCCTTCAGAAATTCGTAGTTTCTTAGGACTGGCAGGATACTATAGGAGATTCATTCAGGATTTTGCTAAAATTGCTTCTCCATTGACGAAATTAACTCGAAAAGATGTTAAGTATGAATGGAATAAAGAACAGGAAGTTGCTTTTCAGTAACTGAAGAACCGATTAACACAAGCTCCAGTATTAGCCATACCAGAAGGTGTAGATGATTTAGTAATATATTCTGATGCATCATATTAGGGATTGGGATGTGTTTTGATGCAACGTGGGAGATTTATTGCTTATGCTTCTAGACAGCTGAAAACCCATGAAGTTAATTACCCAACCCACAATTTAGAACTAGCAGCTATAGTTTTTGCTCTTAAGATATGGTGACATTACTTATATGGAGTGAGGTGTACCATCTTTACTGATCATAAAAGCCTGAAGTACTTCTTTGAGCAAAAAGATTTGATTATGAGACAAAGGCGATGGTTGGAGTTAATCAAAGATTATGATTGTGAAATTTTGTATCACCCCGGGAAAGCAAATGTGGTTGCTGATGCATTGCGCAGAAAAGAGAAGTACGAACCGATTAGGGTTAAAGCGTATAAACTTGTGATTACTCTTGATTTTATGCAACAGTTGAGAGAAGCCCAATTGGAAGCATTAAAAGAAGAAAATATTAAGAGAGAAAGAATGGTTGATCAAGAAAAATATTTAGAAGAAAATAGTCAGGGTGTTAAAATCAGGTTTGGTCGAATGTGGGTTCCATTGGCTTTACGCGATAGGGTACTAGATGAAGCTCATAAATCTAGGTATTCCATTCACCCAGGCATGACTAAAATGTATCAAGATTTAAAGCATGATTATTGGTGGCCAGGGATGAAATTTAATGTGATGCAGTATGTAAATAGATGTTTGACTTGCGCCCAAGTGAAAGCTGAACATCAGAAACCTTATGGATTATTGCAGCCATTAGCCATTCTAGTTTGGAAGTGGGACGATCTGACTATGGACTTTATAACGAAGTTGCCCCGTACACCAAAAGGTTATGATACTATTTGGGTAGCGGTAGATCAGCTAACCAAAAGTGTTTTATTTCTACCAATACGGGAAACTTATTCGGTGGAAAAGTTAGCTGATATCTTTACTAAAGAAATAGTTAGATTGCATGGAGTTCCGAAAAGTATCACATCTGATAGAGATGCCAGATTTACCTCCAGGTATTGGAGAAAATTTCACGAAGCCATGGGAACTACTTTAGTACAGCCTATCATCCCCAGACAGATGGTCAAAGTGAAAGAACTATTCAGACATTGGAGGATATGCTACGGGCATGTAGTATAGATTTTGGAGGTAGCTGGGATAGTCATCTTCCTTTAGCTGAATTTGCATACAACAACAGTTATCAAACTACCCTTCAAATGTCCCCGTTTGAGATGTTGTATGGAAGAAAGTGCAGAACTCCACTTTATTAGGGAGATATGGGGCAACGTGAATTGGGGAATAGTGAAATAGTTGAAGAAACAATGTCAAAGTTTGAAGTAGTTAAAAATCGTATTAGAGATGTGAAAAGCAGGCAGAAATCATATGCAGATCGTAGAAGGAAACCATTAGAATTTAAAGTTGGGGATTTTGTTTTGTTAAAAGTTTCTCCATGGAAAGGCATCATTCGATTTAGAAAAAGGGGCAAATTAAGTCCACGTTTTATTGGACCTTTCTGAATAATAGAGAAAGTGGGGTATGTAGCATATAAATTAGATCTACCAGAAGAACTGAGTACTATTCATCCAACCTTCCACGTCTCCCAGTTACGAAAATGCTTAGCTAATGAAACTCAATATGTACCATTAGATGACATTGAGGTTGATGAGAAGCTCAATTATGTTGAACAACCTGTGACCATTATAGATCGTAAGGAGAAGAAACTTAGAAATAAAAGCATTAGCTTAGTCCGGGTGCAGTGGGCACATCGCCAAGGATCTGAGTCAACCTGGGAACCAGAAGAAGAGATGAGACGGAACTACCCTCAGTTGTTTTAGCCAGGTTTCGAGGACGAAACCCTAAATAAGGTGGGTAGACTTGTAACATCCAAAAGTTCCATATTAATTTATTTAATTAGAATTAGTGTTCAGTCGCATAACATGCGTACGAATGAGGCCCAATCGCACGAATGACGGGCGTATGGGCTCAGTCGTACGATTGAGCCGTGCGAATGGGTCCAGTCGTGCGACTGAGTATGGCGGCTAAAATAGGCAGTAGGGTGGTTAAGGGTGTTCAAAAGCAGATTTCTATCTGCTGTGTCCCTATCCCCTTGTTTCTCTCGAACCCAAACACCCATGTCCTTGCCAAATCAACGGTTTCGGCTTCATTTCGGTAAGTTTCGCTTGGTACGGATCGATTCTTGAATATGTTAAGCTGTGTATGTGATTGAAATTGATCCAAAAAAAACATGTTTTAAATCTAGGATTTCGTTCAATCTTTCTGTTAAGCTAAAAAGTGAGGGTTCGGATCCTAGTTTTTGTGAATTTTGATGAAATAAGGGCCCGAAAAGGTTGTAAATGAAGTATATATGTTCTGTTGTGAATATGGTATAATCCAAATGGTTAAAACTTGAGTTTTTGAATCAAATATGTCAAGAACACAGCTGCTGATCCGTTTCAGGTGAATGAGCCCAGTCACATGACCCATTCATACGACTGAGTAAATCGCATTGTTCAAACGTGCGACTGAAGTTCAGTCGCATGAACCAATCACACGAATGGAGATCATTCGCACAAACGCTGTTATAGCTCATTCGTACCTCTGTCGTATGGTCCATTCGTACGACTAAGCCCAGTCGCATGTTCAGTCGTACGAATGAGTCCAGTCGCATAGCCTTAGTCGTGTGAAGTGGTCAGCTAGGGGTGATTTGACTAAGCTAGGGTTGTTGTTTTAGATTTGCTTTGAGAAGGAGAATTTTTAGCTGCCTAGTGTATTGGATTGATAACCACTTGCTGAGAACATTAAGGTGAGTTCTAATTGCCCTTTTTATATGTTAATACCGTTTGATAAATGTTGTTTGATAAAATCGGGCACTGGCATGCCTATAAATAAATAGAAAATGTGAATAAGAGTTGAAAGTGGTAAATTGTGGTGAATGGCGAGGTGGAGGTTTGACCCACCAACTATAGACGGAGGTTTGACCCGTCAACGCCAATTATAGACGGAGGTTTGACCCGTCAACGAGCGAGGTGGAGGTTTGACCCACCAAACTATAGACGGAGGTTTGACCCGTCAATGCGCGAGGTGGATGTTTGACCCACCAAATCAAAATTGATAAAAATATGTCCATAAATACCTTGTGGGTATTCGATATGCATATCAATACTGGGATAAATAAATGAACTGATGAATGTGTGTGTGAATCATTGAGTGTGGTAACAATTGATGGGTTATTGTTATTGAAATGTGGTGTATGTTAGAACTCACCAGTTTATCTGATTTTGTTTTTGTTTTCTTATGCATGCCAGGTAGTTATAGAGGTGCTCGTGATGGTCCCCCACAGAGTTAGCTTCCGGTTATGGTGAATGATACTGGCCACAAATGTTGGGTTTTGGGAATGAAGTACTTGAAATTTAACAAGGTTTTGAAATGTCAGTTAAAGTCTTGTAAATATTGTTAACGATGTAAACAGTTTTTAATATATATATATAAAAATTCCGCTGCGTTTGTAGTCTCTGAATTGTTATTATAACCCAACTAGTAGCACCCTCCTTACTATATTATAATGTTATGAGACTGAGGGTGTTACAACTAACACTAGAACCAGTAGCACCACCTCCACTAGCACCAAATCCTGCACCACTTGTGCCCTCTCCTACCCAGTTGAACTTCCCACCTTTAGAAATAAGTACTTTAGTGTATCAGTGAGATCATCTAACTCGGGTTGAGTTAACTGATTGGGCATGCCGGCATTGGCTTTCAGCTCGTTCACTTCCTTGAGTAGCCTCTTGATTAAGTCCTGTTAATCTATCATCCAACTCTTCTTGCTCTCCATCACCTTATCTTTGTCCTCCTCTCTCAGTTCTTGATTTACCAATTTAGTTTTGATCATCCCTAATTCATTTGCCAAAGATGCATTCAGGTTTCTAATAACATCTTGGTCTAGCTTCGATCAAGCATCTCTTATTCAGGAGTTTCAAAAAAGCTTGTTGTTTAGGCTTTGTTCTCCTTTCGGTAACATTAGCCGGCTCTCCCTGTTTTGCCTTCTTCTTCGTTCATTTCTCTCTTTGCACCCTCAGTTCCTCTTCAACTTCATCAATCTCATCTTCCAAATTTGTACTCTTTTTCTTTAGCATACCTTTTCCTTTTCTTAATTGCTTTAGACTGTTTTTCTTGACTCTCTTCAATATTTTTGTTTTCTGGCTCAATCAATCTCCTGATGTAAGTCCACCTCTCAGCAGGGTATATGTTTTCCAAAAGATGTGTGATCTTCATACTAAAGTCATATATTAAAGCTGAACAGTATGCAAATATCCTGGTATTCATCTGAACTAGTTTCTTTATCTCTCCATGTCTAGGCATATTTGGAATCAAATCATTTATCAACATATACATAAATCTAGGATATAACAACCATTTATCCTTCTTTAATGTCATTATGTTTTTAAACATACAGTCAAATATCAGTTAGGCAATGTTGGCCTTCTATCCTCTGCAAAACACGATCATAGCCCTGGCCCAATGAAATTTTAGCCCATCCCCCTCCTTTTATAAGGTCTAGACACATGATAAATACGTGTGCTATGTATCTTCATTCCTTAGATAGGAAGGACTTCTAGATCTCTTTTCTGGAGCCAAAAGAAGCTCCTTCATAACCGATGATCCTGAATGCTTCTAGTACATGTGCATCAGATAGCACCACCGCATTTCTACATTCATTCTCAAGCCTCAAGACCCTGGCTATTGTCTCAACAGTAAAGGCTATGTCATTCCCATGGACTCTAGCTACAATCGGATGTGGATTAAACCTAAGTTCATACTCAACAATTCTCCAAAAGTCTTTGATGTGAAGATCATAGATAGTGGGCATATGAGATATGGCATAGAATATAGGGGACTCCTTCAGCCATTTGATATAGTCTCTAAAATCAGTAGCTTTTGGGTTGCCATCATCCATTAGTGTTACTATGTTGTTCCTCTCGTCAAACATTAAGTTTGTTATCTTAACTAAAAAATAAATAGAAGTGGGTTAGTTAAAGCATTGATATAATTTTTGACAATGAAATGACAAAACATAAGAAAATTTAGAAAGTTCAATAGTTTCACTACTGACGAAACTGTAGTTTCACAAAGGAGAAAGTATACATTCGCTGTGACTCATACGCAAAATCACGTGTTCGAGCTATTCTATAGTTTCGCTGATGTCAAAATTATAGTTTCGCAGTAGAGAAAATATAGATTCACTAAGATTCAAACACACAATCATGTGCCAGAGAGAATCTATAGTTTTGCTAAAACTACCATGGCGAAACTGTAAGTATGCACGCACAGTATGACAAGACAGTTTTGCTCGAAACATTGAACTTTCATTCAGTTTCCCTGGTTAATCTCACAGTTTCGTTGAATGAATCAGCAAACACACTCAACGAATCAACCTAAAACCTAAATATATCAGTGATTAATGTTGTGGAATGTTAACACCCCTTCGAACTAGAAACACACAATCGCAATGAAATCAGCACAGAATAGTTTCGAGCACTGCAAAGAAACTAGGGCTCAATTTCGTCACGCGAATGTGAGAAACTAAACCCACACCATCTGTAACACCCCGAAAAGTCACAACGAGTCGCCGGGGATAATGGGCTTAATTATGGGTATTTAATAAAGAAAGAAAAATGGATTATGGGCTAATTAGGCTAATGGACAAGAGCCTAAGTGGATTGAGGCCCATAATCATCCCTTAACCTTCCCAAAGCAGCCACCATCTTCTTCATTCCCACCCTAAGTCCAAAAATCCGTAGAGAGAGAAAGTAGAGAGAGAAAGTGCAAGAAACTCAAGTTTTGGAGCTTCTAAGGTCAAGGGATTGAAGATCTGGGTGTTAGGGCAACAAATCTCAAGAAAGGAGCAGCAAAACAAGGTAAGAATCAACCCCTAAACCCTTCTGTAGATCAAACCCGGATTCTAGGGTTTGGGTTTTGAAAAGTTGCAAAGAATCGCATAAAGGTCACATTTTTACGTATGAAAACATGTATAAAGCTTAGATTTAGCCTCATGGATGATAAACTAAGAGGTTGGACGTAAAAAGTTGTGATTTTGGGTTAAAAACGGACTGGTTCGTGATTTTTATGCGATCTGCGAAACTGTATATGCATCCAGCGAATTTGCATAATCATCCAGGTCAGCCCGGCCCCAGCCAGGGGCGTTGCCCCTTGGACCCCACTAGGGGCTGCTGCCCCTAGGACCCCGCTATCAGGGGCTGCCGCCCCCGAACCCCCCCGCTGTCCCGCGGAGGGTCGGTTACGTGTTATGATGACTAGTATTTGGTATGCTGTGTACTTAATAAGCTAAGTATTATAAATATATCAAGTGAAAGATAATACTAATGAGAAGTGGAACTTAATGAATGTTACCCCGGGCCCATTTGATGATGAAAAGTCTTGCAAGCACTATGATAGACTTCACTTATGTGAGTCTGATGTATGATGATGGATCCGTATTCATGAGCGGGCTATGTGTCTGTTAGTGTGGATCAACTGTCGGGGGAAGCTACCATGAAGATGTGTACCGACGGGGATCGATCGACCGTCGGGGGTAGTGACCATGGATAACGTGTACCGACGGGGATTGACATTTGTTGTCAATCAACATGGAGATGCTGCTTTGTGCAGTCTCGCCTATGACGAAGAGAAATGAAATGAAAGAATGAAAGATAATGAACGTGTCTAATGCGATGCAAGTAATGTTTGTAGTATGATGTATGCGTGTTCATTATATGAAGGATAAAAGATCATATTTTTCTTATTTATATAAAACTAGAACTCACTCAGTGTAGCTGACTTTTTATGCATAATAGTGGGCAGGTAGGCACTGATGCTGAGGATGGCACCGCGGAGCTACTTGGGGAAATATGGATGGCATTCCTATTAATGAAGTCTTTATTGTAACTAATGAACAAGGAATATGTTTTGTTTACCTTTAAAGGACAAATGTATGAGTACAATGGGGTTTCTAAGTCTTTGACGAATGTTTAATTATTTTCAACTGCAATGTTTTGTTATTAAACTGATTTTGTGCTATGGTTAACCAACTGTGAGGTTTCCCGGGAACGGGGCCTTACAAGTTGGTATCAGAGCCAAAGTTTAAGAGAAATGGGTAAAACATTTTTCAAACCTAAACTTAAACTGAGCATGGGACCCAATGAGGGATGCCAACCCAAGTAGCTACGTGCCATCAGGTAAAATATTTCAAGTAAACTGGCAGTATGTGCGTGTGCTATTTGTTTTATATACGTGTAGATTTGAATGCTGGCATGTGTTAGGATAGTGATTGCTTGGGACAGGAGGGTAAGGTAAGTAGTTAATCACACTTGGCCACTGTAATTAAGGACTTACCATACTTGTAATGATCTGAGCAATTAACTTGAATAACCATTTCGGTGTTTAAATCTTATAGGAATTAGATATGGCGGGTAGGAAAGCTGGGAAGGCTACACGTGGACGTCCTCGAGGTGGTCGTACCACTACACCACGTGTCACCCGGAGCAAAGCTAAGGCTCCCGAGACTGTTCACGAGGAGTCAGACCTCCATAGTCAACCAGAGGGCGAGGGATCAGCCACCCTCAAGTCCACTGTGAAGGAGGCCATCGCCGATGAAGTTTACAATGTCATGCAAGATGTCTTACCCTCGGTGGTGAATGAGGTGCTTAAAGCAGTCAAGGATGGAGATAAAGCTGATAGGAAGGAGAAGGAAAATGAGAAGAATTCTGGAAGGTCCACTAGGAGGACGGAGGAATCTGAAGAGGAGCCATCAAACCCTAAGGTGGTAATCCACGATGACGACAGTGATGAGGAGGCTGAGAGGGAGAAGATTAGGGGGTGCAACTATGGGGCATTTCAAAGGTGTAAGACCCCGACCTTTGACGGTAACGGCAATGCTACTGCCGCTCATTGATGGATCAGAGAAATGGAGGCGGTACTGGAAATTAGTGAATGCCGCGAAGATCAGAAAGTTAAGTTTGCTACTCATTCCTTCGTCGACTCAGCGCTGTGCTGGTGGGACAATATTGTCCAGGCTGAAGGAAAGCGGTCGATAGCCAAACTGAGGTGGTCCGAGTTGAAGGAGTTGGTGCTGGAGGAGTATTGTCCCCATCGGGAATTAGACAAGATTGAGAAGGAGTTCTTGTATTTGGAGGCTGGAAACATGACTCATCAAGAGTATACCTCCAAGTTCAATGAACTTTCAAGACTTGTGCCAGACATGGTAACACCTGCATCCAAGAAGATCAAGAGATACATGCAGGGTTTGCCAGTGGACATCAGGAGGCACATGATTGCGGCTAGACCAGGCACGTCTAGGTCTGTGGTGGATTTAGCTGGAAGGTTGTACGATGAGAGAGACCCAATACCTGTGCAAAAGAAGGTGGAGAAGAGGAGTGGGAACAAGAATGGAAATGGGAAGAGGTTCGGAGGTGATAACTT
The DNA here is from genome assembly GCA_024085815.1 of Flaveria linearis. Lineage (NCBI taxonomy): Eukaryota > Viridiplantae > Streptophyta > Magnoliopsida > Asterales > Asteraceae > Flaveria > Flaveria linearis. The sequence goes on from CM044006.1 coordinate 13,469,091, forward strand.
CAGGGGTGGAGAAAGAAGATGAGAGCTGAGGGTCAATCAGGGAGACAGGAAAATACAGGTGAAGGGGGTGCCTGTAGAAAATGTGGAAAACGCCATTTTAGGGAGTGTAGGGTTGGGACTGGAAGGTGTTTTAAATGTGGGGGCGAGGGTCACTATGCTAGAGAGTGCAAGGCGGTGAAGTGCTACCAATGTGGCGAGATAGGCATGCGGAGAAAGACTGCAAGAAAGGAAAATCGGGAGGACCAGGAACAGTTAAAGCTGGAGACAAAGGGAAGGGTGACGGTTTAAAGGCAAAGGCGAGGGCGTTTAACATAACTCGTGAGGAGGCCAGGGCAGATCCAGAAGTAGTTTCAGGTATGTTTCTGGTGGATGACGAATATGCTTCTGGGCTCTTTGATTCTGGTGCTAGTAAGAGTTTTGTGTCTACTGCCTTTTGTCGTTTATTGCATGATAAGAGTAGGAAGATAGACGAGCCCTTTTATGTAGAAACAGCCATTGGAGAGTCCACTAAGGTAACTGAAGTGATTGAGGATTGCCTGATTGAGTTAGAAGATTGTAAGTTCCCTGCTAGGTTGTATGTTATGGCCTTAGGAGGTTTCGATGTGGTGTTAGGCATGGATTGGTTAGCTAGCTATGAAGCCAATATTGTATGTAGCAAGAAAATAATTCGTCTAAAAGCGCCCGATGGTAGTTCTGTTACTGTACGTGGGGATAAGGTGCGTTGTGTGCCGAAGGTCGTGTCGATGATCACAGCGGAAAAATACATGAGACGTGGGTGTAGCGCTTACTTGGCCTATGTAAAAGATGTGGACGTGCTAGAGCCACAATTATCAGACGTGCCGGTAGTGCGCGATTTTCCTGACGTCTTTCCTGAAGACCTGACTGGTGTGCCGCCTAACCGCGAAATCGAATTTCAGATCGATTTATTACCGGGAGCGCAGCCCGTCGCTAAAGCACCATACCGATTGGCTCCTTCAGAAATGGTAGAATTGAGGGACCAATTACAAGACTTATTGGATAAGGGCTTCATCCGACCGAGTATCTCTCCATGGGGTGCTCCAGTTTTATTCGTCAAGAAGAAAGATGGTAGCATGCGGATGTGCATTGACTATCGCGAGCTTAATAAGCTGACCGTAAAGAATCGATACCCGCTACCAAGGATCGACGACTTGTTCGATCAACTTCAGGGTGCCAGCTGGTTTTCAAGGATAGATCTGCGGTCTGGTTACCACCAACTGAAGGTGAAATAACAAGATATCCCTAAAACAGCGTTCCGGACGCGTTATGGACATTACGAATTCCTCGTCATGTCCTTTGGTTTAACTGACGCGCCAGCTGCTTTTATGGACCTTATGAATCGGGTATGTCGGCCAATGTTGGATAAATCGGTAATAGTGTTCATCGATGACATTTTGATCTATTCGAAAAGTGAGGAAGAACATGCCGATCATATTCGAGAAGTATTGGAGACACTCAGAAGCGAGAAGTTATATGCTAAGTTCTCCAAATGTGCATTTTGGCTTCGAGAAGTTCAATTTCTGGGTCATGTGGTTAATCCCGAGGGGATCAGGGTGGATCCTGCGAAGGTTGAAGCGGTGATGCAGTGGGAACCTCCAAAGACGCCATCCGAGATTCGCAGTTTCTTAGGTCTGGCAGGTTACTATAGGAGGTTTATCCAGGATTTCTCCAAGATAGCTTCTCCATTGACTAAGCTGACCCGGAAGGACGTGAAGTATGAATGGGGTCCTGATCAGGAGAATGCCTTCCTAGAACTAAAGATGAGGTTAACGCAAGCCCCTGTCCTGACGCTACCTAAGGGGAACGAGGACCTGGTAGTCTACTCGGATGCTTCATATGCAGGATTGGGTTGCGTGTTGATGCAACAAGGGAAGGTGATAGCCTATGCTTCTAGACAATTAAAAGTCCACGAGGCCAATTACCCTACCCATGATTTGGAATTGGCCGCGGTGGTGTTTGCATTGAAGATTTGGAGGCACTACCTGTATGGGGCGAAGTGCACCATCTTCACCGATCATAAGAGTCTGAAGTATTTCTTTGAACAAAAAGAACTCAATATGAGGCAGAGGAGGTGGCTGGAACTGATCAAGGACTATGACTGCGAAATTCATTATCATCCAGGTAAAGCTAATGTGGTTGCTGACGCCCTTAGCCGAAAGGGACGACCCGAACCAATTCGGGTGAGGGCTTACCAAATAATTATGACGCCTGATGTTATGAAGCAAGTGAGGGAGTTTCAGGATGAGGCATTAAGAGAGGACAGAGTCAACTCTGAAAGAATGAAAGGGCAAACTTCAGATTTGGGGGAAAACACCCTGGGTGTTAGAACTCGATCTGGGAGAATGTGGATCCCTCTCTATGGGGATTTGAGGGGAAAGATCATGGATGAGGCTCACAAAACTAGATATTCTATTCATCCTGGTGCCACAAAAATGTACCAAGATCTGAAGAAAGATTATTGGTGGCCAGGAATGAAGCGTGACGTGGTTAAGTATGTAAGCAAGTGTCTGACTTGTTTACAGGTGAAGGCAGAACACCAAAAGCCTTATGGGAAAATCCAGCCGTTGGATATTCCTGAATGGAAATGGGAACACATCACGATGGACTTCATCATAAAGCTACCTCGCACGACGAAAGGAAGCGACACGATCTGGGTGATTGTTGACCGCTTGACAAAGAGCGCCCATTTCCTACCAATTCGTGAGACGTTTTCCTCTGAGAAGTTGGCAGATCTGTTCATCAAGGAGATCGTGGCTCGTCACGGCGTGCCAGTGTCTATCCTTCAGCCATTTGATATAGTCTCTAAAATCAGTAGCTTTTGGGTTGCCATCATCCATTAGTGTTACTATGTTGTTCCTCTCGTCAAACATTAAGTTTGTTATCTTAACTAAAAAATAAACAGAAGTGGGTTAGTTAAAGCATTGATATAATTTTTGACAATGAAATGAAACAAAACATAAGAAAATTTAGAAAGTTCAATAGTTTCACTACTGATGAAACTGTAGTTTCACAAAGGAGAAAGTATACATTCGCTGTGACTCATACGCAAAATCACGTGTTCGAGCTATTCTATAGTTTCGCTGATTTCGAAATTATAGTTTTGCAGTAGAGAAAATATAGATTCACTAAGATTCAAACACAAAATCATGTGCCAGAGAGAATCTATAGTTTTGCTAAAACTACCATGGCGAAACTGTAAAGTATGCACGCACAGTATGACAAGACAGTTTTGCTCGAAACATTGAACTTTCATTCAGTTTCCCTGGTTAATCTCACAGTTTCGTTGAATGAATCAGCAAACACTCCAACTCAACGAATCAACCTAAAACCTAAATATATCGGTGATTAATGTTGTGGAATGGGTTCGAAACACCCACCTTCGAACTTAGAAACACACAATCGCAATGGAAATCAGCACAGAATAGTTTCGAGCATGACTGCAAAGAAACTAGGGCTCAATTTCATCACGTGAATGTGAGAAACTAATCCCACACCATCTGTAACACCCCGAAAAGTCAAAACGAGTCGCCGGGGATAATGGGCTTAATTATGGGTATTTAATAAAGAAAGAAAAATGGATTATGGGCTAATTAGGCTAATGGACAAGAGCCTAAGTGGATTGAGGCCTATAATCATCCCTTAACCTTCCCAAAGCAGCCACCATCTTCTTCATTCCCACCCTAAGTCCAAAAATCCGTAGAGAGAGAAAGTAGAGAGAGAAAGTGCAAGAAACTCAAGTTTTGGAGCTTCTAAGGTCAAGGGATTGAAGATCTGGGTGTTGGGGCAACAAATCTCAAGAAAGGAACAACAAAACAAGGTAAGAATCAACCCCTAAACCCTTCTGTAGATCAAACCCGGATTCTAGGGTTTTGGGTTTTGAAAAGTTGCAAAGAATCGCATAAAGGTCACATTTTTACGTATGAAAACATGTATAAAGCTTAGATTTAGCCTCATGGATGATAAACTAAGAGGTTGGACGTAAAAAGTTGTGATTTTGGGTTAAAAACGGACTGGTTCTTGATTTTTATGTGATCTGCGAAACTGTATATGCATCCAGCGAATTTGCATAATCATCCAGCGAAACTAAGAACATTTCCAGCGAAATTACAGTTTCGCGTGGGCGAAACTACAGTTTCGTTCTGGCGAAACTGTGGACCCATAGACATCGCGAAACTAGGAAATTCCAACGAAAGTTGGGCGCTCTAGGCAGCGAATCTGTCCAGCGAAACTGGCAGAAGTGCTGCCCAGCGAAACTAGCAGCGAAATTGCCAGCGAAACTGGCAGCGAAACTGCTAGCGAAACTGTGGGCGAAATTATGAAGAAAATGATGTTTTTGTGTATTAACTTTCGTGCAGCTAGAGCATTCGGACCATAGCTTAAGTAACTTAGGAATTAAGCTATTTGCTAAGTTCAGGTGAGTTCTAGACCCCCTTATTTAAACGTTTTTCTATGGTTTTTGGGGCTATTATGCATAGTAAACATAAGGTTTTCAAGATAAGGATTTCAAGGTGTTTTAACAAGGAAATACATTTTTTTCTGAAGTAAAATGTGACATTTAAATAGCTTAGAAAAATTTTCGGGCGCGCTGACCTGGCAGCCCGGCCCCAGCCAGGGGCGTTGCCCCTTGGACCCCACTAGGGGCTGCTGCCCCTAGGACCCCGCTATCAGGGGCTGCCGCCCCCGAACCCCCCCGCTGTCCCGCGGAGGGTCGGTTACGTGTTATGATGACTAGTATTTGGTATGTTGTGTACTTAATAAGCTAAGTATTATAAATATATCAAGTGAAAGATAATACTAATGAGAAGTGGAACTTAATAAATGTTACCCCCGGGCCCATTTGATGATGAAAAGTCTTGCAAGCACTATGATAGACTTCACTTATGTGAGTCTGATGTATGATGATGGATCCGTATTCATGAGCGGGCTATGTGTCTGTTAGTGTGGATCAACTGTCAGGGGAAGCTACCATGAAGATGTGTACCGACGGGGATCGATCGACCGTCGGGGGTAGTGACCATGGATAACGTGTACCAACGGGGATTGACATTCGTTGTCAATCAACATGGAGATGCTGCTTTGTGCAGTCTCGCCTATGACGAAGAGAAATGAAATGAAAGAATGAAAGATAATGAACGTGTCTAATGCGATGCAAGTAATGTTTGTAGTATGATGTATGCGTGTTCATTATATGAAGGATAAAAGATCATATTTTTCTTATTTATATAAACTAAAACTCACTCAGCGTAGCTGACTTTTTATGCATAATAGTGGGCAGGTAGGCGCTGATGCTGAGGATGGCACCACGGAGCTACTTGGGGAAATATGGATGGCATTCCTATTAATGAAGTCTTTATTGTAACTAATGAACAAGGAATATGTTTTGTTTACCTTTAAAGGACAAATGTATGAGTACAATGGGGTTTCTAAGTCTTTGACGAATGTTTAATTATTTTCCGCTGCAATGTTTTGTTATTAAACTGATTTTGTGCTATGGTTAACCAACTGTGAGGTTTCCCGGGAACGGGGCCTTACACCATCCAACATATATTCCCTAGTTTTGCTTGCAGCGAAACTATAGTTTCGCTCGGCATGACATTTGAAATCATGATACTTAGAACTGAACGAATATGTCGGCGAATCTATAGATTCACTTAGCGAAAAGCTAGTGAAACTTAGTTTCGTTGAAACCTAACACTTAACAAATTTTGAGAATTTTGAAAATTTTTAAATTTTTATGAAATTTTTTTAAGGATTTATATAAACATAATCTTTTGAGAAAACTTCTTCGCCCCACAAAACCAACAAAAATAAATAAAATAATAAAATAGAATAAAATAAAATAAGAAACAAGATAAATTTAAGAATAAAAGGATATAAACACTTCTTTTTGAAGAAGTTTTCCAGAGAGTCATAGATTGGCGGGATTGTTGATATGTTTATCCTTTTAAACCCGTGACTTATTCTTTTCAATGTATAATATGCAGCTGCCTTTATCATGTTTTGGTTTAGTTATAGAAACTCTAGTGACTTGTTCCCCATCGAAATTTGGCAAAGGACTTATCTAGTCTTCATGGTCTATTGAGCAATATGATTAACTCTGCTTGATTTTCTTTTGGGATTTCAACAATGATCTTAATTTAAGAATCATTGTGCCTTTATTTTGGGTAACCGTAGATGAGAGCTTCAGGTCTATACTCACGTATAACAAAGGAGATGATCATCTAAGCATGCTGATAAGAGCTTCAGATCTATACTCACGTATAACAAAGGAGATCATCATCCATGTCAATGTTCACTCATAGCAGAGCAGATAAGCACGAGATATACTTTAGAAGAGCTAATGAGAAGCTTCAATTCAGAGACTTTTCTGAAGAGCTAGACTAGAAGCATTTATTTTGCTAACTAGAAGCATCATTCAGGACCTTGGGATAAGGAGATTTTAGGAATTTTCAAGAATAGCAAAGGAGAGATTTGAAACTCTCAACCCATTTTGACAAGAACTTGAAACTTTGTACATGAAAAAATGTCAAGGGGATAATCCTTGTCACCGAGTTCTTAAACTTTAATTTAGCTACACGATCGCTGTTTACTTTGTTTTCAGGCTGAGCCTACCATGCATATCCCAACACAAGGCTGTTGACCTCCTAACTTCTTTTTTAGGGTTTTTGAAATGACAAAATTGAAAAACTTTAAGTTTAATCTTTATTCTCCCTCTAAATTCATTTAACTACCATGTAACAGAAATTTTGTTTTTCATATTTTTAAAGATCAAAGAAGTGAAGGAATATGAGACAAATAAATTTTTCAAAAAGAGTTTATAAAAAATAGAAAATGAACAAAAGAGTTATTTATAGTTTTTACATAATTTGTTATGAAAAGAGTTTTCAAAAAGATATTAGACCCAACATTGAGATCAATTCATAAAAACAAGGTTTATCAAATGTTTGAAAAGATCTGCCCTTAGATTATTTGTGTCAATTGGAATAATATAAATGAAGCCCTTTTCCTGCGCATCCCGGATTGCATGAATCCTTGTTTCAATATGCTTGGTACGAGTATGATGAATTGGATTTTTAGCGATTCTGATAGCAACTTCATTATCATAGAACATTGGTGTATGAGGAAAATTGATTCCATAATCCATCATTTAATGTTGAATCCAAAGCACTTAGCAGCAGCAACTTGATGCAACAACATATTCAGTTTCCCCTATAAATAGAGATACAGTTGTCTATTTTTTGCTCTGCCATGAAACAAGACAATCCTTAAGATATTGACATCCACCAGTGATGGATTTCCAGTTAATCCTACAACCACCATGATCGCTGTCAGAATAAGCATGTAAATCAAAGTTCCCTCCTTTTAGATACTAAAGAACCAAACAAAAGGAACCTTTTAAGTAACGAAAGATGCATTTAACAGTTTCTTCATAGGATTCTTTTGGGTTGGCTTGATGACCCGACATAGTAGCATACGGAGAATGTAATATCCGGATGGCTAGCGGTTAGATACATGACAGATCCAATCATAGAATGATAGCGATGAGCATCTATGGATTTCCCATTATCATCAAGAGTTAAGCAGGTTTAAGCAGTGAATGGAGTGGGTTATGGAGAAGCATCATCCATATTGTACTTCTTAAGCGTCTCTAGAATGTACTTTTCTTAGTGAATCAGAATACTATCAAGCTTTTATTCAACTTGCTACCCCAAGAAAAAGCACAACTCTCCTATGATGCTCATTTCAAAGCGATCCTTCATTACTTCTTCAAATTCTCTACACAGTTGCTCATTTGTTGATCCAAAAATGATATCATCATCATACACTTAAATGATTATCATTTCACTATCAACCTACTTTTAGAATAGTGTCATACCTATAGTTCCATGAGAGAAACCCTTGTTGAGCAGATACTGTGTCAGTGTTTCATACCGGATGCGAGGAGCTTGATGCTATCCATATAATGATTTATCAAGCTTATACACTTTCTCTGGAAATTTTGGATCCTTAAAACCATGGCTGACAAACATAAATCTCCTCATCAATGTTCCCATTGAGAAATGCATACTTCACGTCCATCTGAAAGCCTTTAAAGTTCTTATGAGCAGTATGAGCAAGAAAGATTCCGATAGATTCAATGTGAGCAACTGGAGCAAACACTTCAGTGTAGTCAATTCCCTCCTCTTGAGCAAATCCCTGAATAACCAACCTTGATTTGTTTCTTACTACAACTCATCGATCATCTGGTTTGTTCCGGTATACTCATTTGGTACCGATAGAAATTTGTTTGAAGGAAGATCAACTAATTGCCTAACTTTCAATTTCATGAACTGCTAAAGCTCCATCTATATAGATTCAACCCAACTTAGGTCTTGAAGTGCTACTAAGATATTTTTAGGAACGATTTGAGATATGAAACTGTAAGGCCCCATTCCCGGGATGCTTACCTGCTGGTCATACATCGCATAAAACATTTAAATAAAACATTTGCAGCGGAAATTAAACTTTTCATTAATAACAAAAATCGTGTCAACTAATCATACTGTTAAGTTTACATCTTAAAATTTGTATCAACACGATAACATTCTCAAAACTATGGATGCCAGTATTCCAACATTTCCCTGTAGCTTATGCATCCACGCCCACACCTCCTAAGCATCTGACTCTACCTGCCAACTATTATCCTTACAAAAGTCAGCAACGCTGAGTGAGTTCAAGTTTTGTAAATAAAACACATTACTTTTATTTGAAACACACCATTTATATTCGTTTGTGATCATTCATCATACGTACATCTTGATCATAACTATTTATTATCTTTCTCAACGTACGTCATCATTCATTCATTCGTTCATTCGTTTGTATGTTCATTCATTATCTTTCACTTCCATATAGACCAGTGTCATATGCTATACCCCCAACATTGTGTATGAAGCTGGTACTGGGCCGAGGTCTATAAACAAATCCCTAACATTACGCACGAAGCTGACTCTAGTACCGGGGCAAGCGAAAAAGGTCCCGTACATACGATCAATCTCAAGGATTAGACCCCTGAGGCACATCCTCATAGGCTAGCTAAGCCGCACCTCAGTTGAGCTAATGATAACATGGCCATGAAACTCCATTCAATTGCTTGCAAGACATTCATTCATTCATTACATTTCACTTCTTATTAATGTTATCTTTCACTTCATTACATAATACTTTGCATACATTCATACATAGATACAACACATGGTATGAAAAACATTAGCATACAAAGAAAAACACAGTAAACAACTAATAATAGGCACGAGGGAGACCATAAGCAACAACAACTTTCACACACGAGATCCTCCTCCGGAGCCTGAGCCTTACATAGGATGCAAACTCAGCACATTGCGTCGCCGTTGATCGCGCGAGAACTTATATTTGCGTGAAAACATCCTCGTTATGTGAAAAATTCCAAACGCGCGAAAATAGCCTGCTGTGCGAGAACTTTCCATTCGCACGAAAACTTCTTCTTTCGCACGAAGACATCTCAGTTCCAATTTCAAAACTTACGATCAAACAGCTCGCGTGAGAACATACTAGTCGCGCGAGAACTCCTTACTTTTCCCACCCAGTCGCAATTATCGCGTCTAAAGCAGATCCAACACGCAAACACCCAAAACATCACCAAACATGCATAAACAAGCATTTTAAAACATTTAAGTATGCATAATAGCCCCAAAATATAAAAATTTCAAAAAAAGCGGGACTAGAAACTCACCTCGTGAAGTATTAGCTCAAACACAACCTTCCCAAGGCCTTTAACAAATGAAAACTACATAACCACGTGTTGTATATGTAAATAATCATTCCTTAGTACATAAAACGAGTGACTACACGAATTACATACTTTAACACTTCGTTTTCTTCACTTTCTCTCTCTAAGCAGGCGTTTCTCTCTCTCTCTCTCTATAGCAGCATCACTTTTCGAATAAGTGAGTGCCAGACATCGGTTTCAAAGCTATTTATACCCCGGCTCCACTTTTCATAGCCTTCTCGCGCGAGAACATCTTTTCGAGCGAGAACTGAGTCTTCTCGTGCGAGAATACCTTTTTGCGCGAAAACTTCTTCTGCCTCTCTTTTTTCCAAAATTTCTGGGTGTTACAAGTCCAGCCCCTTATTTAGGTTTCGTCCTCGAAACCTATCATTTGTCAAATAGATGAGGGTAATGCTGCCTTATCTCTCCCTTGGTTTCCCAAGTGGATTTCGACTCTTCCTGTGTTTCCACTGTACTTGCACCAGTGGAACCACTTTGTTCCTCAGTCTCATCTCCTTTCGATCGATGATTGCCACTGGTTGCTCCACATAATTGAGTGGTTCATCCACCTCAATATCCTTGAGTGATACAATCATGTCTTCATCAGCTAAGCACTTTCTCAGATGAGATACATGGAATGTTGGATGAATTCCACTTAATTCATCTAGTAGTTCTAATTGATAGGCCACCTCTCCTACTCGTGCGATGATTTAGAATGTACCTATGTATCTCGGCTCAATTTACCTCATTTCCTGAACTGAATGATCCCCTTCCAAGGCGAGACCTTCAACATGACTTTATCACCTACGTTGAACTCGATCGGCCCACGCCTCTATCCTTGGCTGCCTTCATAAAGGCTTTGATCTTTTCTAACTTTTCTGTCGTAGCCTCGATCACCTCAATACTTCTCAAGTCCTTCTACCCAATGTCTCCCCAACATACGGGCGTCCTACACCTCCTACAGTATAGCAACTCATATGGTGGCATAACAATGTTGGCATGATAACTATTATTTTATGAGAATTCCGCTAACGGTAAGTGATCATCCCAAATTCCTCCAAAGTCAATCACACATACTCAGAACATATCCTCGAGCATCTGAATCTTCCTTTCTGACTGTCCATCTGTCTGAGGATGGTAAGCCGTGCTAATGTGTAGCCTCATCCCCATCGCATAATGGAATATTTTCCAAAACCTTGACGTGAACCGGGTGTCGCGGTCGCATACGATAGACACCGGTATGCCATGATGAGTCATAATCTCCTTGATAAATAGTTCTGCCAACCTCTCTGATGAATGCATCTTGTGGATCGGCAGAAAATGAGCACTCTTCGTCAATCGGTCAACAATAACCCATATGGCATCATAGCCTTTTGTCGTACGTGGCAACTTCATAATGAAGTCCATGGTGATCTGCTCCCACTTCCACTCGGGTATATTCAACGGTTGGATTTTCTTGTATGGCTTCTGGTGCTCAGCCTTTACTTGCAAACAAGTAAGGCACTTACTTATATACTCTGTTACGTCACGTTTCATACCTTCCTACCAGTAGTTGTGAAGTCACTGGATCGGTAAACATCCGAGCGTGTTCTTGACTGAAGGATAAAAACCAAAAGATAAACAAAAGTACGAACAATAATCGAATGATTTTGTTGATAAAACATAACGATTTTAAGCTCGTTACAACTTAAGAATCAAGACTTTTGGCAAGGGGAGATCGAGCATGATCTCCCCTCTCATCCGGCAGCACCTAGGCCCCGGGCAGACTATCAAAAAACCCTTAGGTTTCTACACATTGAAACTGGTATATATAGGCCTCGGCCCATATTAGATGCGACTGGGCCCATTCGTGCGATTGGACCATACGTATGGTTCAATCGTACGACTGGACCATTCTTATGGCTCAGTCTTACGAATGCCCCAATCGCATCTCTCAGACACACGACTGGTCCATTAGCATGGCTCAGTCATACGACTGAGTCTCATTCGTATATGCTCCTGCGAATGACCCAGTTTCATGTGTTTACAAGGTGTATAACATTAAGCCTAGACTATTCTTCAAGCGACGGACACACTATATATGACTTTATATGCTCCAACAAATTCCCCCTTGGACGTTGCTTGCGAATTGTAGATAACACCTCTTACAATCTTCAGTCAATCTTTGCTCTGGTTTCCAATAGAATCAAACGAACAACCATATTAGCCAACGTTGCCGATCCGTCAGGTTACTACCATATCCCTGAAAATGAATTTAGGCACAATAGCTTCCGTTTACTTTGCAGAACACCATCATAGCAGCAAGATTCCCCATATGACTGATTTTTCCAGATAATGACAAGACCAGTTTTCCATTGCTTCAATCTTCACACAGTCTAACCTGTTTAACATTAACAACTGTAGAAATTCCCCCTCACGTTCAGCATATCCCAATATATATACATTGTGCTCTCCTGTCGTCTTCATACGATGTATTGGGCAAAAGGTTGAAGGTTCCAATCCACAGCTGACAATATCAAACAAATCAGCATGCATGAAGATTCATCATCAGAAACCTGCTCACATCATCACTTTCTGATTGCGTCTTCAATTTCTCTATACATGGATTCCCCCTAAGAATGAGAATCCTCTCTGTGCGGATAAATATAACTTGATTGGCCCATAAATAGTCAGATGCTCCTGAATACCCCATAAAATCAGCACCGACAGCTGACATCTTCTCTTCTCTCTTTCGTGTTCTAACAACATTCACCGATTCTGGAAGTCCAATGAATAATGGGGTATCCATCGAACTTGTTTGACATAAGAAACTCAGGGTGAATGTGCTTTGCTCATCCTCAACTCTTGCATAGACTCTCCAGGACAATCTTCACTATTGACCCGAACATGAACCAAAAATGACCCGATAATTTTCCCAAAAAAAATTATTTTACCAGACTTTTCCAGAAGGCTTCCTGACTGGTAAAAATGGTTTAGGGAAAAATTCGTGCAAGAAGCTGTTCCAGACTCTTTTTTTTTGGTCTGGTACACAGCTCATTCGTGCGACTTGAACAGATGAATGAAGACATACGTACGAATGGGTGATTCGTGCGAATGGATACTCCGAATGGGTCAGTCGTGCGAATGAAGTACACGAAAGGGTCAGTCGTGCGAATGAATGTTCATTCGTACGAATGGACATACGACTGGGTTAGACGTACGAATGGACCATACGAATGGTTCAGTCGTGCGAATGAGGCCCAGTCGCATGGCCCAATCGCATGAACGGGTCTGAACGTAGAAAACCAGATATGCAGCCGCCACAAGGCTGAAAAACCCTAATCCGATGATTTGGACGAGATACAACACAAAATTTGTATCACTAGATTCGTTTTTATGATCTAAAGAAGATTCCGAGTCCACTTTTAACAAATAAACATCACGCGCAATGAGATTTGAGCAAAACAAGATGAACACGAGGTGGGTTTTACGTCAAGATCTGAACTTTGATCCAGAAATCAAGAGCTCGGGTTGCTAGAATGATTGTTAGATCATTCTAGTAGTAACCTGGCTCTAATACCAATTGTTAGGACCGTGTACGTACGGAGTACTAACTGATTCTTCGTTATACCAGATCAAATAGGATTCGTGCGGAATCCTATTTGATTGGTGATCCAATCAGGGAGAACGTAATCAAGATCAATCCTAACGATTAGAAAACGTTAAGAATGGCCTAGGAATGATCTGGGACGTTCTATGAACTTGGAATGGACGAACTGGATGTTCTGGGTCGACTAGGGTTTCAAGAATTCAAAGTGTTTCCTTTTTCACGAATGAAGTGGTATTTATAGGTTACAGCTATCATTCATACGACTGAGCCAGGCGACTGGCTCAGTCATGCGACTGAGTCATACGATTGGTTCATTCGGACGACTGAGTCAGTCTCATGACTCAATCGTACGATTGACTCAATCTCCTGGTTCAATCGTGTGACTGGCCCATTCGCATGGTCCAGTCGTGCGACTGAATCAGATAACGTAGTTAAACACATTCTTGAACCTTTGATGGTTCAAACCTATGTTTAACAACTGTAAACCTATATAACATTGTCATATAAGGGTGTACTAATGATTGATCTGAGTAGATATAACATTCAATAACCAACAATCATATATAGAAGAGATTCTCATTATATTGATTAAACATTACATATGTGTTACAAGAAGAAGTTCTATTACATTTAAGTTCACTAGACTAGAACTGGGGACATGTGTACCAACAACACACAACCCGAACATACAAACATGTATAAGCGCAAACCCGAGACTAAAACCCAACAAGAACGCTTAAAAATTCGAATTCTTACCTTGAATTCAGCCTTCTTGTTCTTCTTCTTCCAAAAAACTCGAATTCTGCTATTTTTCTCTCTAAAACCAAACGCAAAAGGTGTGTGCAAGGTGTATGGGCGGCCATACTCCTTTTGTACAAAATATAATATATTATTTTGTACTTTTGACACATTTAACCCCTCAACATGGGTTAAATTGCATTTTCCACTTTTATTCTTCTTTTTACAACTTCTTAAAATATCCGGGTGTTACAAATAACTCGTTATACCAAACAAACACCAAGAAAATTAAAATGGGTTTAAGTGATTTATATCTTTGGCATTGTCATCTTGGTCATATAAACAAAAATCAGTTTCAAACACTATAAAAGAAATGTCTTTTGGAAGCAAATGAAAATGGTTCATTTGATAAGTATGAATCTTGTTTACAAGGAAAAATGACCAAATTGCCCTTTAGTGGTACTAACGAGAGGGAAAAGTACTTATTAGGAGTCATACATTCGGATGTATGTGGTCCTTTTAAGACAATGACAAGAAATGGTGAGAGATACTTCATTACCTTTACCGACGATTGCAGTCGTTATGGTTATGTGTACTTGTTGACACATAAACAAGAAGCTTTCGAAATGTTCAAAATATTAAATAATGAAGTAGAAAATCAACAAAAATAAAACTATCAAAGTTCTTCGTTCGGATAAAGGAGGTGAATTCTTAAGTGATGCTTTTCAAGATCATCTAAGGAGTTGTGGGATTGTCTCATAACTTACTCCACTCGGAACACCACAACACAATGGTGTGTTTGAAAGGAGAAACCAAACCCTATTGGATATGGTTCAATCTATGATGGCTCGAAGCTCACTACCTCTATCATTTTAGGGTTTCGCACTGCTCTCCACGGTCGTATTTTGAATATGACCCCAACCAAGAAAGTGGATTCAACACCTTTTGAAATATGGTATGGAAGAGTTTCATCACTATCATATTTAAAAGTATAGGGTTGTGAAGCTTATGTTAAGCTAAACACCCAAAACAAGTTGGAAAGTCGATCCACTAAGTGTATATTTGTTGGATATCCCAAGGACGGTATGGGATACTACTTCTTTGATCTAACAGAGCAAATGGTATTTATTGCTCAAAAGGCTGAGTTCTTGGAAACCAAGTTGCTTATGGAAGGAACGACGTATAGAACACTGGAACTTGATGATGATCAAGAACCACAAGCCAATACACGCTTGCTTGACATTAGCGATCAACAAGAGATTGTTGATAATGATCAAGAGGTTTATCAATACACACAAAACATTCACAGATCTGGTAGAATTAGCATTCCACCTGAAAGATATGGATTTTTCATGAATGGATGCTATGTGGTTGACTCCGATGAGCCAACTACATACCATGATAAAATGTCCAATTCAGATTGTGATAAATGGCTGGAAGCCATGAACGTAGAGATGCAATCCATGTATGACAACCAAGTATGGGAAATGGTTGACCCTCCACTTACTCCAAACTAGTTGGATGCAAGTGGGTTTTCAAGAAGAAGACTGATATGCATGAAAACTTGGATACTTATAAGGCAAGACCCGTAGCAAAAGGTTTCACTCAAACTCAAGGGGTTGATTATGATGAAACCTTCTTGCATGTGGCAATGCTAAAGTCGATTAGGATATTATTTGCCATAGCTGCATATTATGACTATAAGATTTGGCAAATGGATGTCAAAACCACTTTCCTTAATGGACATCTCGAAGAGACTGTCCACATGGTTCAGGCTGATGGTTTTGTCGATCCATAACATCCTAACAAAGTATGCAAGTTATACAAGTCAATCTATGGATTGAAACAAGCGTCGAGAAGTTGGAATCAACGTTTTGATGAAGAGATCAAGAAACTTGCAAGGTGCCCAACCGTAAGATTGAATTTCAAATCGATCTGATACCTGGTGCCCAACCTATTACTAAGGCCCCGTATCGTTTAGCTTCGTCCAATATGAAGGAACTGGTGATGCAGTTGCAAGAGCTGCTAGACAAGGGGTTTATTCAACCGAGTATCTCTCCATGGGATGCTCCAGTATTTTTTGTGAAGAAGAAGGACGGTAGTATGCGAATGTTCATTGACTACCGTGAGTTGAATAAGTTGAGGGTGAAGAATCGTTACCCGTTACCAAGGACTGATGACTTGTTTGATCAGCTCCAAGGTATCAGTTTGTTCTTAAGGATAGATCTTCAATCTGGTTACCATCAGTTGAAGGTGAAGGAGCATGATATTCCTAAGAAACCTTTCCGTACTCATTATGGATACTACAAATTTCTCGTGATGTCCCTTGGTTTAACTAGCGTGCCAGTTGCTTTTATGGATTTGATGAATCAGGTGTGTCAGTCGATGTTGAATAAATCAATGATTATGTTTATCAATGATATCTTGATTTACTCCAGAAGGGAGGAGGAACATGTCGGTCACATTCGTGAGGTGGGAGAAGTTGTATGCCAAGTTCTCCAAGGGCACAATGTATATATATTGGGATATGCTGAACGTGAGGGGGAATTTCTACAGTTGTTAATGTTAAACAGGTTAGACTGTGAAGATTGAAGCAATGGAAAACTGGTCATGTCATTATCTGGAAAAATCAGTCATATGGGGAATCTTGCTGCTATGATGGTGTTCTGCAAAGTAAACGGAAGCTATTGTGCCTAAATTCATTTTCAGGGATATGGTAGTAACCTGACGGATCGGCAACGTTAGCTAATATGGTTGTTCGTTTGATTCTATTGGAAACCAGAGCAAAGATTGACTGAAGATTGTAAGAGGTGTTATCTACTATTTGCAAGCAACGTCCAAGGGGGAATTTGTTGGAGCATATATAGTCATATATAGTGTATCCGTCGCTTGACGAATAGTCTAGGCTTAATGTTATACACCTTGTAAACACATGAAACTGGGTCATTCGCAGGAGCATATGCGAATGAGACTCAGTTGTATGACTGAGCCATGCTAATGGACCAGTCGTGCGACTGAGAGATGCGATTGGGGCATTCGTAAGACAGAGCCATAAGAATGGTCCAGTCGTACGATTGAACCATACGTATGGTCCAATCGCACGAATGGGCCCAGTCGCATCTAATATGGGCCGAGGCCTATATATACCAGTTTCAATGTGTAGAAACCTAAGGGTTTTTTGATAGTCTGCCCGGGGCCTAGGTGCTGCCGGATGAGAGGGGAGATCATGCTCGATCTCCCCTTGCCAAAAGTCTTGATTCTTAAGTTGTAACGAGCTTAAAATCGTTATGTTTTATCAATAAAATCATTCGATTATTGTTCGTACTTTTGTTTATCTTTTGGTTTTTATCCTTCCGTCAAGAACACGCTCGGATGTTTACCGATCCAGTGACTTCACAATTGGTATCAAAGCCTTGGCTCTTGATTCTTCGTTTGATTCAATCAAGTTTTTGTTAAAGTCCATGTTTTTCGCGAAAAGATCCAATCTTTTTGCTCAAAACTAAGTCTTTACGTGTGCATGTTCTGCAAAATCAGTGTTTTTCTACTTACAGCCGTCTAGGGTGTCACAAAACACGTTTTAGGTCAAAAGTGTGAAAAATTTCGATTTCTGCAGTCTCAGTCGCACGATTATCTCAATCGTACGACTGAAGTCCAGTCGCCCGTTCATTTGACCGATTGAGTCAGTCGCTTCGTCCAATCGCCCGAGTGAGTCAATCGCCCAGTTCAGTCGCCCAGTTAAGTCGTTCGGTCTGTTCAATCGCCTAAGTCTCTCAGTCGTCTGTTCAATCGCCTAAGTCTCTCAGTCGTCTGTTCAATCGTACGTTTGAGTCCAATCGCATACAGCTAGTGTCGGTCGCATCCCAGTCGCACTCCCCAATCGCATTAGCAGTTTCATTCACAAGTTAAAGTAATAACATAATGGACTCAGAAAACTTTGCAATGTCAGCTGGAAAGGATCAAGGATACAGAACCTGCTTTTACTGGAAAATGAGATAGGGAACCATAACAAGCCACCTAAGCTATTGAGTATAGATGAATTTCCACAATGGAGACAACGTTTTGAGATTCATCTTAATGGAGTGGACACGAACTTATGGAACTCTATTGAGACTGGTTATAACATGCCCATGGGAGCTGATGGTGTTCCTTTGACTTTAAGTGGACTCACTGATACACATTAGGTTGCCTACAATGCCGAAAAGAAGGCATATGCTATTTTGACCCAGTCCATTCCCAAGGCCATTTTTCACCAATACTCAGATCTCAAGCAAAGTAAAAAGTTGATGGAAGCTCTTGAGAAGAGGTATGCTGGGAATTCTACTCTAAAGTCCCTAAAGGGTAAAGCATTGAAGAAGGAGTTTGACAACTTCTCTGCTATTGGGAATGAAAGCTTGGATGAAATTAATGATTGCTTCTATCACTTGATGAGTGAACTTCACACTCATGGAGTAAAGACGTCAATGGAAGACAAAGTTTCAAGCTTGGCAGATGGTCTACCTGAAAAGTGGAATTCATTCATTTCCATTATGCGACACAACTCAGTTTTAGAGACCTTGGATATTAATGACTTTATTCTAAAACTGAGAAAGGAAGAAGTGCGTCACAAGTACAGGACGAAAAGAGGAGCGTATACACAAGACCCATCACTCTACAATGTAACTCCTACTTTAACTCCTGCTGCAAAGTCTTCTGGAGCACCTCTGCAAACAGCATTTGTGTCCAATGCAACGTCATCTACTGATCTAGGCTCATCATCTGCAAATGAGTCTCATGGTGCATCTAGGGGTCTACAAAGTCCAATTGTTACTCAATCTGCTAAGTTGATGACAGAAAATTTGGGAAAAGTAACAGTGGAGGTTGCTAAAGAGCACATGGATCTACTTGCTGCGGTTGTGCACTCTTATGATGGTCTGGTGGCGGGTAAGATTGGAAATTACCCCCTTGCTGATGAAGACTACGAGCAAGTAGATGAAAACGAGCTTGAAAGGATGGATATCATGTGGGCTCTTGCAACTGCTGTCCGAAGAGCCAAGAAGTTTGTGAAGAAAACAGGGCAGAATCTCGTGGCTACTAAAGATACAACCTTTGGTTTTGACAAGTCTAAAGTCACGTGCTTCAACTGTGGAGAAAAAGGTCACTTCAAAAGAGAATGCGTGAAGCCTAAGAAGACTGGGAGCGGGAATCCATTCTCCTCGTTCAATAGGCAAGATAAAGACAAGAAGCCAGCATCCACAGGGAATGATTCTAAAGCTATGGTATCACAAGGAGATGAAGGACAGGACTGGTCCTTTCGGTTCTTATCTGATGGTGAAGCGAACATAGCTTCTGTGGAAGACTTGAACGAAGACTCAGCGAGTGAGGGGGAGAGCTCAGCTGATGTTGATACTGCTGACTTGGAAGAGACGTTTGATAAAGTGGATGAAATTGTCAAGAATGAGCTGAATTCAGAATCTGAAGCTCAACCTGCGTCTCAGAATGCTTTCATGGCTGGAACGTCCACAGCTGCACAGGTACAATCTAAGGATGAATTATTCGCTAAACATGCTTGTGTTGATTGTGATAAATTTAGAGAAAGCATTGACTTAAAATTTGCTAGGTTATTAGAACACAATGATAACTTAGTAAATGACTTGAAACTGTGCTCATAAGCTAATCAAGTGTTAAAACAGAATGAGAGCAGTTATAAGGAAAAGATCGATGCTTTAAATAAGCAATTAAAGGAAACTGAAGTTGTTGTGTTTAACCAAGAAAATGACATTAAATTCTACTTAAAGACCATTGAAGAGACTAAAAAGACAAAGCGGTTTTACAAGTAGAAAATGAGTCTTTGAAACAAAAACTACATAGTTTAGCGAGTTCCTCGCACATTTTGAAAAACTTGGTTAGTGAACGCAACAATGGGGAGGGTTTGGGTTACAAGGTTGTTCCACCACCACATGAGATCCTGTTGAAGACTAAACAACATCCAATAAATAATAATCCAATTAAGGATCATGTGGTGACAACTCCTTTGGTTAGTGATCCCGACACAGCAGTTAAACCTGCTTCTCCGGATGATGATCAGAAAACCTCAGCATCGAGCAATGTCACTGCTGAGAAACGGGAGGAAGAGAATGTTCAAACATCTCTTGGGTTGGATTCAAAGTCTAATGTCACACAATCCAAGATGTCTAAAACCACTCAAGTTAAATCATTTAAAAGAGATAATATTCAGCCTCAAAGACAAATAAACCAAAATGTTAAACAAGTTAAGTTTGTCAAAGGAGGTGAAAGTCTTAAAAGTTATAATAAAAAGAAAGAACCAGAAGTTTACTCACCGCCCCACAAGAGATCTCCTAGCCCCGATGAATGGAGATCCTGCTATACTTGTGGACAGCGCGGTCATATTTCAATAAATTGTCCTCGCTATCAGACTCCAAGAATTAAGGTGGAGCTGAACAACAAAGTTAATATAGATTCAAAACAGCGATCTAAGACTTCTGTTAGATCGAAAACACCTACTAGGTCTAAAAAACCTTCTCGGTCGTTTTCGTCTCCTCCACGCCAAAGGCAACACAAACAAGTCACTGACAAGTCTGTGATGCAAGCGGCAAGACCTGTTTCTGAATCTAAACCATATGCTCAAACTGTGAATCAGTCTAAGGTTTACCACAAACAATCCTTTCACAGGGATGGTTTGTGGAAAGCCAAAACAACTGATGAGTCTGAAAGTAAGGACAAGTTGAACGTTGAGATTCCATCCACTGATAAAGGCAAGTGGCTCGAATTCATGATGGTTGATTCCTCTGGGAAACCCAAGCCAGTTAAGGCTTGGGTCCCCCTCCTTAACTAATTGTTTTCAATTATGTGCAGGTTGTCCGCTATAGTGCTTCTACAAATACATGGATTGTGGATAGCGGAGCTTCCAGGCACATGACAGGAAACAAGTCTCTCCTTTTAAATGTCAAACAAATTAAAGGGGGACATGTTTCCTTTGCTGGTAACAAAGGAGGATACATTACTGCTCAAGGCGAAGTAGGTAATGAGAAGGTAAGATTTGACAAAGTAAATTTTGTTCAACAACTAGAAAACAATCTGCTTTCAGTGTCTCAGATATGTGACAAGGGCTTCAAAGTTATGTTTGACAATCGCAAATGTTACATACTGAAGTAGGAGATGGAGATTCCAGAGGAGCAGGTTCTGATGTCCGCATCCAGGTACAATGATTTATATGTCTTGGATATGAGTAATGCTTCTTCCTCTGAGTCTACAGTTCAATGTTTCCTATCAAAAGCAACAGAGAAGGAATCCATCTCATGGCATAGGAGGATGGGACACATCAATCACAGGAAGATGAATCATCTGATTCACAACAACCTCGTTGAAGGAGTTACTGTCAAGAACTTCAAACTTCCTGATTTTTGTGTCTCATGCAAGAAGGGAAAGCAGACCAGGAAATCTCACAAGTCCAAGCAAGTTAATTCTATAGAGATGCCCCTGGAGTTGCTACACATGGATCTCTTTGGACCAGTTAGCACAAAGAGTATCGCAGGAGACTGGTACTGCTTTGTAGTCACAGATGACTACTCAAGATTCACCTGGGTGATGTTTCTGAAAGTTAAATCAGAAACATTTGAATCATTCAAGGTGCTCATCATGACACTGGAGTCACTCTACAACCTGAAGGTATGGAAGATTCGTTCTGACAATGGCACAGAGTTCAAGAATCAGTGGATGGATGCTTTCTGCAAGGAAAAGGGGATTGTTCATCAGTTCACTTCAGCATACACGCCACAGATGAATGGAGTTGCCGAACGAAAGAATCGGAGCTTGATCAAGACTACGCGAACCATGTTAGCTGATTCTAAGCTTCCAGTCTAGTTCTGGAATGAGGCGGTTGCCAATGCTTGCTATACACTTAACCGTGTGTTAGTAGTCAAAAGGCATGGCAAGACTTGTTATGAGTTGCTTCAGAAGTGCAAGCCTAACTTGGAGTATCTGGAACCTTTTGGAGCTCCTTGTACACTGTTGAAGAAGACTCAGGATGGCAAGTTCAGTGAGAAAGCCGATCAAGGAATATTCTTAGGATACAACATACCAGACAAACAAGTTTACAATAACTCGACAGGTCAGGTAGAAGTGTGGTGCAACGTAGATGTTCAGAGATACACCACCCCCCTGTTGGAAAAGGACCATCATCATTCTTCAATTATGATGGCTTTTTCAAGTCCTTTAATCTTCCTCAGTTTGATTCAGATGATGAAGTTGCTACCCAGATGATGTACGATGTCCTCAACACACTGAATCTGGATTCAAGCAACATCACACCTGCAAATGGTGCCTCAAGCTCTTCGACTCCTACTCAAGACGAGAGTGATGACTCATCAGGTGATGAAGAAGCAGCTGAACTAGCATTGGGAAATCTGGAGACTGAACCTGTAGTCACCAATCTTGATTCTGAGGTTGTGGTTCCTTCCACACCAGTGACTAGGATCAGTGTGAATCATCCCCCCACGTCTATCATTGGGGATATTCAATCCGGTATGCAGACGCGAAATCAGCTGTACTCTGCTGATTATGCTGCAGTTATGGAGAAGGGTTATGTCAATGACGGGGCTTTCTCATGTTTTGTTTCACAAATCGAGCCTAAATACGTCAGTGTTGCCCTGAAAGATGAGGCCTGGGTCAATGCTATGCAAGAAGAGCTACTCCAGTTCAAGAAACTTGGAGTCTGGACCCTCGTTGACAGGCCAAAAGGAGTTAAAGTGATTGGTACCAAATGGGTACTAAAGTGCCAGAAGGATGACCAAGGTGTTGTTATCAGAAACAAGGCACGCTTGGTTGTTCAGGGATTTAGACAAGTAGAGGGGATCGACTACAATGAAGTGTTTGCACCAGTGGCAAGAATGGAAGCAATTCGGATCTTCCTTGCCTATGCATCGTTTATGAAGATCAAAGTCTATCAGTTGGATGTCAAGAGTGCATTCCTTCATGGGGAAATCCGTGAAGAAGTCTATGTCAGTCAACCCGAAGGATTTGAGGATCCGTATCATCGGGACAGAGTCTACAAGCTGGATAAGGCTCTGTATGGGCTACATCAAGCTCCTCGAGCTTGGTATGAGAAGCTCTCTACCCATCTGTTGAAACACGGTTTTCGCAGGGGTGTGATTGACTGTACATTGTTCATCAAAGAAAAGGATGGTGATTTGCTTATGGTGCAGATCTACGTGGATGACATCATCTTTGGATCTAGGAATGAAGAATTGTGCAAATAGTTCGAATCTGTGATGAAGGCAGAGTTTGAAATGAGTGCCATGGGAGAAATGAAGTTCTTCCTAGGATTACAGGTGGATCAAACACCAACCGGTATTTTCCTACATTAGACCAAGCATGTCGGTGATATTCTAAGTCGGTTTGATATGGAGAATGTTTCAACTGCCGGTACCCCTCTCGCCACAAATCATGATGTGGCTCCTGATGAGAATGGGGATTTGGTGGATGCCACTATGTATCATGGGATGATCGGATCTCTTATGTACCTCACTGCCTCGCGTCCAGATATTATGTATGCCACATGTCTATGTTCTAGATATCAAGCGAAGCCAAAAG
This sequence comes from Flaveria linearis, assembly GCA_024085815.1. Taxonomy (NCBI): domain Eukaryota; kingdom Viridiplantae; phylum Streptophyta; class Magnoliopsida; order Asterales; family Asteraceae; genus Flaveria; species Flaveria linearis. The sequence continues at coordinate 13,492,811 of CM044006.1, forward strand.
TGAATCACCTGATTGGGGTGAAAAGGATTTTCCGTTATCTGAAGGGTACTCCAACACTGGGGTTGTGGTATCCTCATGATGATGACTTTGAGCTTACTGCGTACAGCGATTCAGACTATGGTGGTTGCAAGATGAACTTCAAGTCTACCTTAGCAGGGTGTCAGTTCTTTGGAAGGCGATTAGTCACGTGGCAATGCAAGAAACAGACCTCGGTTGCTTTATCAACCTGTGAAGCTGAATATGTTGCTGCTGCAAGCTGCTGCTCTCAGATCATCTGGATCCAACAGCAAATGCGCGACTATGGTTTGCAATTTTCTAACACCCCTATTTATGTTGATAATTCTGCTACCATAGCTATTACTAAAAATCCTTTTCAACATCCAAAAACAAAACACATCGGTATAAAATATCATTTCATACGCGATTGCTATGAAAAACAATTGATTGATGTGATTAAAATTAACACGGATTTTCAGCGCGCTGACCTCTACACCAAACCATTTGATAAACCTAGATTTTTCTATCTGCTAGAGGTCAACGGTGTTAAAAAGAAAAGTGATGTGATTGCGGAAGAAACAGATACATAGTCCGACACCGTCTTTTGAATTTTTTTTATTTCTTTTATTTTAATTTTTTTTTAATTTCCTTGCGTTATAAAAATCCAAAAACACAAAAGATTTTCTGTTTTAGAATTTTAGGGGGAGATTTATTATTTCAGTATATCATTTACATAAAAAAAGGGGGAAGGTAAGTAAAGCTGAAAAGGCAAAGACAAAAAGACAGGAAATGTGACTCAACAATATGGAAAGTGATAGTACACAGGCATCGAGTTACTTGGAACACTAAAAGGATTTTCGGTTCTGCAAAGTAAATTAAATCACAGAAAAAATTATAAATCCGAGAAGTATAAGTCTAACAAAATGGGAAGATGATAGTACGCTTGGTTGGTATTGTAACTACATGGAGAAGTTGATCTAGGGAGGTGCTAGTTCACTATACGAGGTGTCGGTAGATTCAACACATTAGACGAGTAGACATCATTGGTAAACTCAATCTAAACTAAATGGTTCAATCAACTGTGGGTTCCCATCTTATCATTGGTTAACACAATCAGCCACTTCCGATAAGGGATAACGAGCAAATAAACGCCACCAAAGGTGTGCGTGTGACTACAAAAATAGCAAAAGAAAAAATTGAATACAAGCGCAATCATGCTAATAACAAACTGTTGTTGGTGCGTTATGTGAAAAAGAAAAATAAGAAATGCTCTAACAAGGAGATAGGTTGTGTGCCTCTCTGCTGTGCGATGGCACTGACCTGAGGATAAGCATAACCTACATATTCTAGAATTCATTGTTGTTTGCCGCCTCTCTGCTGTGCGATGGCACTGACCTAAGGTTTGGCTTCTCTTTGAAAGCTCTAAGAATAGTTTCTTCTTGTCAAAATACCTATAGACCGCTCGAAAGTCCTCTAAGGAATACTGATTACCATATAAGCTTGGGATCCACAAATGTTGGTTGAAATAATATAATTTAATTCTTTACCAATGCCTGTCAAAAGTCTGTGTATGGATTTAAGTGGACAAATATACTGACAATCGTCGTGTATGCACTGACTGAAGTTGATAATCAAAGTACGTTACGTATCATATCAAGCATGATTCCCAGTTAGATCTTAGAAGTCTTAGATAAGTGAGAAAGCTGTGATATGCAAGTGTGTAAAGTTAAATACTAATCAAAGGTTCCAAGTAATGGTGTATATGCCTGTCTGATTCCAAATGAGTCTGTTTCTGATATAATGTCAATGCTAACAGGCTATACAAACCTGCCCTAACAAAAATCACAAAAACATGTTCATTCTATTCGTAGTTTTAAGATTTTTCAATTTTTAGTATAATGTGTCAATGTCGGACTGTGTGTATTGTTATCTGCTAAACGTCACCAAATGTGCTTAATGTTTACTTAAACAAATTGTTTCTGAAAGGTTAAAAGGAACATGTCTGAGATGATCAGGTGGATAAATGGATCATGTCTGAGATGATCAGGTGGATAAATGGATCATGTCTGAGATGATCGGGTGGATAAATGGATCACGTCTGAGGTGATCGGGTGGATAAATGGATCACATCTGAGGTGATCAGTGAATGTGTTGTTTTAAAAGTGATCATGTCTGAGATGATCAAAAGATTATAATGTTTTATCAATTGGTTAAGAAAACTAAGGGTCGGTCCATAACTTGACAAAAATGGCTCAAGTATAGCGCAATCGCACAACTGAATCTGATCTGACCCAGTCGTACGAATGGGGTATACGATTGAACACAATCGTAAGATTGAGACATGCAAATGAGCTCAATCGGCCGATTGAATGTGACCGAATAGGCCAATCATGCGAATAGACTCAATCACACAACTGAGTTTGAGTCGGGCAAATGAGTGGAGCGAATAGGTCCAGTCGGCCGACTGAACTGAGTTCTAGTATAAATTAAACCCTCAGTCGATCGCAGACCTCATTCGCCCTAAATTCAAAATCGCACCGTTACGCTGCCCAAATTTCATTTGAAATCAAACCTCTGTCTACTCGATTACTGACATTGTGACATTGTTATACAAGTAAAATGCGACGGAAAGATGATCAAAAATTGTCAAATTTGGTTCGAAATACACGGATATTTGACCTAAATATCGAACCGAAACAAAGTTGCACAATAAACTACCTTAAACATGTAAAATGTCAAAATCTCTGATTTAGGTAGTTTAGATACATGATTACGAGTCTAATAAACATGAACTTAATGTTTAATTTAGCCATTTGATAAGTCTGAGTTTGAAATGGAACAGTTTTGTCTACAATGCGACTGGTCCCCCAGAATGAATTTCAATCGCCCGATTGAAAGGGGCGACTCATTCAATCAGCCGAATGAATAATGCGCATGGGTTGAGTGTGTGATACGACTGGACTCTAGAATGAACTTTAATCGCACGATTGTAAAGGACGACTCATTCAATCGGCCGAATGAATCATGCGAATGAATCCATTCGGTCGACTAACCCAATCGCAGGTTCATTCAAATCAACTGAACCCAGTCGTATAGTTCAATCGCACAATTGAACTAAACTGTTTTCTGATTTAGTCAAACTCTGTTTTTCATATGTTCTCACGTGCGTTTGTTATTTGTTACAGGAATACGGCTAACCGTTGGTCTATTAATCCAAAGCACAACATTTGTGCTCATTTGGATTCCACCTCGAGGAACGGTGGTGAGTTTTTAGGGATCATCGACTTCTTGAGGAGATCTAGGATATACAGAGCCATATCTACACCCTGTACTCCCTATCAGTCTATCCATCAGTCATTCTGGGAGGGAGCTTCGGTAGACCGATCAGTGGAGCTCTACCGCATCCGTGGTAATATCTTCGGTAGGGAGATTGAGATTACAGCTGCTGATATCAGGAGGGTATTAGGTTTTGGAGACGACGAGAAACACCCACTTAAGCTGCACCCTCTTACTGTTCGTGGATGTTTCCTGAGGATAGGGTACTGGGGGGACATAAAGTCGGGTGTGCTGAACAAGAGCAACCTGAGCCCCCAGTACAAGTACTTAGCGCACGTCATACTTAAGTGTATTGCATCCAGGAGGGGTGGATTTGATGATCTGTCTGATCAAATCCAAAATGCCTACGTGGCCTTGGTCCTAAACCACCCTTTCAGCTTCTCCAACATGATCTTCATGTATCTGATAGAGAACCTAGAGGCTAAAGGGAAGGAAGGTTTTAGCATGTACCCCCGATTTCTACAGCTCATATTCGATGAGAAGCTGCCCGATCTTCCCAAGGAAAAGAGGGATAAAGTGGCATTGGAGATTATGGATGACACCACTCTTGGGAGGATGAAGGTTTACAGAGGCAAGTAGGTGAAGCCGGTGATGAAGAGGTTGATTGGGCATCTGGCCCGGGCTGATTATGTTGCCCCAGGGAGACGCAAGTGGCGTCATGATGATAGTGGATCAAATACTGAAGTGATAGCTATACCATCAGATGATTCTGATGATGATGACAGTGGTGATGATGGAGATACAGGCCCCATTCCATCTAGGGCCACTACCACTGATATACCATCTCCACCATCCACCCACGATAGAACCGAGTCTGCTGGTTTCCATCAGGATTTTGTTCCTGGTGAGGAGGAAGAGGAGTCTGAAGAGGAGCCCTTGACACGTACTGTGGGAAGCAAGGTTGTTCCCACAGAACATGGGCTAAGGGCGGTCGGTGAATGCCCACGAGACTCAGGAGAGATAGCCACTGATCCGAGTTATGCACCGGAGTCGGCTAGCAGGATTGTAGGGGGAGCATCCACTTCAACGGGAACGAGGAAGAAAAGGATGGCTCAACCCCATGGTCAGAAGAAGAAGAAAAGACGTCTCACCTTCGTTACAACCACTTCCACAGCCACACCATCCACCACCACAGCCACCATATCAACCACCACCACTACTAAACCTCCACCTCATACTCCCACATACACCACCACCACCACTGTACCCCCTACCACATCATTCCCACCTCCTCCCATATTCACCACAACCACCACAACCCCCACCACTCACCAAACACAACCCTCATCTGCACCCTCGAGCTCAGTCATACCACCTGTCTCTGTGGTTGAGCAACTTGCTGCACTGAACAGCATGGTGCTCCAGTTGCTAGCCTCCGACAAGGCCAAGTCTGCTCAGATTCTACAGCTGCAAGAGCAAAGTTCTACATAAACAGCTGAGATTGAGAGACTGAGGGAGTTGACATCTTCACAAGCCCAGTTGATCACTGCACAGACTGATCAGATCACAGGCTTGCTTCAACACGAGGCTGAGACTGATAAGAAGTTGGAGAAGCTGGAGGCGGCTCACAAAACTCTATTGCTAAAGCTGAAAAGCACACAGAGTGAGCCCCTCAAGATCGGGGAAGGTGATGAAGATGATGATGATGAGGAGGATAATGAGGATGATGATAGTGATGATGATGACGAGGAAGGTGATGATGAAGATAAAGTAAAAGATGACGATGATGATGAAGGGGAAGCAGATGCATCTACATCTGCCTCTGGTCATGAGCAACGATCAAAGAAAAGACAAGACCAGGGAGCATCAACTGCTGCCCCACCTACCTCCCCTTCTGCCGAAGATCCATCAATGATTCAAGACAAAAGTACTGATTAGATGTTTTATTTCTAAAGCTTTTGTACTTGATTCATCTTTTGATGTATATGAAACTCTTGTAAATATTTAATGATTAATGTTTAATTAACTTGAGTTTATACTAATGATTGCTACTCTACTTGTTGACATTAAATAGATAAGGGATTTCAGCAAGATGAGCATGATATTGCTCCCCTCCAACAGGTCAAGTCTCAACTCATAATGATTCTTGATCTGCAGGGGATCGTCAGAAGGTCAGTGAGTTATACTCCTGAAGAAGGAGAAATTATTCACGACCTTACTGATGAGCAGCTTGCTGAAATATTTCATCTGAATCCAGACGAAATTGTTAAGGATGCTCCAATTTTTGATGATGCTAATGATGACGAGCTCAACGATGTTGAAGAAATCGAAATTGAAGACATCACAGATCAGCACTATCCAGAATACACTGATCAAGAGGGAAATGTGTTTCCAGATTTAGTAAACAACCTTGACAGTGATATTCTGGATAAACTCAGTGATAAAGAGAAAGGAGCAGAAGCCTCAACAAGTCAAGCCCAAGCCTCGGACGCCGAAGTCGATATTCGAAAGGCTGAATGGGCGGCTTGCTTCGCCGAGGTCCGAGCCCAACGTGCTACAGCAACTCAGAGTACCTACACCAAGCTATACAAAGTAAAGAAGAATATGAAGGTGTCAGGGAAGATCATTGCTTGGGCTCATTTTGATGACCTTGGCGTGTATGCAGTGAAAAGGGAGAGGGGAATCGAGTACTTCAGATTCACTCATGATCTAAAGACTCTCCCAGGTTTTGAGCTCAACCAGTTGGCCCGACTAAAGTTTCTTTATGCTGATCCTAAGAAGATGTCTAGCTGGTTTGAGGCTGCCTTGAAAAAGGAGTACAGGACTAGATGGGTAAACTTCAAACCTCAGCAGGCTACGAGGTACCTCAGAAGGTCTGAGGTGAGTCCCATCACTGGTCAGCCGAAGATAGTCCTGAAGTGGCGACCTCCGCGCACAATGTCCCGAATTCCACTGAGGGAGATGCCACAGGACTTTACCCCACACTTTAAGTGGTGGTACTATGACTGGCGCTCGGGAGAGGCAGTCATCGTTTTGGAGAAGGACGGGTCGATGGATACAATAAGGGTGTTTGACCCCATGTGGCTAATAAACTTGTCAGTGACTGATGTTTATACACTGTACAAGTGGCCACTGTTTTTTGATACACAGGATATTGTGCAAGCACTACAGTTTCAGCATATCATACGTCTATGCTTTGCACTGAATATCCATGCAGGGGTCTCCAGAGAAGAAAGAGTTAAGAGATTTGAAGAATTCAAGAAAGAAGTCAAGGTCTAGATAGAACTAGGTCCAAGGGGGAGTTTGTTGGTACACATGTCCCCAGTTCTAGTCTAGTGAACTTAAATGTAATAGGACTTCTTCTTGTAACACATATGTAATGTTTAATCAATATAATGAGAATCTCTTCTATATATGATTGTTGGTTATTGAATGTTATATCTACTCAGATCAATCTTTAGTACACACTTATATGACAATGTTATATAGGTTTACAGTTGTTAGACATAGGTTTGAACCATCAAAGGTTCAAGAATGTGTTTAACTAAGTTATCTGATTCAGTCGCACGACTGGACTATGCGAATGGGCCAGTCACACGATTGAACCAGGAGATTGAGTCAATCGTACGATTGAGTCATGAGACTGACTCAGTCGTCCGAATGAACCAATCGTATGACTCAGTCGCATGACTGAGCCAGTCGCCTAGCTCAGTCGTACGAATGATAGCTGTAACCTATAAATACCACTTAATTCGTGAAAAAGGAAACACTTCGAATTCTTGAAACCCTAGTCGACCCAGAACGTCCAGTTCGTCCATTCCAAGTTCATAGAACGTCCCAGATCATTCCTAGGCCATTCTTAACGTTTTCTAATCGTTAGGATTGATCTTGATTACGTTCTCCCTGATTGGATCACCAATCAAATAGGATTCCGCACTATTTGATCCGGTGTAACGAAGAATCAGTTAGTACTCCGTACGTACACGGTCCTAACATGTGTTTTGGTAGGTTTTAGGTGTTTGAACTCCTTTTTGCATTCGGGTTTAAAGAAGCCTTGCCTAAAAGTTATTAAAGGTGAGTTCTAGAACCCTATTTTTACATGTTTTAACTGATTTTGGGACTGGAAATACATGTATAAACAATTTTACAAAATGGATATTTATACCCGTATGAATATGTATGTGTGTAGGTGGGTGGGGTATGAATTGGGATGATTTATGGCTATGAAGATGTTATTGATGTGTTTTTGATGCTTAGAATGTAAGAACTAAGCTTAGGATATGTTAGAATTGAATTTGGGCTTGAATTATGATGATGTTAGTTACAAGTAGTTGTTCATGCGTCTGAAATAGTACCCATACGCCCAACTACCAAAATGTCAAAGTGTGCCCAAAACGCCCAAAACCCATACGCCTAAATAGTGCCCGAACGCCTAAGTGCCCATGCGCCTAAGTCAGGCCCATGCGCCTAAGTCAGGCCCATGCGCCTAAGTCAGGCCCATGCGCCTAAGTCAGGCCCATACGCCTACATAGTGCTCATGCGCCTAGAATTTGCCCAGAATGGTTAAGTGTTGGGTCATGCGCCCAATAGCGCCCATGCGCCCAAAGTGTCCCATGCGCCTAAGTGTTCATGCGCCCACGTGCCCAAAGTGTCCCATGCGCCTAAGTGTTCATGCGCCCACATAGTGTTCATGCGCCGACATAGTGGCCATGCGCCTGCATAGTGCCCATGCGCCTAGAACAGTGAGAATTATTTCTGAATTTTGTGGAAAAGCAGAATTTTAGGCTTTGAACCTATTTTGACTTGTAGGCTACTTTGGACTATTCTAAGCATGAATAAGTCATGGTTTATGAATAGTATATGCATGATAATATGATTAATGTGTGACATGCATATGTATATGAGTTGTTAGCTTTTATTAGTTTTCAAAAGGTATTTATATAGTAGTATAATATACGTTAAGTATTGTGTTATTACTTTACGTAGTATGACGAATGAGTGAATGAATGTAAAGTATAACACACTGAAAAGAAAGATAACAAAGATGAAAATGAAACGTAACAAAAGAGAGAAAAGACTTGCAAGTAGAAAGAAAGAATGATTACAACTCTTTGTGAGTTGATAGCTCAACTCTTGTTATAACGTGCGATTTTAACCCATGAGGGTTCACACAAGGGGAAACAGTCTAGGTGACTGAATCCATAATACGAATGAGATCCTTGTCATTCGACCCCGGGCTTTGTGCCAATTAGAAATGAGGCTTCGTGCCAGAAATGGTGGTTTCGGACCACAGGCTTATGCCAACAGTAACGGGGCTTCGTGCCTAGGATTGTGGCTTCAGGCCACGGGCTTCGTGCCAATTAATAAAGGAGCTTCATGCTCGGAATGGCGGTTTCGGACCGCGATGTGGGAAAAGCCTGACAGGGTCTAGAAGTAGTACGAAACGAGCGAGATGATAAAGTATGAAACGAATGAAAAGATAAAGTACTAGAAGAACGTTAACGAAAGATAATAATAAAGTGAGGAAAGGGATCCTTGTCATTCGACCTCAAAAATCATGGCTGCGTGCCACGAGGAAGGTAAAGCTTGACATGATCTAGATAGAAGTGGAAGATAATAGATAAAGTACGAAAAATGCGATAAGTACAAAATGTGCGATATGTACGAGACGAACGACAAAGGAAGATAATAAATATTACCTTGTTGTACGTATGGTGTGTAATCATGTACGACAGTAAAGAAAATGTTTTATCGAGCGAAAGGTAATATATATTTTATAAAACTAGAACTCACTCAGCAACACTGACTTTTATGTATTTTCCAGTTGGCAAGTAAAGGTTGCTGAGGATGGCACGCGGGCGGCTACTTGGATTATTTTGGATGACATCCATTTTATGTAAAATGACGCTTTTGTGGTGTAATGCAACGAATGATATTTTGTAATGATGTTGTATTATTTTGCAAAAGCAGTTATTAATGTATGAAATGATTTTAGTTAAATGATTCCGCTACAATGTTTTAAATAAATGTGCAATTTATGTGCGATGAATGACCAACTGTGAGGTGCCCGAGAATGGGGCCTTACAAGTTGGTATCAGAGCCATAGTTTAAGTGAATTGGGTAAAATATTTTCAAAACCTAATCTTAAATTGAGAATAGGACTAAAGAGAAGGGATGCCAGACCGAGTAGCTGTGTGCCATCAGGTATTTTCTTTAATGTTAACTGGTATTATGAGCGTATGTTATTTGGTCTGTTTGCCCTTAGGAAATGCTTGGGGTATGGAGAGTAAAGTAAGTGGCTAATCACAATTAGTCACTGTAATTAGGAACTTACTATACTTAACATAAACTGAGCTATTACCTTGAATGACCGTATTAGTGTTTGAATCTTATAGTGATTAGAGGATGGCTGGAGGTAGATCATCTAAGGCCTCTAGGGGTGGAGCACAGGGTGGACGTGGTGCTGGACCACGAGTCAAGAAAGGAAGACCTAGAGCTGAAAAAGTGGTCCATGGAGAGCCTGAGACCCCTCATCCAGAGGGTGGTGATGAGAATGCTAATTTGAGGGCCTTAGTGAAGGAGGTTGTGGTGGAGAAGGTTCACCAAGTCATGCAGACTATCTTACCGTCTGTGGTGACCGAAGTAATAAAGGTTGTAAGGGAAGAGAAAGGAAGGAGAGGAATAGGTCCTCGGGAAGGGGAGAACAACCGGAGACTGAGATGGTTGTCTCTACTGATGAGGAGGAAGAAGAAGAGATTGTGCCTGAGTCAGCACGAGGCTACAACTATAGGGCATTTCAAAGGTGCAACCCCCAACCTTCGATAGGAATGGCACCGCTGCTACTGCTCACCGATGGGTGAGAGAAATGGAGGCGGTACTTGACCTCAGCGAGTGTCGAGAAGACCAGAGAATGAAGTTTGCTACCCACTGATTTGTGCATACAACCTTATGTTGGTGGGAGAATATTGTCCAGGCCGAGGGTAGTAGAGCCATTAGCAAGATGAGGTGGTCGGAGTTGAAGAAACTGGTGATCGAGGAATTCTGTCCTTATTGAGAACTCGAAAAATAGAGAGGGAGTTCTAGCAGCTGGAGGCTGGTACCATGACACACCAGCAATACACCACCAAGTTAAATGAGATGGCGAGGTTGGTGCCGGATCAGATGACGCTGGTGTCAAGGAAGATAAAGAAGTACATACAAGGATGGCCAGCTGACGTACGCAGGCATTTTATCGCTGCCCGGCCGGGTACCTTTCGATTGGTGGTGGACTTGGTGGGTAGGTTATATGATGAGCAAGAGGAGACTATGGTGGAGGCGAAGAAGACAGGCGGTGGTGATAAGAGCTGGAACATGAAGCGGTTTGGACGTGGTGATTTCGCTCCAATCAACAAAAAGATGAAGATTGATGATCGTAGGGCGACATCAATCTCGGGGCTGAGGAAGTGCGGTAAATGTGGAAGGGAGCATACCGGTGACTGTAGGTTAGGATTGAAAATATGCTTCAAGTGTTGGAAGCCCGGCCACATTGCTAGAGACTGCAGGGTGCTGAGGTGTTATAGCTATGGTAAGGAGGGCCATGTGAGCAAGGACTGTAAGAAGCTAAGGGCTGAGAGTTTTGGGGAAAAGAAGAAGGCTGAAGAAGAAGGGTAGAGGGAAAGTGCTAGAGCTTTCACGATGACCCGGGAGGAGGCCAGAGTGGACCCCGATGTCATGTCAGGTATGTTTTTAGTAAACCAAACTTGTGCCTATGTATTATTTAATCCTGGTGCTAGTAGGAGTTTCATCTCTACTACTTTCTATGCTAAATTATCTGTTAGTAGTAAGAGTATTGATGAGCCATTCAATGTAGAAACAACTATTGGTAAGTCTACTAGGGTTATTGAAATAATAGAGGACTGTGCCGTAGAACTAGAAAGCCATAGTTTTCCTGCCAATTTACATATGATGCCCCTAGGCGGATTCGATGTAGTGCTAGGGATGGATTGGTTAGAAACCAACAAGGCAAACATCGTGTGTCGTAAGAAGATGATTTGATTAATTACGCCCGATGGGAGTTTGGAGACGGTTTATGGTGATCGCGTCGCTACGGTTCCAAAGGTGATTTCAATGGTGGTGGCGGAAAAGTGCATGACATGTGGATGTAGTGCCTATCTGGCCTACGTGAAGGATGTGGACGTGTCAGTACCACAACTATATGACGCAAGAGTGGTGAGCGATTTCCCAGACGTGTTCCCAGAAAACCTACCACGTGTGCCACCGGATCATGAGTTTGAGTCTCAGATTGATCTGATACCTAGTGCGCAACCCATTGCCTAAGCACCGTATCGATTAGCTCCGACCGAGATGAAGGAACTCATGGTTCAACTGCAGGAGTTGAAGGACAAAGGGTTCGTTCGATCGAGAATCTCTCCATGGGGTGTTCCGGTCTTATTTGTGAAAAAGAAGGATGGTAACGTGCGGATGTGTATCGACTACCGCGAGCTAAACAAGTTGACGGTAAAGAATCGGTATCCGTTATCAAGGATTAACGTATTGTTTGATCAGCTCCAAAGTGCCAGTTGGTTTTCGAAGATAGATCTTTGATATGGCTACCATCAATTGAAGGTGAAGGAGCAAGACATTCTTAAGACGGCTTTTCGCACGCGTTATGGACACTACGAGTTTCTTGTTATGTCTTTTGGTTTGACTAATGCACCAGCTGCCTTTATAGATTTGATGAACCGAGTGTGTCGGCCAATGTTGGATAAATCAGTGATCGTGTTTATCGATGATATCCTGATTTATTCGAGAGGTGAGGAAGAACATGCCGACCATATACGCGAGGTGTTAGAGACACTTAGGAGAGAAAAGTTATATGCTAAATTTTCTAAGTGTGCTTTTTGGTTATGTAAGGTGCAATTTTTGGGTCATGTTGTTAATACTGAAGGAATCATGGTAGACCCGGCAAAGGTTGAGGTAGTGATGCAATGGAAGTCTCCAAAGACGCCATTCGAGATCTGTAGTTTCTTGGGTTTGGCGGGTTATTATAGGATGTTCATCCAAGACTTTTCCAAGATAGCCTCACCTTTGACCAAATTGACCTGCAAAGATGTGAAGTTTGAGTGGGGTCAGAAACAGGAGGAGGCTTTTGAGGAGTTGAAGACAAGATTTACTCAAGCTCCTGTTTTGACGTTACGCGAAGGGAGTGAGGACTTAGTGGTATATTCAGATGCTTCTTATTCGGGATTAGGCTGCGTATTGATGCAACGTGTTTTGATGAACAACGATGTATTGCTTAACAACAACAATTATAAATCAAAAGAATGGGCTTTTGTTAATGAAATTCCGCTGCAATGTTTTAAGAAATGTATACCATTATGTATGTTTAGTGTTATGATTGTCCAGCTGTAAGCGTCCCGGGAATGGGGCCTTACATTTCCTTTCTTAAAAATTATAAAAATAAAAAACAAGTATGAAAATCATAAAAACTAACTGTGTTGGTGCAGAAGTTATACCATAGTATCTCAGTTTTTGTAGACATCTTGAAGCATAAAAGTCCAAGATCAGTAGACACTGGAAAACTTGTATCATATCTGATGAATAGGCCAATCCAAGCAAAAATTGACAATCCAAGCAACATTCAAAACTTCATAAACAACAAAACAACATACTCATGTTTATAAATGTCAAAAGCAAAAGACATAGCTTCATAAAGATCATTCATCAAAGCAAAACAACAAAAACTATCCACAACAGAAACATTAAGATTTGACAAGTACAAATCTTAATGCAGGTACGTGCATTGGTTAATACGGGTAAAGGTAACCCAAGCACAAAACCAATGCAGGTGATAGTTTTGAGTCATGAAAACACAAGTGAAAGTAATGCGGATAAGTTAACTCTACCGTATTAGTCTCACTACAAATATCCACAAAGTTTTCAAGTATGAAAACTAATGCGGACAAATTTGTTCATCCGTATTTGTTTTCCTTAGCCGCATTTCCCAAATAAGCCTGAGATCATTACTTAAACTTGGTTATATATTTGTATCATCATAAATTAGAAGTGTGCTTACACTCTTCTGTCATCATGTTTGAAGTTGAAGAAATATGGACAGCTTGTTGTTCATCCGCATTTGTTGAAGTAAATACGAAACAACACATGTTCTTCAGCATTTGCTATAGTGTAGAAATGCTGACCAAGTTAAACATCCACATTTGCTACAGTGCAAAAACGTGTGGTAACTTAAACCATCCGTATTTGGTACAGTGTTCAAGTGTCTGAATTTAAAACTTCCGCATTTGCTACAGTAAAAAAATGTTGCAAGCATTTACTCTTCCGCATTTGCTACAGTAAACAAATACTTACTGTTTTAAACTTCCGCATTTACTACATTAGTCAACACATTTGTTTTTAACACTTGTAAAATTTGAAAAGGGCATTAAAACAGACTATTTAAACAGATCTTTACCTTGCATTTAATACTTTTCAAATTTGAGTGACATTAAAGTGTGTCGAGCGAAACCTTACTACTGTTCTTCATCCATCATCATAATCATCAACAAAGTTCTGATTCTCGTGTTTTACAACCGCTATTTTGCTTCTAGTTTTATTCTATAGCAACGTAGTATCAAAACAAGGTGATTACAAGCAAAATCCATGAGATTCCCGACAAACTCATTTGAAATCGGAACCTTAAAAACATGAAACAATCTCTAAAATTAACAAGTAACCAAGGATTAACAGACGTTTTCAAACTCAATGACACAAATGATCATGAAAATCAACATAAACAAGTGATTTCCGAAACCCTAAATTTGTCGTATGAACAGGGGATCATCAAACTAAAAATGTCGACTTCAAAACACATGGTTGACTGTGAAAAGAGAGTTTAAACAAAAAATGAACATCAAAATCAAAGATAATTCAAAATAAAATTTAACATGCATGGCAAAATCAAGTTAGGTTAAAATGTCTTTGCAACAATACCTATGATTGTTCAATTTTGACCAAATAAAGTCAAAATTGAAATAATCAGCTTGATTTCATCAATGTAATTAATCATTTGATGTCAAAAACTAACTCATGTACATCTTGTGCAGAAGCTAATGACAAACCTCACTTGGAGCAAGGTCCATAATGTTAGTGGATTTCATGACCCTGAAGGCCCCAAAGCAAAAGGACTTAGAGATATGATTAGATTCATCTCCACAACAAGGGTTGCTCATGCTATCTTAGTGAGACCAGTCATTTATGAAAGCTATGTAAGATCATTCTGGAGCATAGCTGCAGTATCAGAGATTGATGGTGTCAAGACACTATCTGGAAGAATATCTGCTGATCACACCCTTAACATCACTGAACAAACTGTGAGACAGTGTCTACAGTTTGGTGATGATGCCAACACTCCTCAGGAACTAGAAGATGAGGGAATCATGACCTTCTTTGCCAACATTGGCTATGAAGGAGGATATGAAGGAAATAAAATTATCAAGGGTTTGGGAGAACTACAATGGAGATTTCTGATTCATATATTCCAGCTCTGTCTGTCCAAAAGAAAGACATGGTGGAATTACTCCAGTGACTACCACTTTAGCTATCTATGCTTTATGCACTAACAGACCATTCAATATGTCTGCTTATGTATTTAATGGTCGGTGTCAAATGTTCAAGAACAAAGAAGAAACATGTTCCTAATGTACCCCAGATTCCTCCAATGCCTCATCAATGAAGCATTTCCACAGCTTACACCTGTAGGACCAGTAATGAACATTCCTCATTACAATGCCAAGTCCTATATGTACATAAAGAAGAGGGATCCTAGGAATTTCTATAGTGGAACCTTCTTTCCACTACTTCCTTTGATGCTAGAGCAAATCCACCAACAAGAAGAACAAGAGGATATTGCTCTTGATGAGTAAGCTACAGAAGAAGAAGAAGAAGAAGAAGCTCATGATAAACATATTGATGAGCATGTTGTAGAAAAATAGAGGAAAAAAGGCCTGAGTCATCACATGTTGATGTAGGTGGTGATCTTCACCCATGACCTTATGTTCAAGGAGCAAGGTTGGCATCTTCACTTGTTCCATCACCAGTTCAGTCTCCTTACATGTCTCCAGGTCATTTTTCTCCACCATACATTTCACCCATAGTTGCTGAGCTTGTAGAGTCTAGTGAATCTACCAGCTCTTCAGATGACTCTGAAACATCTCCGGATAAGGAGGGTCACACTATGAGGATGCCTGTAAGACAAGTCCAATCAGAAGCAGGGCCCTCTGAAGCTTTGCTGAATGAGGAATTAATCAACCTGATATGAAAGATGAAATGATTACAGAGCTCATGTTGAAAGTACAGAGGATGGAAAATTTGTTGAATAGGATATCAAGCATAATTCAAGACAAAATTCAATAACTAAATGAGAAAGAAGCTGAGATCAAAGATCTGAAAGAGAGACATGAGGCTAAAACATCAAAAAAAGAAAAAGAAATAGATGATCCTAAGGATGCTCTCCATCAAGCTCAAGAAGAAATCAGTGGGCATGTTGACACTATGACCATTCAAACCATTGCCATGGAGGAGCAAGAAAGCCTAATTGAGAGCCAATCTGAGCTCATTACTGATCTTAGCAACCAGAATGAGATCTTACTAAAAAGGGTCTCAGAACTGGAAATGTTAATCATGATCAAGGAGGAATTGGCTGAAATTTAAGAAATAAAAGGTGATAAAGAAGAACAAGGAGAAGGTGAACAAGAAACAAAACAAGAAACAGAAACAGAGACTGATCCAAGTCTAGCCATGGTTGTCTATTCAAGTGATCCATTTGAAGAAACCATAGAGTAAGATTTTGAGCTTGGAGATCTCATAAAAGATCTAGACAGCTACTCTACTGGAGACTTTACCGATGATGATGAGTTTTGGGATTTTGTTAAAGACCCAAGACCTCTAGTAGAACACTTAGTGGTGATTCCTCAAACTCCAGTGCCCTTGGAGAGAGAGTTGAGCTTGCAGAGTGTTCCTGCAGTCACCTTATATGTTGAGCAACAAAACCTCATCAAAATCCTAAGTAAAGAGCTTAAAGAAAAAGAAGCTGCTGATAAGCAAGCTGAAGAACAAAGAAAAACAACTGCTAAAAAATCTATGCCATCCTCATCCAGACCATTAGTACACACCTACTCCAGGAAAAGGAAGTACTTGTCTGAGAAGGCCAAAGGAAAGAGGCCTGTAGAGGGAGAAGATCTTATGAAGAAGAAATAGAAAGATGATCCAAGAAGTTTGGCAGCAATAGCTAAAATTCTTAAGGAGCATGAGAAGGCCGAGGCACAGTTAAAAGAAATGATTGACATTATTGACTTCGAAGAAGGAGAGATTGAAGGAGGATACCAGGTTGATGAACCTATGGTGAAAGATATCTCTATGAAGGTTGAAACCTCTGTTGAGGAGATGGTTAAAAAGGCTCAAACCGATGACCTGATGATCAACGCAATGTTTATGATCAATCACGGTTATGATGCCGATGAGGTGTTTGGGATAACCTATGAGTCCATGGTTGAAGTAGTGAGAAAGATGAACCAACTTCTTGACCCTACACATGAGACTGAGTATGAGAGAAGAACAATCAAATCCCCAATCACATTCACCACCCCAACCATAAAACATGCTGAAACCTCTAAAGCTCCTTACCTTTATCCCTACACCATGTCTGACAGGGAAATGAAGGATTATCTTTCCAAGCAAGGATATACAAAGAGAAAGATGGGTAACATGAAGACTAATTCTCTTAGAGCTGTAATCCTCCACATGATCAATGAAAAGAAAGATAGATTGAAGAAGTTGGAAGAGGAGGTTGTAGGAAGAAGACCTATAACAAGACTAACAGCTCAAGACATCCTGCTCACCCATCAAGACCATGATGTCTTGGCACCCATTCTTAACAAAAATCCTGAGTGGTTTACTGAACCCTCTCAATTGAAGCTTCAAGAGGGGTTAACCACTTTAGAGTTGACTAAGGGTGTGTCGGCTCCAGAGGGTAAAATAGATGTAAAGATCATTGCCTGGAAATACGACAGTGATTGGAACATATTTATGATCAAAAGGATCTCAGGGTTAGTACAATTCTTCACTGAGTACTCTACTCGTGTGACACCCTGCAGATTCATGTTCTGAAAGAACTGGCTAAGCTTGAGTTAATCAATCATCAAGCAATGTACAGGGGATATGAGTTTGAAGAAATTCTTAGGATTTTCAAAAGGACAAACAACGTCGACTCATTAAAGGCAGTTTGTTTGAGGAAAGGTAAATCTTTCTAAAATCCCCTGGAGAAGAAAAACAGAACAAAAAGAACTGAAGAGTTGGTGTTCCTGAGTTGAATGTAAAACAACTGTATCACTGAAAAGGAAGATGGTAGCTGGTACCCAAACTTCCATCCCAATCTCTAATGCCTAATATGATGAAAAGACATATGAGTTGGTGATTGAATGGAAGTGGGGAGGTAAAGAAAGTGCGGAAATCCACTTGTTCAGTGGATATGAAGTAAGAGTGCTTGATGAGTCTTACTTTCACTACATCTATTCAAGGCACTTTAGGGAAATATCCAACAAGCTGGGAGAGGCAGATATGCATTTCTTCCTAAAGTGTATTAAGATCTTAAAGATGGCTTATAACCGAATCAGGCATAAGAGAGAACAGAGGAAGAAGAAGAAGACACCTCTAAATCTAGGTAGTATAGTAAAACTTGAGGTTGATGATGATGGAACACTTCTGATTCATAGAGATGAGTTGTCCACTGTTGGTGTGTGGGAACCCATATCCCTGAAGAAGATGCCCATTGAAGCAATTCACACCATGAGCCAAATAACCATTCACGTACTGAGTAGAGACAGGATGAACGAGGCCAGAGACTTCTCTAACATGATCAAGTCCATCCTAAATCCATCTCCTCCAGACCCAGACACAACTCCATTATCACCAGTCGAAGCACCTGCTGAAGACCCAGTAGAATCTTCATAACCTCATCCACTGTCAAAACCTTGAAGTACATAGGCTGTATAATCCTTAGGGAGAGTATTGATGGACCCTGAAAGGATCATACATGCCAATTCAAGTGATGGGTGATTGTTGTTCTGTTGGCTGATTCCCACAAGTCCAAGAAGACATGCAGGTGAAGAAAAGATCAAGTGTGACTATCCGCATTTATCTATGTGGATGACCAAGCAACAACTACTGACAAGTGTTTGTTCTCCCACATAAACAAGTGCGGATAGCTAAGAACAAATGCTACAAGTATTTGTTCATCCGTATTGGTTAATATGGATGCTTTACAACAATTACTGTTAAGTATTTGTTCATCTGCATTAGTTAATGCAGATGCACAAAGAGAAATGCTTATAAGTGTTTGCTCATCCGCATTAGTTAATGTTGATGACCAAACACTTAATGCTGATGAAGAATAAAGAAATACTAATGAAGCCAAGGCATCCGCACTAGTCAATACGGATGTTCAACAACTAATGCGGCTAAAGACCTTTTATACTTAGATTAGTATTTTGTATAGATGTCAGGGTAGTTTAGTCTTTTTGTACAAGCTTTATGTCAGCCTATAAATAGAATAGAATGTCTATCACATGTAAGTTTTTCACTCACAAATATACCTAGTACTCAAGTTATGAGGTTCTGAGGTTGTCTTTTCACTGTTCTTGAAAACCCTAGAACCTGTTGTAACTTTTTTCTACATTCAATACACGAGCATTTATGAGTATACTTATAGCATTAAATGTTCTTTGATTCAGTATTTCCGCTAATTAATGAAGGGATCTAAGATCTAGTTGATCAATTAGGTTATGATTTGCAGCGGAATAGTATGAGAATTAGACGGAATTTAAGCAAGAACACAAAGGATATTCAATGAAACAGTACGGTTATAACGAAAGAAAGTTTTCTGCAAAAGAGAATGTTTTCATTCATACGAAAGCTTTGGTAATTACAAATTAGGTCAACCTTCCTTTTATAGAGGAAAGGTGACGTCAGCAGATGTCACCTGATAGTGACATCTAACCGTTTTACATAAACAACTGAAAATAACTAAAACTACTGAAGATGTCCACAACAGCTGAGGACATCTTCTTACATAGAAGCTAAGTATTAACTAATACTACAACTACTAAAAACAAACTACTGAACTACTCATTACAAACTACTGAAACTGATAAAGACAACTACTGAAAAGTAAACCATCACAATTACTGAAGAGTACTACTTCAGCTGTTGTGACAACCTCTAAAGACTTGGTCTTTAGACTTTGTCTTCAGTACATGTCTTCAGACTTTTTCTTTAGTACTTGTCTTCAGACTTTGTCTTCAGTACTTGTCTTCAGACTTTGTCTTTAGTACTTGTCTTCAGACTTTGTCTTTAGTACTTGTCTTCATACTTTGTCTTCAGCTGATGTAGTCTTCTTCAGTTGTTATGATGTCTGTGGGACTTAAAGGTTTTTCTGATCTGGCTCATTGGTTATTTTGGTCCAACAAACTCCCCCTGAACCAATGCAGCCAAAACCTTTAAATTTATTGGAGTCCCACTTATTAGGCAAAAAGATTGTCTTTTTCTTCTGGATCAGCTCAGAAGTGACCATTTTAAGCACATGCCTGGGAAGATGTTTCAGTAGATCTGATTGGCAAGGGATGGATGGGAACTCTGCCTTGGGGAATTGGACACAGAGTTGTTACCCCATCCATGAAACCTACTTCCCTATAATGAGTCTGTAAGACTCTCTTACATAGGCCTCCAGGAAGACAACTTGTTCTTCCAAAGTGAGTTCTTCAGCTTCTTCTTCAAAGAAGAACTCTGGCCCATAATATTCAGACAGATATTTGATCTGTTTCCCATTCTTCAGCTCCACAGTTGTTATTTCTCTATAAGCAAACTCATCAGGGTGATTACCCTCAAGTAATAACTAGAGCTCATTGGCCTGTTATAAATTAACCCCTTTTTCACCATTTTGTTTTCTAGTAACTTTTGGGGGAAAGATTAGCTTTGTAGGCTTTCTTGAAGTCTTCTAGGATTTCCCCAGGTGACACTACAATGGCCAGCATGATCACTGCATCTACAATCTTCTTTACTTGGCCATTGTATCTATTTGGAATATTCTTGTGAATTCTGTGACTCACCCTGGGATCAGGCCAAATTCTAACTCTCTCCTTCTGATATTGAAAGGTAAATCTGAGAGTGTACAACCTCTGAGCATGTTTCCTCATAGATAGTATTGATGTACTCTGAGGAAAGTCTTTATCAAGTATGCTCAACAGCTACTCATCATGTTGTTTGTGCAGTTCTTCTTCTTCAAGCTTTACTTTGACAGTTTGCATCTGGATGGCAGGAGTGATCACTGTTGGTTGACTCTTGGCCTCAGGCATCTTAATAACAGCTGAAATGGGCAGCCTTTCTTCCTCATCATCGACTTCTTCTTCTTCTTCTTGAAGCCTCAACACCCTTCTCTTCCTCTTGGGTGCATCATCGGCATTTTGTGTTGGTTTCCTGGGTAAAGGAGTTGGTTTTGTGGGCTGTGATGATGGTTGTTTTGGTGTGGGAGATTGTACAGGCTGCTCTAGCATTTTGGTTGCAAGTAAGGATTTGGAGTACTTTGCCAGATCAGTCATCTTCCCAGCACCAGCTTCATTAAGGGCTTCTATGATCAATCCCTTTGTAAATACTTCAGACGAACAGATTTGGTTGGTTATCTCCAAAATACTGTCCCTGGTCCATGACTTCACCTCAAGGATTGATCTCCACAAATATTTTGATATGAATCTGACCATAGCTTCCAGTCTTTCCTGTTCATTCTTACTGTAACTAGCCTATCTATACTCAATCTCTTGTATCTCCAGCCTTCTGATCTCAGAATCAAGTTTAGCAGTGTCGAATCCTTGTCTAAATAGCTGATCAATGATTTTGTCCACGGATCTGCTATGTTGCTCATCAGCTTCTTTAATCATTTCATCCAACTTCTTCTCATCATGAGTCTTTTCACCACCCTTCTTCTTTTTGTATGTGACACGAAAATCCTTTTCTTTCTCCTTCTCTTTTTCTTTCTCGTTCTCCTCTTCTTTCTCCTTCTCTTTTTCTTTCTCCTTCTCCTCTTCAACTCTCTTCCTCTTGTTTACTTTCACTAACTTAGACTCGCCCTTTTGGTTGCATTGGGTTCAGGGGTTTGAATGTTAGAAAGTCTTGTAGTAACTGCATCATCAACTAAGGTTTGTATATTTGAGGAGAGCCTTTCATCAAGGGCTTAATACACAATTTCAGTGATGATGGGAGTGATGAGAGGCAAGGAAGATTTAAAGACAGCAACCATTTGCTCAAAGGGGTTCTATCCCTGAGAAATGGTGCTAGAAGTAGAGGCTGGTGGTTGATTTATTTGGAGTGGCTCAGTGTATGGGAGACCTTTTGAAGAAGGTGCCATCTGTGGGTTAATGTAGGCAGATGGACTTGATTCTTGAGACATTTTGGCAAGCAATTCTTGTAGTCTGGTTACCTCAGCCTCAAGAATGGTGTTGTCGGCTAGAACATCTAAGAAAAAGCCCATGTCATCATCAGTGATTGCTAAATCATTTGACCTCCTGATTTCATTAGGATGAACATGTGCTGAGTGTGGGTCAGTATTCACATGTGCCCCTTGATCTTTATACTGGGGACTTCCAGCCTCAGGATTATGCCCTTCATCGGCAGTTTCCTCTGGTGAGGTCTTAGAGATGTTACCAACTTCAGCCTGTTCATGTGCTGAAGCAGGAGAAGTGGCAGCCTCACCAGAAGTTCTAATCTCCTCCTCCACACGGGGAGATTGAACTGTGTAATCCATGTGCTGTGGGTTATCAGCAACACTAGAATCTTCCCCCTCAACTGTTGAGGTTTTCCCAGTTCTAATCGGTTTCTGGGGAGGGGTTGGAGTGTTTAACTGAGTCAGCACTTCAGCAATTATAAAAGTTAGGCTTTGTGGGGTGGCTTCAGTGAGAGATAGGTGTGAAGCAGATTGCACCTGGGGTGAATGGTTCTCTTCAATGGCAACCTTCTCAAATGAGAGAGGTTCCAGTAATGTGGCATCCCCTGAAGTGGTTGCTTCAAGATCCTTTTGAGAGGATTCCTGAGCGGTTGTGGTGGGTGGAGTCTTTATAACTACTGGTGGATTACTACCAGCAGTTTCTTCCTGCCTTGATGCTGCAGGGGCATCCTCAGGGGACTCAACTCCCTGAGTAGCCTTTTTGGGCTTTTTAGTTTTTGGCTTGGTGGGGACTTTGGATCAAGAGAATGAGGTTGTGGGTTCCCGCTGCTTGGGTTTTAGCAGCTTGGCAGCCTTTTTTAGTTGTGTGTTTGAGTTGTGCCTGGAGTATACTTCAGGCAAAACTGTCACAGCAGGGACTCCTAGGCCAACAAGGCCCTCAGCTTTTAATTGAGTTTCAATAATAGCCATAAGAAACCTTGGATATAATATCCATCTATTAGCCACAGGTTTCAAAGCCATATCTTTTAATTCTAAAAAGATAATTTTAGAAAAATTTAAGCTTTGGCGTTCAAGGATAGAATACAATACCTGCTGCCACTTGGAAGACATTTGATCCCATGAGGAGGTCTTGGGGGCAAGGCAGACATTGACCATGTGGAAGATTAGGCGTTCAGGGTCATGAAAGTGATTCTTCAAGATTGTAGTAGCACTTAGGTCACCTTCGTATCCATGATGGGCGAAGGATAAGTCGGTTGTATCCTTAGGATATTCGGTGACGAAGGTGGCATCATTCAGATTTAGGGTTTGCCGAATAATGTCAGAAGTGACGAGCACCTTCTTCTGGTTGACAAACGATTGGAGAGTGATCTCGGCATCATTCTCACCAGTTGTGAGGGTGACATTTGTCCAGAATTGTTGTAGGGATTTGGTGTATATGGTTGGATTCAAAAGAAAGGCCGTTTGGTATGGGGATTCAACCATCAGAACGATGGCGTCATCAAACTTGTTTCAGAAGGCCGATTTGGTGAGGTAGCCTACACAGTTATGGCGTGGTTTGAGTTGCATGGTCGCCATTAATACAGGAAGGAAGATTTGAGAATTTGAATAATAACATTCGGAGAATGAAAAGTTCTGAGGTTAGGGTTTGGTATTTATAGATTATGAAACGGTTGATGGAAAAAAACTGAAGGGTTTGGTGTTAGTCATCAGTTGTGTGAAACGACTGAAGACATGGTTTTAACCATAAGAAGTTGTAAACAACTGAAGACTTGGTGTTAGTCATTAGTAGTTGGAAACTACTGAAGACTTGGTTTTGGCTTCAGTTGTTTTGAAATGAAACAGCAGTTGTTTGAAACAGCTGAAGAGTAAAGTTACTCATCAGCTGTTGTCGTCAATTCCTAGGTTGCAGTTGTTTCATTCTGACCTCAACATTTACTCATCAGACTTTGTCTGATTTTCAGACGTTTCATTGGTCACAAGTTCTTTTAAATATTTATTCATCAGCTCTTCTGAACATTTGTTCAGTAGATCTTTTGAAATAAATACTCTTCAGAACTTGTGAACAAATTTTGTCTTCAATACTTATGCTCAAGATTACACATCAGTACTTTTGGACAAATTTGTTCTTCAATACTTCTGTTGAAAATAAGCATAAGTAATTACATCCACATCAGTAGTTGTAACGACATCAGTTCTTTTCAACAAATAATGTACTTCAGTACTTTTAAGTATTTTAGTCTTCAATCTTTCTAACACTTCAGTAGTTAGAAATATTGAAGACAAAATAACTCGTCAATACTTATTTTTGACTGTTGGATACTAATACTCATCAGTACTTATGATCTGACAGTATCAGTATTAGTCAATTTATTCTAGCTGCAGCATACCAAGCCTTAGCACTAGAATTTGAAAAGTTGCACTGTCCAAAGGCATAGTAAATATATCTGCAAGCTCATCAGCACTAGGAACAAACTTTGGATCAATCGGACATTTTTCATAACAATCCCAGATGAAATGATATCTGATCTTAATGTGTTTGGTCTTAGAATGCTGGACAGGATTCTTAACAATACAAAGAGCTGAAGCACTGTCCATCAATAATGGAGTCTTAGTCTCTGTAATGCCATAATCCAGTAATTAATTCTGAAGCCAGAGTACCTGAGATGTACAACTTGCAGCAGCAATGTACTTTGCTTCAGCAGTGGATGTAGCAACTGAAGTTTGTTTCTTACTCTGCCAAGAAACCAAACAATTTCCTAGAAATTGGCATCCACCAGAAGTTGATTTTTCGGTTACTTTACACCCTGCATAGTCACTATCAGAGAAAGCAACCAATTTGCAAGAGTGCCCAGTGGAATACCAAAGTCCTAGAGATTTAGTTCCTTGCAAGTATCTAAAGATCTTTTTGACTGCAATCAAATGGGATTCTTTAGGTGCAGCCTGAAATCTAGCACAGACACAAATTGCAAACATAATGTCTGGTCTAGAAGCTGTAAGGTACATCAAGGAACCAATCATACATCTATAAAGGGTTTCATCAACCGCTTTACCTTTCTGATCAGCATCCAGTTGTGTGGTGGTGCTCTTGGGAGTAGAACAGGGCTTACAGTTTTGTAAATCAAACTTTTTCAGAAGATCCTTTGTATATTTTGACTGATGAATGAAAGTTCCATCAGTCCTTTGTTTGATTTGCAAACCCAGAAAGAACTGTAATTCTCCCATGACACTCATTTCAAAGTTTTGTTGCATCAATTTCGTAAATGCATCACACAACTTTGGATCAGAGGATGCAAAAATAATTTCATCTACATGAATTTGAACAAGTAGCTTATGCTATCCTACTTTCATTATGAACAAAGTTTTATCTATGGAGCCTCTAGTGAAATTGTTTTGAAGAAGAAAGTTAGACAGTGTTTCATACCAGGCTCTAGGAGCTTGTTTTAACGCATACAGAGCCTTATCAAGCTTATACACCCAATCTGGAAGTTTATTATCTTCAAAACCTGGTGGTTGAGACACATAAACCCCTTTTTTATTTTACCATACAAAAATGCACTTTTGACATCCATTTGAAAAACTTTAAGATTATAGAAAACAGCATAAGCTAAGAACAATCTGATTGCCTCCAGTCTGGCTACAGGGGCAAAGGTTTTATCATAATCAATACCTTCTTCTTGTGAAAACCCCTGTACAACCAGTCTGGCCTTGTTCTTGACAATTTGACCTTTTTCATCAGTTTTATTCCTAAACACCCATTTAGTGCCTATTGCACACTTACCTTGGGGTAGAGGAACCAGCTCCCGCACTTGCTACTTTTTAAACTGAAGAAGTTCAAGTTGCATGGCTTCAACCCATCCATTGTCTCTTAATGCAACATGATAGTTCTTGGGCTCTTGCTGACTGATGAAGAGAGTATAGAAGCAGAATTGGACAATTGACTTCTGGTTGAAACTCCAACATTGATATCACCAATGATTTGAGACATTGGATGATTCTTCAGCTCTTGATAGATAATAAGATCTGTGCAAGTGTTTGCAGGAGATTCAGCAGCAACAGATGTTGATTCAGACTCTTGAAACCATGAAGGAGATGGCAATTCAAATGAAGTAGATGATGCAGAGATCTCATCAGTATTTGTTGTGGATGGAGCTGCTGAAGCTATAGGAACATCAAGTTTAGATGACTCAGACAGTTGAGCACTAAACTTGAAAAGGTGATGTCATCATCATCATCATCTTCAGTACCACCATGTGGAGAACTGTTTGCATGAGGTGAAATATTTTCAGGAACTACAACAGCTGGAGACTGATAAGGAAAATATTGCAGTATGTCCAAATCAAATAGCTCCATAGGGTTTTGGGGAATTTTGTCCTTTGGAGATTCATTAAGCTTCACATGCAAGGTCTCTTCCACTATCTTTGTTCTGCAATTAAAAAATCTGTAGGCCTTGCAAGAAGATGAATATCCAACAAAGTACCCTGCATCCACCTTTGATTCAAACTTCTGAAGTGGATTATATGTGTTAAGAATGTAATAGGGACACCCAAATTATCTAAAGAATGAAATTAGAGGGGCCAAATGATGTAACACTTCATAAGGAGTCTTCATCAGCCTCTGATTTACTAAGACTCTATTCTGCACATAGCAAGCTGTGTTGACAACTTCAGCCCAAAAGGTCAGTGGCAAACTAGAATCAGCCAACATTGACCTGGCAGCTTCAATAAGTGTCCTGTTCTTTCTTTCCACCACTCCATTTTGTTCAGGAGTTCTTGGAATGCTATACTGCCTCTTGATTCCCTTAGACAAGTAGAATTCATCAAGTGTGTGGTTTCTAAATTCTATGCCATTATCACTCCTCACACACTTGACTGGAAGGGAATACTGTTTTTCAACATACAACACAAAGTATATAATGGCTTGTGTAGCTTCATCTTTTGAATGCAAGAAGAAAGTCCATACAAATCTGGAGCAGTATTTCTTCTTTGCCATGCTCATCACTTTTACAGGACCAAAAAGGTCCATATGCAGTAATTGCAAGCAGGCAGTGGACTTTGGCTCTTCTATTGGAGGAAATGATACCTTGTGTTGCTTCTCTTTTAAACAAGCAGAGCAGTTGTCATCACATTTGAACTCCTTCATTCGTAGTCCTCTCACTAAACCATGATGGATCAGCTGATTCATGTTTTTAAGATTCACATGACCAAGCCTTCTGTGCCATAGTTTTGATTCCTGAGGAGAGACCTTCGAGAACAGGCAAGGATGGCCTTTTAGATCAATTTTCTTTGATAAATCAAAGGCATATACTCTTCCTGTCCTGTTGGCCTTCAGGAGAGTATATTCATCCAATACCTTATCAATCAGACTCAGAACTTTGGAATACAAAATCCTGCAGTTCTGGCTGGTGAAAAGGGCAACATGACTATCACACATCTGACTGACACTCAAGAGATTGTACTTGAGATTCTCCACATGGTTGACATCATCAAACCTTATTTCACCATTTGAAACAAAGGCTTTGCCGATGATGTAACCTTTAGCATCATTACCAAAAGAAACAAATCCCTTCTTTCCTTGAAAGTAGTCATTAAGAAGAGAACTGCTCCCTGTCATATGCATGGATCCTCCACTGTCCACATACCAGATGCTTCTTTGGCATGATGAAGAACCCTGCATGTGTCAAAAGAAACTAGTTAGTTTTTGAGACCCAAACCATTTTGGTTTTGGGTCTGTTCTCATCAACAGATTTTACACTAACTGGTTTGTCATAATTAACAGCCTGTGGAAGTGGAGATGGTGTGGAAAAGGAGTCCTTTAATTTTGGCTTGGTTTTCCTTTTCTGTGGTTTAATCATAGGTACTTCTATTTGGTTGACTCTCCCCAATAGATGTTGAACCATCATAACAAGTTGGGTCTGATTGTTTGCTAAAGCTTTCAGTTCATCAGACACATCAGTTCTTGTGTTTGATTGGTTCCTGTGTTTTACCATTTCCTCACTTTTGACAGACACAGACTTGGTCTGTTGTTTTGGTATTCCATGAGGAATCCATTGACCACCTTCAGCTGTTTCCTGATAAACCCCTTCCTTCTTTTTGGATTTCTTCAAGGAATTTGGGTTTTTAGGTTGAGATGCCTCTGGTACAAACTTGGTTTCAAATTCATTTTTTATTTTATTAATTTTCTTTTTGGTGTTCTTATCTTTATTGAATTTTGAACCCTTTCTGTACCAACAGTCATCAGTGAGATGACTGAATAAGCCACATATTTCACATGGCTTTTTCTTCATCTTCAGTTGATCAACTACTGAAGAAGATGAAACTACTGAAGGTTTGTTCTTCAGTACTTTCTTCCTTTATGTACTTATATTAAGTACTGCCGGATTCTTAACTACTGAAGATTTGTTCTTTAGAAGTTTTCTATCAGTACTTTTAGACTTCCTGATAGACCCTTCAGCAGTTGTCAAACCATTTTTGTTCTCAATGGGTTTGGTTTGTTCTTCAGGTGTTGTAACTTGTCCTTCAGTACTATGAGTACTTTATGAGACAACACCTGAAGTGATTAGCTTTCTCCTAATCATGTGTTTGTCAGTATTGGAACCATCAGCTGATTGATTTGCTGAGGTGCTAATACTGACTTCATCCTCTGATTTTGGTTCATTACCAGAGGGTGAGACACATGATGATGTGGATTGGTCATTGCTTTCTCCTTCAGATTCTACTTCTAATTTGGGAGTAAAATCTGTAGGAGGAGCAGTGTGATTATAACCAATCCCAAACTTCACATTTGAAGCTGTTTGTTTGTTGAGAAGCATTTCAAACCCCTTGCATGGTGTTACCCAGTGTTCACACTCTATCTGGGTATCTGCAAGTGTTTCTTTGAGATCCTTGTATTTCTCTAAGATGACTTCTAACTTTGCCTTTTCATCAGTGATTTGATATTTTAATTTATAAATCTCATCATCTTTTTCATTTAAAACCGACTCAAACTCAGCTTT
Organism: Flaveria linearis; assembly: GCA_024085815.1. NCBI lineage: Eukaryota > Viridiplantae > Streptophyta > Magnoliopsida > Asterales > Asteraceae > Flaveria > Flaveria linearis. The sequence continues at coordinate 13,521,541 of CM044006.1, forward strand.
TCTTTTGGAAATCACTTTCTCTACCTCAAGATTTTTATTGATTAAAGCTACATTTGCTTCTCTAATTGAGGCAAAGGTAGTTATGCATGACTCAGAACACAACTTGGCTTTAGCCTCTGAAGATACATGTGGTACCTGTAATGTAGAAGCATTTGAGCATGAACCATCAGTAGACTCCAGGGCCATAAGAGCAAGATTTCAAAAAGGGTTTTCACCACCATGTTGACTAGCACCAGGAAACAGTTGTTCATGATAACCAGAAAGATCATCTGGTAAGCTGCTCCAGTCAACAACTCCAGGGGTGAAAAAGCTTTGTTGTGGTTGAGATTGAGATTGTTGATTTGATTGAGATAGTTGAGGCTCAGTTAGGGTAGGTGTTTGTTGAGCTGTGGGTACTTGAACCTGATTCGATTGAGGCATGTAAAAACAGGGGTAAGGATATGACATAGGACCTTGAGGGACAAAATATGAAGGAGATGATTGAACTTGTGAAGGATGACCAGAACTGGTGGAATGTTGCCCTTTGTTTTGTGAGCTATTGCTTGGGAATGTCACAAAGGGTGCAGATGAGTTAGATCCAGATGATCTACACTCTCTTGCAAAGTGTCCAAGTCTATGGCACTTGTGACACCTCAACTTGCTCTTGTCAAAACCAATCTTGGTTTTGCCAGAGAGACCTGGGAATTTCCGACCAGTCCTTTTGTAAAACTTTTGAGATCTGATGTTGATCATTGCCATTTGACTCAAAACATCCATCTCTTCTAGATTATCATCTGAAATTCCTTTTAAATCATCCATCAAAAAGCACAAATTATCACTACTACCACCTGAATTACTATCAACACCAACAAAAGCATGTTCTCCACTGTTTGTAGAGAAATCTATATGCTCATCATATGAACCTTCTGATGCAGCATACTCTGACTCCTGACCGACCAATGCAGTATTTCCTGGTACAAAGTCTTTAGTGAGCTTCCTAGATGAAGACAGTTTCCTTTTCTGTTCTATCTCTCGTTCAAATGTCAACAGTTTCCTATGAAGTTGGGTGAGAGATAGAGTGTCCAGATTTGCACCGGAACGTAGGACAATAGTATATGTGTCCCATCTCTCAGGCAGGGATCTGAGGAATCTGTTGTTCATCTCTCGTTCAAATGTCAACAGTTTCATACGTAAGCTTCGGTAATTACAAATTAGGTCAACCTTCCTTTTATAGAGGAAATGTGACGTCAGCAGATGTCACCTGATAGTAACATCTAACCATTTTACATAAACAACTGAAAATAACTAAAACTACTAAAGATGTCCACAACAGCTGAGGACATCTTCTTACAATAGAAGCTAAGTATTAACTAATACTACAACTACTGAAAACAAACTACTGAACTACTGATTACAAACTACTGATTACAAACTACTGAAACTGATAAAGACAACTACTTAAAAGTAAACCATCACAACTATTAAAGAGTACTACTTCAGCTGTTGTGACAACCTCTGAAGTCTTGGTCTTCAGACTTTGTCTTCAGCACTTGTCTTCAGACTTTGTCTTCAGTACTTGTCTTCAGACTTTGTCTTCAGTACTTGTCTTCAGGCTTTGTCTTCAGCTGATGTAGTCTTCTTCAGTTGTTGTGATGTCTGTGGGACTTAAAGGTTTTTCTGATCTGGCACATTGGTTCTTTTGGTCCAACAATTAACTTCTGACTCAACACCATATTTGATCCTTCTTAACTTAACATCAACAGAGAATATCATTCTTGGACCCAGTCAGTGAACTAAATGATCGGGTGACTAGAAGCAAGTCAAGTATTGCAAACATCTGTTTGTTTTCTTGCTTTCTATGTCAGATAGTACCCAAGAACATAAAAGAGTCTCTTCAAGACAATAGATAGATCAAGGCAATGCAGGAGGAGTTGCTCCAGTTCAAGAAACAAGAGGTATGGCAACTGGTAGATCTGCCCAAAGGTCAATACCCTATCGGTACCATGTGGCTATACAGAAATAAGACTGATGATAGGTGCATCGTCATCAGAAACAAAGCAAGACTAGTGGCACAGGGATACACACAAGAAGAAGGCATAGACTATGATTAAGTGTTTGCTCCTGTAGCCAAATTAGAAGCTATTAGAATTTTCCTTACGTACTCTGCATCCATAAAATTCACTGTGTATCAATAGGATGTAAAGTGTGCCTTTCTTTATGGCAAGATCACTGAAGAAGTCTATATGAGTCAACCTCCAGGCTTTGAAGACCTATATTTCCCTCATAGGGTATACAAGCTTGACAAAGCCTTGTATGGTTTTCATCAAGCTACATGAAAGTGGTATGAGACTCTATCATCTTTTCTGCTCTCAAATGGATATGAAAGAGGAAAGATTGATCAGACTCTATTTAGAAAGAGAAAAGGAAAAGACATGTTACTAGTCTAGATTTATGTGGATGATATCATCTTTGGCTTAACAAACAAACAACTTTGTAAGAATTTTGAGTTTCTCATGCATTCCAAGTTCCAAATGAGTGCTATGGGAGAACTCACTTTCTTTTTACGAGTGCAAGTGCAACAAACAGCAGATGGAATCTTCATCAATCAATCAAAATATATGGAAACCATGTTGAAGAAGTTTCATTTTACAGATTGTCAGTCTATCAGAACACCTGTTGATACCAAGATGAAGATAGGTCCAGATCCTGAAGGAAAATAAGTGGATCATACTCATTATAGATATATGATAGGATCACTCATGTATCTAACAGCTAGTAGACCTGACATTATGTTTGGTGTATGTGTTTATGTCATGTACCAAGCAGATCCTAAGGAATCACATGTGAATGCAGTCAAGAGGTTATTCAGATATCTCAAGGGCAAGCCTGCACTTGGATTATGGTATCCAAAGGAAGGAGATTTCAATCTCTATGCATACACTAACAGTGACTATGGAGCATGCAACTTCAATTGGAGGTCCACATCTGGCGGTTTTCAATTTCTTGGTCCCAGACTGGTCTCCTGGCAGTGCAAGAAGCAGATAAATGTGTCTGTTTCAACAACAGAAGCTGAGTACATTACAGCATTAGCTTGTTACTCTCATATTTTCTAGATTCAAAACCAGATGCTTGATTATGGTTTTAACTTCTTGCACACACCAATTCATATTGACAACACAGTAGCAATGTTCATAACAAATAATCCAGTTCAACACTCAAAAACTAAACATATTGAAATTAGATATCATTTTTTGAGAGATTGTGCTAAAAAAAGGTTAATAAAATTGATATAGGTCCATATTGATAATCAAATAGCTGATTTATTCACTAAGGCATTTCATCCCAGCAGATTTGAATTCTTAGTTCAATCAATTGGCAAGATTAACCTTGAGTAAAAACAAAAATCAACAAAAACATTCAAAAATTCATAAAATACAAAAAGAATTTATCTTGTAGAAGTATATGTCTTATACTTATGGGAAATGATATAATTACAGTCGTTATATCATTCACTGTGCTTATTTATAAATCTCAAATGACTGACATGACTTATCTAATATGTGGGTAGGCTCAATTTGTAAAAGACAACACATGTAGTGATGAACTAAAGCTTATATTTAACAGTGAAGGTTTCATCTCAAAGTGTGTGTAAGTATTAGCTTATCTAAATATGTGTGTGTAGCAACCTAAATACACTAGGTAATGATGTCTTATGAATCTCTTTTACTCGCATCAGTTTTCCCTTTGTTTTGTTGAGCAAATACCTGGAAAAACAAGCACATAGTGTTGATGTCATGATCCATCAAGATTCCCAATGAGGAACACATCCAACTTGGATGAATCAATATAATAAAATACATTCTAAGTGAATGCAACAAAAGAATCCTAATAGATCACCTTCCAAAGTGAAGTTAAAAGAATTCCAATGTGAATCAAAAAGGATAAAAGGATCAAAACAAAAGAATCCCAATAAGGATCAAGCAAAATGAGATTTCATATTTCAAGTGACCTGGTCAAGTAAGTTATTAATGTTCTAACATACATTGCATACAGATGGTTGACCTTACCATGCTTTTGAGTGTGAGGTACATGTTGAATACCAAATCAACTCAAAACATGATAAGATCACTAGCATTAAGATATTGACCAAGTATGAGTTTAAGAGGACAAACATCCCTTTAATCAATATTTTCATGACAATGTTTGTTTTACTAACAATTACTTGCACTTGTGAAAGGTAAGATTGATATGATCCCAAGAAAGGTATATCGCCACTTCATGTACAGATAAGAAAAACGAAAATCACAATTTTTTAAAAAAAATTTAAAAATATTTCTCCTCAAAATTTTAACAAATCTTTAAAGTTCCTATCTCTTATGGATATAAATTTTAGGGGGAGTAATTAAAACTTTTGATCATTTTGTACAGTTGTTTCCTTTCTTGAAAAATATAAGAATCAAAAGAAAAAAAGGTATAAAAAAATCAAAAAACTGAATGTGATTGTGCAGAAGTTATACCATAGTCTTTTAGTTTCTGTAGATATCTTGAAGCACAAAAGTCCAAGATCAGTCAACACTGAGAAACTTGTATCACATCTGATGAACAAGTCAATCCAAGCAAGAATTGACAATCCAAGCGACAGTCAAAACTTCATAAGCAACAAAACCAATGCGGGTAATAGTTTTGAGTCATGATAACACAAGTGAAAGTAATGCGAATAAGTTAACTCTACTGTATTATTCTCACTACAAATATCCACAAAGTTTTCAAGTATGAAAACTAATGCGGACAACTTTGTTCATCTGCATTTGTGTCCGCATTTGATTTCCTCAGCCGCATTTTCCAAATAAGGTTGAGATCATTACTTAAACTAGGTTGTATATTTGTATTAACATAAATTAGAAGTGTGCTTACACTCTTCTGTCATCATGATTGAAGTTCAAGAAATGCAGATAACTTTGTTGTTCATCCGCATTTGTTGAAGTAAATACAGAACAACACATGTTCTTCAGCATTTGCTTCAGTGTACAAATGCAAAGACCAAGTTAAACATCAGTATTTGCTATAGTGCAAAAACATATGCTAACTTAAACCATCCGCTTTCGCTACAGTGTTCAAGTGTCTGAATTTAAAACTTCCGCATTTGCTACAGTAAACAAATGTTGCAAGAGTTTACTCTTCCGCATTTGCTACAGGACACAAATGCTGGCTGTTTGAATCTTCCGCATTTGCTACAGTAGTCAACTGTATTTTTTTTAACACTTGTAAAATTTGGAAAGGAAATTAAAATGACTATTTAAACATATCTTTACATTGCATTTAATACTTTTCAAATTTAAGTGACATTAAAGTGCGATGAGCGAAACCTTACTACTGTTCTTCATCCATCATCATAATCATCAACAACATTATGATTCCTGTATTCTACAAACAATATTTTTCCTCTAGTTCAATTCTAAACCAACGTAGTATCGAAACAAGGTGATTACAAGCAAAATCCATAAAATTCCCGACGAACACTTTTGAACTCAGAACCCTAAAAGAAGAAACAATCTCTAAAATCAACCACTAACCAAGGATTAACATACATTTTCAAACTTAATGACACAAATGATCATGAAAATCAACACAAACAAGTGATTCTCAAAACCCTAAATATGTCGTATGAACAGGGGATCATCAAACTAAAATTGTCAACTTCAAAACACATGGTTGAGTGTGAAAAAAGATTTTAAACAGAAAATCAACATCAAAATAAAAGATAATTCAATAAAAATTGATCATGAATTGCAAAATCGAGTTAGGTCAAATTGTCTATGCAACAGTACCTTTGATTGTTCAATTTTGACCAAATAAAGTCAAAGTTGAAATAATCAGCTTGATTTCACCAATGTAATTAATAATTTGATATCAAAAACTAACTCATATGCATCTTGTGTAGAAGCTAATGGCAAACCTCACTTGGAGAAAGCTCCATAATATGAGTGGATTTCTTGACCATCAAGTCCCTAAAGCAGAAGGACTTAGAAATATGATAAGATTCATCTCCACCATAAAGGTAGCTCATGCTATCTTAGTGAGACAATCATTTATGAAAACTTCATAATAACATCCTGGAGTACAGCTGAAGTAGCAGAGATTGATGGTGTCAAGACACTATCTAGAAAATATCTGCTGATCACACCCTTAACATCACTGACAAAATGTGAGATAGTGTCTACGGTTTGGTGATGATGCCAACACTCCTCAGGAACTAGAAGATGAGGAAATCATGACCGTCTTTGCTAATGACTGCTATAGAGGAGGATATGAAGGAAAGCAAGTTGTCAAGGGTTTGGTAGATCTACAATGGAGATTTCTGATCCATATATTCCAGCACTGTATGTCCAAAAGAAAGACAGGGTGGAATGATATTCCAGTGACTACCTCTTTAGCTATATGTGCTCCATGCACCAACAGACCATTCAATATGTTTGCATATGTTATTCATTGTTCTGGTGATAAATGTTCAAGAAGGAAGAAGACACGTGTTCCTTATGTACCCTAGATTCCTCCAATGCCTCATCAATGAAGCATTTCAACAACTTACACTTATAGGACCTGTAATAAATATTCCGCATTATAATGCCAAGTCCTACATGTACATAAAGAAGAGGGATCCTAGAAATTTCTACAGTGGAACCTTCTTTCCACTACTTCCTTGGATATTGGAGCAAATCCAACAACAAGAAGAACCTAGGATATAGCTTCTGATGATCAAGCTCCAGAAGAAGAAGAAGAAGAAGCAACTCATGATCAACCATATGTTGATGAGCATGCTGCAAAAGAAATAGAGGAACAAAGACCTGAGTCACCATATGATGATGTAGGTGGTGATCTTCACTCAGGACCTGTTGTTTAAGAAGCAGAAATGGCTTTTCCACTTGTTCCATTACCTGTTTAGTCTCCTTACATGTCTCTGGCTCATTTTTCTCCACCACATATTTTGTCCATAGCTACTGACCCTGTTGAGTCTGGTGAATCTACCAGCTCTTTAGATGACTCCGAATCATCTCCGGATAAGGATGGTCACACTATGAGCATGCCTGTAAGACAAGTCCAATCAGAAGCAGGGCCTTCTGAAAGCTTTGCTGAATCAGGAATTAATCAACCTGCTAAGAAAGATGAAATGATTACCGAGCTCCTGTTGAAAGTGCAGAGGATAGAAAAGTTGTTGAATAGAAGATTAGGCATAATTCAAGACAAAATTCAAGAGCTGAATAAGAAAGAAGTAGAAAACAAAGATCTGAAAGACAGACATAAGGCTGAAACATCAAAGAAAGAAAAAGAAATAGATGATCTTAAGGGTGCTCTCCATCAAGCTAAAGAAGAAATCAGTGGGCATGTTGACATTGTGACCATTCAAACCATTGCCATGGTGGAGCAAGAAAGCATAATTGAGAGCCAATCTGAGCTAACCACTGATCTTAGCAACTAGAATGAGACCTTACTGAAAAGGGTCTCAGAACTGGAAATGTTAATCAAGATCAAGGAGGAATTGGTTGAAGATCAAGAAACAAAAGGTGATGAAATGGAACAAAGAGAATATGAAGTAGAACCAAAACAAGAAACAAAAATAGAGACAGGCCAAGTCTAGCTATGGTTGTCTATTTAAGTGATCCTTCTGAAGAAACCACTGATCAGGACTTTGAGCTTGGAGATCTTATTAAAAAGCTAGACAGCTACTCTACTGGAGACTTTACCATTGATGATGAGTTTTGAGATTTTGTTAAAGGCCCAAGACCTCCTGTAGAACACTTAGCAGTGATTCTTCAAACTCCAGTGCCCTTGGAGAGAAAGTTAAGCTTGTAGATTGTTTCTGCAGTCACCCTGTCTATTGAGCAATAAGATCTCATCAGAAGACTAAGTGAAGAGCTCAAATAAAGAGAAGAAGCTACTAAAAAGCAAGCTGAAGAACCAAGACAAACAACTACTAAAACATTTGTGCCATCCTCATCTAGACCATTTGTACACACCTACTCAAAAAAGAGGAAGTACTTGTCTGAGAAGGCCAAGGGAAAAAGGGCCGTAGAGGAAGAAGAGCCTGTAAATAAGAAACAAAAAGATAATCCAAGAAGTTTGGCTGCAATAGCTAAATTTCTTGAGGAGCATGAGAAGGCCGAGGCATAATTAAAAGAAATGATTGACATTATTGACTTGGAAGAAGGAGAGATTGAAGGAGTATACCAGGTTGATGAACCTATGATAAAAGATAGTCCTGTGAAGGTTGAAACCTCTGTTGAGGAGATGGTTTAAAAGGCTCAAACTGATGACTTGATGATCAATGCAATGTTTCTGATGAATCATGGTTATGATGCCGATGAGGTGTTCGGGATGACCTATGAATCCGTGGCAGAAGAAGTGAGAAAGTTGAACTAACTTCTTAACCCAATACATGTGACTGAGTATGAGAGAAGATCAGTCAAATCCCTAATCACATTCACCACCTAAACCATAAAACATACTGAAACCTCTCAAGCTCCTTATCCTGATCCCTACACTATGACGAAAACGGAAATGAAGGATTATCTACCCAAGTAAGGATATACAAAGAGAAAACTGGAAAACATGAAGACTAATTCTTTTAGAGCTGTAATCCTCCAGATGATCAATGAAAAGACAGATAGATTTTAGAAGTTGGAAGAGGAGGTTGTAGGAAGAAGACCTAAAACAAGACTCGTAGCACAAGACATCCAGCTCACCCATCAACACCATGATGTCTTGGCACCCATTCTTAATAGGAATCCTGAGTGGTTTACTGAACCCTCTCAATTGAAGCTTCAAGAAGGGTTAACCACTTTAAAGATGATTCAGGGTGTGTCAGCTCCAGAGGGTAAAAAATGTTAAGATCACTACCTCGAAATATGATAGTGACTAGAACATGTTTATGATCAAAAGAATCTTAGGGTTAGAACAATTCTTCACAGAGTACTCTGCTCTTGTGAACACCGTGCAGATTCATGATCTGAAAGAACTTGCTGAGCTTAAGTTGATCAATCATCAAGCAATGTATAGGGTATACGATTTTGAAGAAATTCTTAGGATTTTCAAAAGAACAAAGAGCTTCGACTCATTAAAAGCAGTCTGCTTAAGGAAAAATAAAACTTTCCAAAATCCCCTGGACAAGAAAAAGAGATAAAAAAGGACTGAAGAATTGGTATTTCCTAAGTTGAATGTAAAACCAACTGAATCAATAAAAAGAAAGATGGTAGCTGGCACCCAAACTTCCATCCCAATCTCAAATGTATACTATGTTGAAAAGACATATGAGTTGATGATTGAAAGGAATTGGGGAGGAAAAGAAGGGGTAGAAATCAGACTGTTCAGTGGTTATGAAGTAAGACTGCTTGATGAGTCTTACATCCACTACATCTTTTCAAGGCACTTCAGGGAAATATCCAACAAGCTGGGAGAAGCAGATATGTATTTCTTCCTGAAGTGTATCAAAATCTTGAAGATGGCTTACGAGCAAATCAGGTATAAGAGAACAGAGGAAAAAGAAGAAGACACCTCTCAATCTGGGTAGTATTATGAAACTTAAAGTTGATGCTGATAGAACACTTCTGATTTAGAAAGATGGGTTATCCACTGTTGGTGTGTGGAAACCCATATCTCTGAAGAAGATGCCCATTAAAGCAATTCACACCATGAGCCATTTGACTATTCACGTACTAAATAGAGACAGGATGAACGAGGACAGAGACTTCTCCAACATGATGAAGTCCATCGTGAATCCATCGCTTCTAGACCCAGGCACAAGTCCATTATCACCAGTCCAAGCCCCAGCTGAAGACCCAACAGAATCTTCAAAACCTCATCCACCATCAAAACCATGAAGTATGTAGGCTGTATAATCCTTAGGGGGAGTATTGTTAGACCCTAAAAGGATCATACATGCCAATTCAAGTTATGGGTGATGGTTGTTCTGTTGACAGATTCCCACAAGTCCAAGAAAACATGCAGGTGAAGAAAAGAAGACAAGTGTTGGCTATCCGCATTTGTCTATGCGGATGACCAAGGAATAATACTGACAAGTGTTTGTTCTTCTGCATAAACAAATGCGTATAGCTAAGAACAAATGCTGCAAGTATTTGTTCATCCATATTGGTTAATGCCGATGCTTTAGAACAAATGTTGTTAAGTATTTGTTCATCCGTATTTGTTAATACGGATGCGGTGTTTGCTCATCCGAATTAGTTAATACTGATGACCAAACACTTAATGTTGATAAAGAATAAAGAAATGCTGATGAAGCCAAGGCATCTGCATTAGTTAATACAGATGTTCAACAACTAATGTGGCTGAAGACCTTTTGTATTTAGACTAGTATTCTGTATAGATGTTAGGGTAGTTTAGTCATTTTGTACATGATTTATGTCAGCGTATAAGTAGAATATAATATCCATCATATGAAAGTTTTTCACTTACAAAGATACCTAGTACTCAAGTTACGAGGTTTTGAGGTTGTCTTTTCACTGTTCTTGAAAACCCTAGAACACGTTGTGACTTGTTTGTTCTACATTCAATATACAAGAATTTATGATTATAGTTACAGAATTAAATGTTCTTTGATTCAGTATTTCCGCTACTTAATCACTAACTCAACACCATATTCGATCCCTGTTGACTTAACATGAACAGATAATATAATTCTCGGACCCAGTCAATATATATATATTATTTGATGTATGCTGAGTCAGAAAGCAACTGACTTGAGTATGACAAGATGGTAACTCTCAGTCTCTTTTAGCATGGAGTCAGTGTATTCACAAAACCTTGATGAGTTCCCCACTTCAGTCATAGAGAACTTAATTTTTAGTGTATCATAGAACATAGTGCTTTTCATCCTTGTTCGTCATGCCTATTAACATATCAAACATAATCCAAGTCAGTGTCTTGTATGCCTGTGTATGTAACAATAAAAAATCAAGAAATGTACTCTCATTTACTATATGCACTTGAAAAATTATATTTTCTCTAACATATAAAACTTTCTTTTTCTTTTCAAAATTACTCCCCCTAAAAACAAACACTTTTTTAAGTATTTTTCAAATTTTAAACACTTTTTTTAAGTACTTTTCAAATTTTCTCCCCTTAAAATTATGATTATCTAAAAGAAAATAAAAATTTTTAACTAACAAAGAAAAATATTTTTGTAAAGCGTGTAAGCATAACAATTAACCAAGGTTAATCATTCCCAAATATTGAACTAGGAAGTCAAATCTAGAATGATCAAATGCCTTAGTAAACAAATCATCAATGTTATCATCTGAGGAAACTGATTCCAAGTGGATAAGTTTTCTATCAAAACAATCACGGATGAAATACATGTAGATGTCGATGTGTTTTGTTTTAGAGTGTTGAATTGTATTCTTCACAATATTAAGAACTGCAGTGTTATCACACAAAATTTTGGTGTCAAAAATGTTAAGTCCATAATCAAGAAGTTGTTGTTGGATCCAATCAATCTGTGAACAACAACTTGAAGCAACCACATATTCAGCTTATGTAGTTGAGGTGGACACTATCTGCTGCTTTTTGCATTGTCATGAAATCAACCTATTGCCAACAAATTGACATCCACCGGTTGTTGATTTTGTATCCAAGATACATCCTTCATAATCATTGTCAGTATAAGCAAATAAATTGAAATTGTAGTTTTTAGGATACCAAAGACCATGTGTTGGTTGACCCTTGAGATATTTGAAAATCTGCTTGACAACTTTCATATGAGATTCCTTTGGATTACTCTGACAATGTGCATACTGACAAACAGGGAACATGATGTCTGGCCTGATTGTAGTAAGATACATCAGAGAAACGATCATTGATCTATGAGTGTGTTGATCAACATCTTCTCCCGTGAGATCTGAAATCAAAGTTAGATGAGAAGACATAGGAGTTAGAACTGTATTGGAGTCTTAAAACTTGTATTTATCAAGGACAGAATGGATATACTTTTCTTGATGAATCAGTATACCCTTACCATCCTGTTTTACTTGGATGCCCAAGAAGAATGATATCTCTCCAAGTGAACTCATCTCGAATTTCTTCTTCATCACAACTTCAAATTCCTTACACATATCATCGTTGGTAAATCTAAAGATAATATCATCGACATAAAATTGAACGAGAATCAGATCTGTAAGGCCCCGTTCTCAGGCACCTCACAGTTGATCATTCATGGCACATAAATCATAAATTTATTTAAAACATCGCAGCTTAAATTAATTAAAAACCATTTAATATATTAATGAACGCTTTTGCAAAATAATACATTGTAGTTAACTGTTACAAAATATCATAATTTGTATTACATCACAAAAATGTCTTTTTTATACAAATGGATGCCATCCCAAAAATGCCAAGTAGCCGTCCCGTGCCATCCTCAGCAACAATCACCTGCCAACTGAAAAATACATAAAAGTCAGCGTTGCTGAGTGAGTTCTAGTTTTATGAAAATATAACATACTTTACTTTCGTTAAAAACCTTTCTTATATTTTATAGGCGATCATGCATCATGCGTACAAATAGATAATAAAGTTATTATCTTCTATTATCTGTTGTTATCTTTCATCATCATATTCATACTTTCATTTACATTCTCTTTCGTATACATTCCTTCATTTCGTACTTTACATTATCTCTTACTTTCATTCTCATACTTTCGTATCGTACCTTACATCATTCTTTTACTTTCTTTTCGTATGCTACGTCATTCTTTTACTTTCATACGGATTGATGAACAATACCCCGAACATTGTGCACGAATCTGATGTTGGGCCTATGGTAAATAACTCACGAACATTGTGCATGAACCTGACCCAGTCACCTAGGGAAAGTCATCTCTCACTTTCATTCAAACCAATTGGCAATACCTCGATCATTATGCACGAAGCTGATGTTGGGCCTGTGGTAATTAACTCACGAACATTGTGCACAAAGCTGATCCAGTCACCTAGGGCATACCCTAAAGGTTTTGTCAATCTCAATCATTGACCCTGCATGCATCCTTCGGGTTATTAAAACCACACACAGTTGAGCTAACGACAACATGGTCGTGCACCTCCTTTCTATTTGCTTGCAAGCCATTCTCTCTTTCATTACGTTTCACTTCTCATCTTTGTTATCTTTCATTTCATTACGTTACACTTTTTCGTTCTTTCAATCATTCGTCATACTACGTAAAGTAATAACGTAATACTTATCATATATTAATTTATAATATATACACATTGAACATCATTAGAAGATAACACATCATACATATTTTCATGTCATACATTCATCATACATGACATATCATGCTCATCACATCACACTTAACATCTTAAAGTCAACTTTGATCACTCCCGGGAACACCCCAAGTCAAAGCTTACTCTTTACATTCTTCCCAAATTTAGAAAATAAATTCTAAGTTTTAGGCGCATGGGCACTATGCAGGCGCATGGCCTTTTGGGTGCATAGGAACACTTAGACGCATGGGAAGGTTCTGGGCGCATGCGTACTATTAGGGCGCATGGGGTAACACTTATTGATTGTGGGCAAATTTCCAGGCGCTTGGCTACTATTTAGGCACATGGTGTTTTGGGTGCATGGGAAACACTTGGGCGGTTCTGATCGTTGGGCGCATAGGCCACTATTCAGGCGCATGGGCAACCAACTTACACCTAATCGATCTAATTCAGTCCCCAACCAACATGCATCATGTTCTAATCTTAGTGCTAATATTCTAAGCATAATAATATGAACATAACCACAAATCGATCCCAAACTTACACCCACCCTCATACACATTCATACATACACATACCCCAAAATTAGTTAAACATGTTAAAAAGGGGGTTCTAGAACTCACCTTAGTTGCTCTCAAGTTTAAACTCTTCAACTTGAGCTCCTCAGATGATTCTAACACCTAAAACCTACTAAAACACACAACCCAAACATACAAACATGTATAAGCACAAACCTAAGGCTGAAACCCAGCAAAATTGCTTAAAACTTCGAATTCTTACCTTGAATTCAGCCTTCTTGTTCTTCTTCTTCAAAATCTCGAATTCAGTTCTTTCTCTCTCTACAAACCGAATGCAAAAAGGTGATGTGCAAGGTATATGGGCGGCCATACTCCTTTTGTACAAAATATAATATATTATTTTGTATTTTTGACACATTTAACCCCTTTGCTTAGGTTAAATTGCATTTTCCACTTTTATTCTTCTTTTATAACTTCCTAAAATATTCGGGTGTTACAAGTCCACCCCCTTATATAGGTTTCATCCCTGAAACCTGTTATTCCTAGAACAGATATGGGTGATGCTGCTCATCTCTTCTTCAGTCTCCCATGTAGACTCGGATATCTTCTTGTGCTTTCACTATACACGCACAAGGGGAACCACTTTATTCCTTCACTTTTTATCTTTACGATCGATGATCACCACTGGTTGCTCCACATAGTTGAGCCATTCATCTACTTCTATATCCTCCAGTGGTACCACCATATCCTCGTCTACTAAACACTTCTGCAGATGAGATACATGGAATGTCGGGTGAATTCCACTTAACTCATCGGGTAGTTCTAACCTCTAGGCCACCTCTCCTACACGAGCAATGATTCGGAAAGGCCCTATGTATCTCGGGCTCAAGTTGCCCCGCTTTCTAAACCGTATGATACCTTTCCAAGGTGAGACCTTCAACATGACTCTATCCCCCACCTTGGACTCAATCAGTCTACGTTGTTTATCAGCCTACGAATTTTGTCTATCTTTCTCCACCTTCATGAAGGCTTTGATCTTTTCTAGTTTCTCAGTCGTAGCCTCGATCACCTCAATACTTCCCAACTCTTTCTGACCAATATCACCCCAACAAATAGGTGTCCTACATCTCCTACCATATAGCATCTCGTATGGTGGCATGCCAATGCTGGCATGATAACTGTTGTTGTACGAGAATTCTGCTAACGATAAATGATCATCCCAACTTCCTCCATCATCGATCACACACGCTCAAAGCATGTCCTTGATGTCTGGATCATCCGCTCAGACTGACCATCCGTCAGAGGATGATAAGCCGTGCTGATGTGTAGCCTTGTCCCCATCGCATCGTGGAATCTCTTCCAAAACTTGGATGTAAACCGAGTGTCACAATCAGATACAATAGACACCGGTGCATGATGGCGAGCTATAATCTCTTTGATAAATAGATCCGCAAGTCTCTCAGAGGAACACGTCTCTCGGATCGGTAGGCAGTGAGCACTCTTCATCAAACGATCAACTATCACCCATATGGCATCATACCCTCTTGGGGTACGTGGTAACTTCGTAATAAAGTCTATGGTGATATGCTCCCACTTCTACTCGAGTATATCCAAAGGTTGGATTTTCTCGTATGGCTTCTGATGCTCCACCTTCACTTGCAAACAAGTAAGGCACTTACTCACGTATGCCGCTACATCACGCTTCATACCTGGCCACCAATAATCCTTCTTCATATCATGGTACATCTTGGTGGCATCGGGATGAATTGAGTATCAAGTTTTATGAGCCTCCTCCATGATCTTTCCATGTAGATCCCCATAACGAGTAATCCACATCCGTCCAGATCAGGTTCTAACACCAAGAGTGTTCGCGCCTAATTTTACGACTAGACCTTTCATCCTTTCAGAGTTAAGACGATCTTCTTCCAAAGCCTCATCCTGGAACTCCTTGACCTGTGTCATCACGTCAGATGTTATAATCAACTGATACGCCTTCACCTAAATCGGCTCGGGTCTCTCCTTTCGCCTAAGGGCATCTGCCACCACGTTGGGCTTGCCTGGATGGTAATGGATCTCGCAATCGTAATCCCCTATGAGCTCCAACCATCACCTCTACCTCATATTCAAATCTTTCTGCTCGAAAAAGTACTTCAAGCTCTTGTGGTTAGTGAAGATTGTGCACTTCATCCCGTATAAGTTGTGCCGCCAAATCTTCAAGGCAAACACCACAGCTGCTAGCTCTAAGTCATGAGTAGGGTAATAAACCTCATGAACTTTCAACTGTCGGGATGTGTAAGCTATAACCTTCCCTCTTTGAATCAACATGCAACCCAACCCCGAGTAAGAAGCATCCGAATAGACTA
Source organism: Flaveria linearis (assembly GCA_024085815.1). NCBI lineage: Eukaryota > Viridiplantae > Streptophyta > Magnoliopsida > Asterales > Asteraceae > Flaveria > Flaveria linearis. The sequence goes on from CM044006.1 coordinate 13,537,676, forward strand.
CCAAATCCTTGCTTCCTTCGGGTAACGACAAGACAGGAGCTTACGTCAACCTCATCTTTAACTCCTCAAAATCCTTCTCTTGATCTTGACCCCATACAAACTTCACATTGTTGTGGGTCAACTTAGTCAACAGAGAAGCTATCTTGGAGAAATCTTGGATAAAGCTAATATAATACCCAGCCAATCCCAAGAAGCTACAAATCTCGGATGGTGTCTTCGGAACTTCCATTGCATCACCGCCTCCACCTTTGTCAGGTCTACCATAATCCCCTCAGGATTCACCACGTGACCCAAGAACTAAACTTCACACAACCAGAACGCGCACTTGGAGAACTTAGCATACAACTTCTCCTTTCTCAATGTTTCCAACACTTCCTGAATGTGACCAGCATGCTCTTCCTCGCTCCTCGAGTAAATCATTATATCATCAATAAACACGATCACTGATTTATCCAACATCGGTCGACACACTCGATTCACCAAGTCCATAATGGCAGCTGGCACGTTAGTCAAGCCAAAAGACATAACGAGAAACTCGTAGTGTCCATAACATGCGGGAAAAGCTGTCTTAGGGATATCTTGCTCCTTCACCTTCAACTGATGGTATCCAGATTGAAGATCTATCCTCGCGAAACAACTGGCACCTTGGAGCTAATCAAACAAGTCATCAATCCTCGGTAACGGATACCGATTCTTCACCGTCAACTTATTAAACTCACGGTAGTCGATGCACATCCTCATACTACCATTCTTCTTTTTCACGAACAAGACCGGAGCACCCCAAGTAAATATACTCGGTTTAATGAACCCCTTATCGAGAAACTCCTGCAGTTGCTCCATCAATTCCTTCATCTCTGAGGAAGCCAAATGATACGTGTTGGATCATGATGAGGCTGGTGCAACTAAAACTACTTCACATAGTCATTTTTGGTACTACATTCAAAGGCTTCCGAAGCTGAGCAAGAGATCTTCCGAAAGTCTGAAGAACAACAGCTGAAGATATCTACTGAAGGCAAAAGCTGAAGTCAACTGCTGAAGACAACAGCTAAAGCCAACAGCTGAAGACTATCTTCCGAAGACAAAGTCTGAAAGCTTACGAAGACAAAGTCTGATGAAAGAACTGAAGACAAAGTCTGAAAGCTTCCGAAGACAAAGTCTGATGAAAGAGCTGAAGACAAAGTCTGAAAGCTTCCGAAGACAGTCTGATGAAAGAGCTGAAGACAAAGTCTGAAAGCTTCCGAAGACAAAATCTGATGAAAGAGCTGAAGACAAAGTTTGCCTCCGAAGACAAAGAAGACTCCAAGCCTTGGAAGAAGCATTCTTCCGAAGTATAAGTGGCTTCGGAAGAAGTTATTCTTCCGAAGCACTTTATCCTTCGGAAGACATTGCTATGACCAGCAGATAAAAGTATGGTCCCTAACAGTCCGCTGCAGACCTCTGATACAGCATGGCATCTTCCTAAAGAGCCAGGTTGTTGACCATACTTTATTCTACTGTTCACCTTTTTATGATAGTACATGTTACCAACTTTAGTTGGTGACAAAAGGTAAGTCAGGGACATGTCCTGACTACCAACTCTCAGGCAAAATGTATGAAACACCTCACCTAGAGTCTTGTAGTATAGATGTAAGGTTAGAGGTGTCCAGCTGGTATCAAAGTATATCCGGCTGTAGGTAGTATTATATATATCTTCTTCTTGTAACTCTTTAGATAAGCGATTTGAGTCCAAGAGTCTTGTAATCCTTTGAGTTGAGAAGCAATATATAAAAGTACCTTGAAAATTTACTTCCTGTGTTAATTTTCTTACTGCTTGTTACTTGTTATATTGTGATCAACTCTTCATAGACTACTTGCCGAGTGTTGTTCGCAGTGAGTTGAGAGAAAACCACCCATATTCGATCCTGCAATTGGTATCAGAGCTTCAGGCTCTTTATTGTGAGATCTTACCATCCAAATCAACCTGTTTTTCACTCCTCACTACAAACCACTCACTCAAATGGCTGCTCTCTCCAAGGCTGATATGGAAACCGGTACCATGACCAAGTCCCTACTGATCACCTCTGAAGACTTTGACACATGGTGTATCAGAATGGAAGGCTTCATCAAGTGTCAAGATTCAAGGATGTGGGACTCCATTGTCAGTGGTCCTTTCATACCAAGCACCACTTCTGCCACTGGTAATCGCATCATTCCAAAAGATGTTGATGATTACTCAGAAGAAGATAGGAAGAGAATAGAGCTAGATCAAAAGGCTATGACTTCTCTCCAAACTGCTCTCCCCAACTCCGTCTACAGACGCTTCAAGAAGTGCAAAACTGCTAAAGATTTATGGGAAGCTTTGAAGCTGATGTATGAAGGATCCAAGGAAACCCAAGAGAACAAGAAGGATCTCTTGAAGCAGCAGTTTGAGAACTTTACTTTCAAGGCTGGTGAGACCTTGACTCAACAATACTTCAGGTATGTTGAGCTAGTAGATACTCTGGAGGATATTGGAGTAGCTCTTGAGAATAGAGACATAGTTAGGAAGTTCATGTCTTCCCTTCCTAAACTATTGATACATTACTGTGTTGTAATCAAGAGAACTTCGGACCTGAAGACTCTTACTCTGATAGAGTTGTTGGTATCCTAAGTGCATTCCAGATGGAGATGAACATGCAGAACTCCTCTGGTCACTCCAATAACCAACTGAGTTCAGCCCTTCATGTGGTTGAAAGGGAAATCACGGAACCACAACATCAGTTACTGTGTTACCCTGACAACTCACACAGCGGACCTTACATTACTCTACCTGAGACTCCAAAGTCTTAAAAGGTTCAACACAACTCCTCTCAGGATAGTTATGCCTTTGTCTCTGGAAGTGGACACTCTGGTGATTTTCAATACTGCTTTGAAGATCTTGAGTGCTTCAGTCCAGATGATGTGGAGTATATGGATATTGTCCAGCAGATGGCTCTTTTAACTTACAGAGCAAAGAAGTTCTTCAAGAGAACTGGAAGGCAATTCCCTCAAAACCCAGTCAACAGGAGGTTTGGGTTTGACAAAAGCAAAGCAAAGTGTTACAACTGCAACCAACTTGGTCACTTTGCTAGGGAATGCAAGGCTCCCAAGAAAAACTCGGGAACCCCACAGGCCTCCACACATCCCACTGCTTCAAAGCATGAAGAGAAGTCAACTGAAACAGCTGCTGTGGCTCAAGAAGTTGACTGGAGCTTCATGGTACAGGATGTGACTCCTGCTCAAGCTCTCATGGCCGGAACAGATGATGATCAGGTATATGAACATCTTTATACTGCTGCCTGTATTGCTAAAGTTAAACTCTATAAGGATTACATTTCGGAAATCAGATCTGAGGTTGAGTCTTTAAATGTGCTAAAATCTGATTTTAAGAGAGCTGAATCTGACTACCAAAAGAAAATTGAGGAGTTAGAGAAAATTGTGTCTCTTTTAAAACATGAAAAGACTAATTATAAGACTCAAATTAAAGATCTGATATCCAAACTATCTGAGGTTCAAGCCCAGTTGGTCACAGCTGAGGCTCAGGCCAGGAAGCAAGCTATTGCTGAGCAAAGCTTTCAAACTATTCTTGCATCAACCTCTCATTCCAAAATGTTTTATCAAACAAAGAAGGGTTGGGAACCAATGAAATAGCTCCACCACACTCTTATGAGTCTATTAGACTATCTAGATGTGGTACTGAAGAGCAAGAGGTTCCAACTGCTGACCCTTCTCCATTGGAACTAAAGGATGAGGCAAAAATAGTGGCCACCACAGGGGAGAAACAGGAGGATGCACTCATCTCCACCTGTGAAGACCAAATCCTAACCACCAAGGCAAGAAGAAGCAGAGCTAAAGCTGCTAGAAGGACTGCCAAGAAGGTTGCAGAGTCCAAGCTTAAGATCGACCCAAAGCAAAAGGGTGTCTTCATTTCTGCCGGATTTCAAGTGGTAGGTACTTCTGACTCAGGAAAGGAGTGTAATACCAGCACTCCTGTCCTACTGAAGGATCAGAAGTTGAAAGGAAAAGTTGCTGATAAAGAGAAGAAACCCAAGAAACAGCAACCTGCAAGTTCCCAAAAGACTAACATTGCCTGCATAATGTGTGGTCTGCACAACCACATGGCAAAAGATTGTTACTACAATCCAGCAAGCACACATTATGCAAATAATGTTAGAAAAGAACGAGTCAGAGAAGGTTTCTCAGTTGGACTACTTCAAAAGGTGCAAATGATGAAAAAGGGAAAGTTGGTCTCGGAAGCCAAGTTGCTTTCGGAAGAAACCACTTCTTCCGAAGGGAAAATGGCTTTGGAAGCCAAACCTTCTAAGGTTCGGAAGAACAAGAAGGCTCCCTTGAAACCATCTTAGAAGAAGACTACTTCGAAAGAAAAGGTGGTGAAGGCTTCTTCTGAAAAGAAAGAAGCTTCGGAAGAAGGCCATGCTGCACAAGCTTTAACAAGCTCATCTTCAAAGATCAATCAAGGGATGGATTGGAAGATCAAGGAAGATGCTGCAGCCCAAACCTCTTCTTCAACAATGACCTCTATTGAACCCCAATGCATATCTTTTGGTTCAATTATGTCACTATCATTGGAAGAGCCCAAGACCAGCAAGGCTTGGGCTTCCAAACAAAACTAACCATCTCATCTTATGCGTAGGGACGTCCATTTGACAAGAATAACAATGTCTGGATTGTAGATAGTGGATGCTCCAGGCACATGACAGGGAACAGATCTCTCCTTCAACAATTCCAGAACTTTGATGGAGGACCTGTCCAATTTAGAGGTGATGCCGGAGGATATATTTCGGGCAGGGGAAGTATATCCAATGGCAGAATAAACATTGACAAAGTTCACTTTGTCAAACAGCTTGAACATAATCTGTTAAGTGTTTCTCAATTCTGTGACCAGAAGCATCAGATGCTTTTCACAGAACATGAGTGCATTATCCTCAAACCAGGGATGACAATTCCTCCGGAATTTGTGCTTCTCAGATCTCCCAGGAAAGGGGATATGTACAAGCTAGATATGAACAATGCTTCTCCTATGGGTGAAGTATCATGCTTTCTTTCCAAAGATGATAGTGATGAGTCAACACTATGGCATAAACGCATGTGTCATGTGAATTTTAAAACAATGAATAAATTGGCTAAAAATAACTTGGTACATGGTTTGCCTAAAAAGGAATTTTTCTGCAAAGATAACTGTGTTGCATGCCTGAAAGGGAAACAACACAGATCATCTCATAAATCCAAATGTGTTAACTCTATCACTACTCCATTACAGTTATTGCACATGGATCTCTTTGGACCCACAAGTATAATGAGCATTGGAAGGAAATCATACTGCCTTGTGATAGTTGATGATTTTACAAGATTTACATGGGTATTCTTTTTAAGAAGTAAAGATGAAACTGCTGAAACTTTAAAATCTTTTATTCTTAAAATAGAAAATCAAATTGATCACAAGGTTAAGATCATTAGAAGTGATCAAGTGACTGAGTTTAAGAACTTTGTTCTTGACTCATTCTGTGACTCAAAAGGGATTGCCAGACAATATAGTGCTCCCAGAACTCCTCAACAAAACGGTGTTGCTGAGAGGAGGAACAGGACACTTATTGAGGCTGCTCGGACCATGTTAGCTGATTCAAAGCTGCCTCTAACATTCTGGGCAGAGGCAGTTAGCACTGCATGCTATGTGCGGAACAGGGTTCTTGTAGTTAAGCCCCATGGAAAAACCCCTTATGAGTTATGGAACAAGAGGCCACCGTTCATTGGCTTTCTAAGGTCCTTTGGCTGCAGGTGTACCATACTTAACACAAAGGACAACTTAGCAAAGTTTGCTGAGAAGTCGGATGATGCTATCTTTATTGGATACTCTTCTAGCTCTAAAGCCTATAGAGTATACAATATCATAAATCAACAATTTGAGGAATCATCCTATATAGTTGTTAATGAGCACACTTCTTGTGTTAGGGGGAATGGACCTGAATATATCTTTGATTTAGAATTGTTTCCAAACTATTCTAAACCATCTTGTGAGAATGTTTCAGCAGGAACAGGTGCTCAAGAGAATGCTGATGCTGATACTAATGCAAGTCAACTGTTTGAGCTTCCCAGACCTCTTCCAAATTCTCTAAGAGCTGAAAGGCAACAAGCTTCAACCATTCACAGATCTGATAGTATAACTATCTCCAGGAATAATGAAGCTTCAACAAGTGAATCACTTGATCAACCTCAAAGTTCTTCAGGTGATCCATTACAACACCAGGTTGAGGGAAGTAGTATTTTGAAGGAACAGGCAACTGTTAATCCTACTTCACAACCAACCATTAATGATGTTTCTCAATCATCTAATCAGTCCTCATTGAATGACTTTGAAACAGCAGTTGGACAGAGTGATCCAGTTCCTGATCAGAATATGTATAACCTAGACTTATCTCTGTAACTGGAAGTGATTCCTCGTCTCAGGATTCACAACACTCATCCAACTGAGAACATCATAGGGAATGTCTCTGAGGGCGTGAGAACAAGAGGACAAACTCATCATGGGAATGTTTGCTTGTATTCATGCTTCTTGTCTCAGATGGAACCAAAGAGGGTGGAAGATGCCTTAAAGGATAGTAGTTGGGTTGAATCGATGCAGGAGGAGCCGCTTCAATTCAGAAGACAAAAGGTCTGGAATCTATGCCCACTACCATCTAGTCAAGTACCCATAGGCACTAAATGGGTATTCAGGAACAAGAAAGATGATAGTGGCTTAATTATCAAGAACAAGGCAAGACTAGTAGTTCAAGGATACACCCAGGAGGAAGGAATCGATTATACTGATGTCTTTGCACCTGTTGCAAGACTTGAGGCAGTTAGGATCTTCCTTGCTTATGCTGCATCCAAGAACTTCACAGTCTACCAACTTGATGTTAAGTGTGCTTTTCTATATGGGGATATAGATAGGGAAATCTATGTATGTCAACCTCCAGGATTTGAAGACCCACAGCACCCCAACTATGTGTGCAAACTGGATAAAGCTCTATATGGGCTGCACCAAGCACCTAGGCTGTGGTATGAGACCTTGTCTCAGTTTCTCCTGAAGAATGGATACACTAGAGGTACCATTGACAAGACTCTTTTCATCAGAAAGAGTGGAGAAGACATTTTGCTTGTACAAGTCTATGTTGATGACATCATATTTGGTTCTTCAAACGACCAAATATGCAAGGACTTTGAAAGCATTATGATGCAGAAGTTTGAGATGAGTTCCATGGGAATAATGGACTTTTTCCTTGCAATTCAGGTGAAACAGATGAAGGAAGGGTTCTTCATAAGTCAATCTAAGTATGTCTCATACATCTTAGATAGATTCGAAATGAAGGATTGTAAACCAGCCAAGACACCCATACCTAGAAACCATAATCTTTGCCCTGACCTTGAGGGGGAGGATACTGATCAACATCAGTATAGAGCAATCATTGGTTCTCTGATGTATCTTACTGCTAGTAGACCAGATATCATGTTTGCCACATGCATTTGTGCAAGATATCAGGCTGCTCCAAAGGTGTCTCACCTAGCTGCTGCAAAAAGGATCCTCAGATACCTCAAATGAGCACCTAAACTAGGTCTCTGGTATCCAAGAAATAGTGATTTTAATCTCTATGGATACTCTGACAGTGACTATGGTGGCTGCAACATTGACAAGAAATCCACATCAGGAGGATGTCAATTTCTTGGTGGAAGGATTATTTCATGGCAATGCAAGAAACAATCCTGTGTCTCTACATCAACTGCTGAAGCTGAATACATTGTTGCTGCTAGCTGCTATGCTCAACTGCTATGGATTCAAAATCAGATGTTAGACTATGGATTCAACTTCATGACTACTCCTATCCATATTGACAACAATAGTGCTATCTCCATTACTGAGAATCCGATGAAGCACTCCAAGACAAAGCACATCGATATCAGGTATCATTTCATTAGAGATATTCATGAGAAACATCTGATCAAGTTAATCAAAGTTGACTCAAATGAACAATATGCTGATTTGTTCATAAAGGCATTTGATGAACAAAGATTTAAGTATCTCATATCAGCTATTGGGATGATAAATATTGATTAACTACCTCTTTTGAAAAGGCTTTTTAAATGTGTAATGTCTTGTGTCAATACAATTTAAGCCCTGTTACAAAAGATCTTTAAATTATTCTAAGTGTAAATTCCTTGCGAAGAGGAACTAACTCTCGGAAGATATTCTTGAATATCTTCCGAAGCCAAATTTCCTCAATGGAAATTGTCTTCTCGGAAGAGTTTTTAGTCTCGGAAGAAGCGATTGATTTTGATCAGATCTACTTCCGAAGCTTATAAAACTCTCCATTCGAAAAGATAACTTTACCTTCGGAAGGAATACTTTGCTTCGGAAGAGAAAGTACCTTCAAAAGACCATTTTACTTTCGGAAGCAATGCCTTGCTTCGGAAGAGAAATTGACTTCGGAAGACAATTACCTTCGGAAATGTTTTACATTCGGAAGAAAAGGTTCTATATGTAACGGATATTTTTTTGGACCCCACTCTGTAAAAAGTAAAAAGATTTTGTCCATGATGGTCAGATTATTTAAAATTATCCTTGCCGCCACTATCATTTCTCCACCGTAAACCACCATACCACCCACAGTAACCCCAAACAGTCACCCTATTACCGCCTCTACCACAATTCATCCCCTTTAAATAATCTTGACTGATCACTTTCATCCTCTTTTACCACTTTACAGCCCTAACTATTCCCTTCACTGTCAAACCTACAATTTCACCCAAATTTCAAGCTTACCTTTTCTTCAATGGCGCTAAACCCTCAGCACAACCAAGTCGCATTACTTGATTCGTCAAGGGATGTCGACTTCACCCAAATCATCACCTTTCTTACCGAATCCACATACCTCACTGCACTAACTGTTAACCCAACCGTATACTCCAACCATATGTCCGAATTCTGGAGCAACGGTCAAACTGCAGTTCTGAATGGGGTTCGAGTCCTGAGAACCCGCATTTGTGGCCAAGAGTTGGTCATCACTGAACAGCTCATCACGGAGCATCTCGAGCTCCATGATGATGGGGCTCCTACTGAGTTCCCCAAAGAAGACTTGGAAGGCACTTATATCCTCATGGGATATGGAGGAGATGTCAGCAGATCAACCGTGTACAAGTTTAATTTCTCTTACCATTGGAAGTTCCTGCTGCATATTATCCTGCATTGCCTCTCCAACAAATCAGGGGGTTGGGATCAAATCCCATATGAACTAGGATGCCTAGTTCATGGGTTGGTGAGAGGTCTTCGCTTCAACTACTCACGATTTGTGTTGACCAACCTTATCGGAAATCTGAGCAGGGATACATTCTTCATGTATCCCCGATTTATTCAACACATAATCAACTGTGAGATGGAACCGAGCAAGCTTGTCTGCGCAGCTGCTCTTACTGTTCCACAAGTGAGACCTACCATCTTCAAGATACTGAAGAAGATGTCCGCCAACTTCACTAGAAGGTACACTCCACTACCTCCAGAAATGACTGAGCGCATAGCTCCTGGTGACATCCCTGTTATCCCCACAGGTGATGAACCCACAGTAGCAACATCCACTACAATGCCAAAACCTTCATTACCCATCAAACCTACATACCAGAGACGTCCAAAACGAACCCTTGTTCAATCTACTCTGATTGAACAAGCTCCTCCTATTCACACCCAAAGGGCTAGAGTGGAATCATGGGCTCCCACTCAGTCTGAGGTCACACCATCCTTCACAATTGACCTCAATGTGGGTTTTGAGCCTCCTCAGTCTCAAACCCCTAAGTCTCTACACTCCCCTGTGCAGCCTTCTAGGGATAGCCCCACCATAGGCTCAATGCCTATAGACATTGATCTAGGTCCCGGGTCAGTAGGACTAACCACCCTCTCTTTCACTGACCTTTTACTCCGCACCGATGAAGAGATTACATCTCTCCATGGCCATGAAGTTGATCTACAACACCCTCTAAAAGATCAACAGAGCCAAGAGGGATCCCTTGTCTCTAGCCCCCATCAGAAGCCAATTACTGAGGTGAGTCCCACTGATGTGGAGGGGACTCATGTAGGCTCCGCTGCCACTACTTAGAGTCTCTCATTGAGCTCTCAGGACAGTGGTAACATAATTAGGACTGAGTCTACGGCAACTTTGCCCATTGACATCTCTGAAAGAGATGACTCTGAGCAAAGGAAACCAGGGTGCCAAGAAGCCACATCTGGTGGTGAGACTGAGCATACTAGGTATGTTATCTCATCTCCCCGTGATTCTTCTCATAAAGATGAGGGAAGTATGCAACTAACACTTCAGTACTTGCTTTCTAAGGTCTCCAACCTGGAATCACAGGTGAGGATCTTAGAATCAAGGACTGCCACTCAGCAACTTGAGATTAACAACCTCAAGGCTAAACTAGCTGAGAAACAGACGGAGAGGTCTGTTAGGCATGTACCAATTCAAGTCTCACTGACTTCTTCCTCTAGCTCATCTAGCTCTCAAGATGATGCTACCAAAAAGGGGAGAAAGTTCAGAGACAAACACTTGAGGAACCACAGACCCAATCCTTTACTTCCCAACTCATCACACTACCCGAGTCATCTCAATCTTTTCTAGAGATTGACTCAAAAATGCTCCAAGATCTCTACAGACTTTTCACAAAGTTTGTATTGAGATCCTCCCTAGAACAGCCCAGCCCCGACACCACACTCATATATTTTAGGGCTGAGGAGCTTCAAAGACTGACTGCACCTTCTACTACTGTGGAAGAAGTTGGTCAACCTAAGGTCCACATGGAACCTGAGATTAGCTTCGAAGGGGAAATGGGGACTGATGGCCCAGCAACTGAAACAGTTGGGACAGAACTTGCAGCAGTCTCATCTTCCGAAGCTCAAACTGAAGCTTCCGAAGCCGACATGGAAGCCTCGGAAGAACAAGAAAAGTCTTCCGAGGCCGAAATAGAAGCTGCAAAAGGCTTATTCCAGATGTCCGAGGAACTGACCATCACAGATGTTATTGCTGAAATAGCATCTGAGGTGAGCAGGGAGGACATTTCTGACATTCCTCCAACCCAAACACCAGCTGAACCTCTCTCTCAATCACAACCCTCCATCCAAGAACCACCACAGTCAAGCACTGCCAAAGACGAAGGAAAAAGAAAATTGACTGCGGAAGAGCTTCAGGGGGAGGAGAGAATTGAGAAGCTTAAAAAGAAAGGTAGATATCCTACTGAAAAGTTGCTAGCTGCTAGCTCTAAGGCAGCTGCAGCCAATCAGGAAGAAATCAACCAAAAGAGAAGGACAGCACTCATTGACCAGCTCATCAGCCTAGGAGCTGTCAATGAGGAAGTACACCTGGTACCATTAGAGGAGTTGGTGTCTTTGGAGAGGTCAACCAGGCTAAAACAAGAAGAACAAGCCAGTTTGACCTTGGAGAGGGAAGAAGAAGAAAGAAGAGAAGCAGCCCTGAAGCTGAGAGAGGACAGGATTAAGTTCCTACTCTCAAGAGGCTTCAGTCTTCCTGAACTGTCTCCACACGATGATGACATGATCCTGCTGCTCCACAACAAAGAGCAGGATCAAATGGAGAAGGAAAGGAAGAAGGCTGCCAGGGAGAAGTTGAGGGAGAGGAAGAGGAAGGAAGAAGAGAAGGGGGTCACTGCCGCCAAGAAGTCAAATGACAAAGCTTGGATGAAAGACTATCTCCGGGCTCATGGCTTCTCTGGTAGGCAGGTGGGACCTATGTCCGAAAGGACACTCCAGCGGATAGTTAGTGAAATTAAAGCTGACATCCGTTTGGGAAGAGAAGGAGATGTACAGGAGGGTACAAGGAACGGTCTCAACCCCAGCCACTCAACCACAGCCAACCCCTAAACCACAACCCACACCAGAACCAACCCCTTTTCCCATCAAAACTGAACCCACTGATAAAACCTTCACCCCTCAACCCACAACTCTACCCAAACCTACCACATCACCTCAACCACCCAAACTACCTATCCTAAAACCCAAAACACAACCCAAAACCAATAAACCTAAGCCTACCCAACAAAAACCAAGACCATCCCCTCAGCCTCCTCAACATCTCTCCTTTGAGGAAATAAAGGAGTTCAAGACGAGGCTCATCAACTGCACCACTTTGAGCAGCATCTCCTGTGAGGGAGAGCTTATCAACATCACCTATGTTGATAACTCTTCAAGCTCCCTCACCCTAGGACAATTTCTTGAGTTGCCTAGAGACACTTTGGGCCAGGCTGCAAGACTTCTTGGTCTCAACTCCGATACCCTCAATGCTAAGGAGAAGAGACTAAGAAGGAGACTGGTGACTCTGCTGGATACCAGGAAAGAGGACAGGATTTCTAGTCAATCTCCTGGACCTAGGAATGCTATAATCCAGTGGAGGTTCGATGAACCTTCTCACAACTTTATTGTGGAAAGGGAGGATGGTGAAACCAACAGGCTCAATGCCACTTCTCTCCTGCATCTCAGCAGATTCGATCTTGCTGAGCTTGCTGAGAAGCCATTCTTCAATCCCTCCAACTCTGAGACTGCTGCACACATCAGAAATCACATCAGTGGTCTCCACTTGGCTGAACAAAGTAGAAGAGCCAAGATTGAAGAAGAGTTGAAGCTGAAAAGAGTGAAAGACAAGGAAAGACCAACCACCAAAGGCACAGCCTTTCTACAGATGGTGGAAGGTCCTGAATTGGAACCAATAGTTAGATGGGAATATGACTATAGTTCCCATCAACTAACTCTCTTCAGAGGGCCACAACAGAGGGTACATATAATCAAAGGAGACAGAGTGGAGGTTTTGTCTACCAAGGATCTGTACAAGATTCTCAGCACCACATCAGGAAAGAATGAAGACACTGATAAACACCTACTTTCCATAGTGCTGAGAACTTTGAGAAGAAGAGGAAAGTGAAGTTTTGGTAGCATCAGCCTAGGGGGAGTTTGTTGGATCATGATGAGGCTGGTGCAACCAAAACTACTTCACATAGTCATTTTTGGTACTACATTCAAAGGCTTCCGAAGCTGAGCAAGAGATCTTCCGAAAGTCTGAAGAACAACAGCTGAAGATATCTACTGAAGGCAAAAGCTGAAGTCAACTGCTGAAGACAACAGCTGAAGCCAACAGCTGAAGACTATCTTCCAAAGACAAAGTCTGATGAAAGAGCTGAAGACAAAGTCTGAAAGCTTCCGAAGACAAAGTCTGATGAAAGAGCTGAAGACAAAGTCTGAAAGCTTTTAAAGACAGTCTGATGAAAGAGCTGAAGACAAAGTCTGAAAGCTTCCGAAGACAAAATCTGATGAAAGAGCTGAAGACAAAGTCTGCTTCCAAAGACAAAGAAGACTCCAAGCCTCGGAAGAAGCAGTCTTCCGAAGTGTAAGTGGCTTCGGAAGAAGTTATTCTTCCGAAGCACTTTATCCTTCGGAAGACATTGCTATGACCAGCAGATAAAAGTATGGTCCCTGACAGTCCGCTGCAGACCTCTGATACAGCATGGCATCTTCCTAAAGAGTCATGTTGTTGACCATACTTTATTCTACTGTTCACCTTTTTATGATAGTACATGTTACCAACTTTAGTTGGTGACAAAAGGTAAGTCAGGGACATGTCCTGACTACCAACTCTCAGGCAACATGTCTGAAAGACCTCACCTAGAGTCTTGTAGTATATATGTAAGGTTAGAGGTGTCCAGCTGGTATCAAAGTATATCCAGCTGTAGGTAGTATTATATATCTTCTCCTTGTAACTCTTTAGATAAGTTATTTGAGTCCAAGAGTCTTGTAATCCTTTGAGTTGAGAAGCAATATATAAAAGTACCTTGAAAATTTACTTCCTGTGTTAATTTTCTTACTGCTTGTTACTTATTATATTGTGATCAACTCTTCATAGACTACTTGCCGAGTGTCGTTCGCAGTGAGTTGAGAGAAAAACCACCCATATTCGATCCCGCAATACGCCACTTTAGCGACAGGCTGAGCACCGGGTATCAAGTCAATTTGAAATTTGATTTCACGATCTGGTGGCACACCTAATAGGTCCTATGGGAACACATCGGGAAAGTCACACACCACTAGTACATCGGACAATAATGGGGCTGACGTGTTCACATCCTTCATGTAGGCCAAATAGGCACTACATCCACGCCTCATGCACTTTCTCGCCACCGCCATCGAAATCACCTTTGGAATCGTCGTAACTCGATCACCGTATATTGTCACCGAACTCCCGTCAGGCGCTATCAGTCTAATCATCTTCTTACGACACACAATGTTCGCCTCGTAGTCCGCTAACCAATCCATTCCTAGGACTACATCAAACCTGCCTAAGGCCATCACAAACAGTCTAGCAGGAAACTGATGACCTTCTAGTTCTATGTCACAACCCTCAATCAAGTCATCCTCGTAGACTTACCTATGGCAGTTTCTACATCGAAGGTCTCATCAAAACATCTACTCTTATTGGGCAGCTTAGCATATAAGGCATCCGAAATAAAACTTCTACTAGCACCTGAATCAAATAACATAGAAGCAAGAGTTTGGTTTACTAGAAACATACCTGACACAATATCAGGGTCCGTCCTAGCCTCCTCCCTGGTCATTGTGAATGCCCTGGCACTTGCCCTTTGCTCCTCAGTTCCGGTCTTCTTCACCGCTCCGAAACTCTCTGCCCTCGGCTTCTTGCACTCCCTATTCAGGTGGCCTACTTCACCACAGTTGTAGCACCTCGCTATTCTACAATCTCTAGAGATGTGGTCGGGCTTCCCGCACTTAAAACAAACAATTTGCCCCAGCCTGCACTCACCAGTGTGCTCCTTCCCACACTTACCGCACCTCTTCGTTCCCGAACCTGTTGCAACCACCCGTCGATCATCCACCCTCGCTTTCTTGTTATTAGGGTAAAGCTGCCAGGCCCAAACCTTTTCCTGTTCTAGTTCCGGTCATCACCACCAGTCTTCTTCGCTTCAACCACCATCACCTCCCTCTCATCATACAATCATCAAGCCAAATCAACCACCGACCTAAACGTACTCGGTCGGGCGGTGATCATGTGCCTGCGGATATCCGCCGGTAAGCCCTGGATGTATCTTTTGATATTTCATGACAGGGGTGTCACCTGATCCGGCACCAGCCATGCCATTTCATTAAACTTGGTGGTGTATTGTTGATGTGTCATGCTTCCCGCCTCCAGCTCCAGGAACTCTCTTTCCACCTTGTCCAACTCCTGATGAGGATAAAACTCCTCGATCACTAACTTCTTCATCTCACTTCACCTCATCCTACCAATCGCTATACGACCCTCGGCCTGGACAATATTGTCCCACCAGCATAAGGCTGAGTCCACAAATGAGTGAGTGGCAAACTTCACCTTCTGGTCTTCTCCACACTCGTTGATGTCGAGCACAGCTTCCATCTCTCTTACCCATCGATGTGCAGCAGCAGTGCCGTTTCCATCTCTCTTCTTCCTCCTCCTCATCAGTAGGGATAACCGTCTTGGTCTCCGGTTGTTCTCCCCTTCCTTAGGAACTATTCCTCTCCTTCCTTTCTCCTTCCCTTACAACCTTAATTACTTCGGTCACCACAAACGGTAAGATCGTCTGCATGACCTAGTGAACCTCTTCTACTACAGCCTCCTTCACCGAGGCCCTTAAGTTGGCACTCTCATCACCACCCTCCTTATGAGGGGTCTCAGGCTCCTCAAGAGTTGCCTCTTTAGCTCTAGGCCTTCCTCTTATGACCCGTGGTCCAGCGCCACGTCCACCACGTACTCCGCCTCGTGAAGCCTTAGAAGATCTCCCTCCAGCCATCCTCTAACATGCTATAAGATTCAAACACTAACACGGTCATTCAAGGTAATATCTCAGTTTATATCAAGTATAGTAAGTCCCTAATTACAGTGGCCAGTTGTGATTAGCCACTTACTTTACTCTTCATACCCCAAGCATTTCCTATCCTGACTACATCAGTATCTAAATTTGCCAAGGGCAAACAGACCAATTAACATGCGCACATAATACCGGTTAACATTAAAGAATATACCTGATGGCATGTAGCTACCCGAACTAGCATTCCTTCCCTTTGTCCCATTCTCAGTTTAAGTTTAGGTTTCTTTTGAAAATATTTACCCATTTCACTTAAACTTTGGCTCTGATACTAACTTGTAAGGCCCCGTTCCTGGGCACCTTACAGTTGGTCATTCATCGCACATAAACCATACATTTATTTAAAACATCGCAGCGGAAATTAACTAAAAACCATTTTATATATTAATGAACGCTTTTGCAAAATAATACAATGTAGTTAAGTGTTACAAAATATCATAATTTGCATTACATCACAAAAACATCATTTTTATACAAATGGATGACATCCCAAAAATGCCAAGTAGCTGTCCCGTGCCACCCGTAGCAACAATCACCTGCCAACTAAAAAATAATAAAAGTCAGCGTTGCTGAGTGAGTTCTAGTTTTATGAAAATATAACATACTTTGCTATCGTTAAAAAACCTTCTTATATTTCATAGGAAATCATGCATCATACGTACAAATAGATAATAAAGTTATTATCTTCCATTATCAGTTGTTATCTTTCATCATCATATTCATACTTTCATTTACATTCTCTTTCGTATACATTCCTTCATTTCATACTTTACATTATCTCTTACTTTCATTCTCATACTTTCGTATCGTACCTTACATCATTCTTTTATTTTCTTACTTTCTTTTCATACGTTACGTCATTCTTTTACTTTCATACGGATCGATGAACAATACCCCGAACATTATGCATGAAGCTGATGTTGGGCCTATGGTAAATAACTCATGAACATTGTGCACGAAGCTGACCCAGTCACCTAGGGTAAGTCATCTCTCCCTTTCATTCAGACCAATTGGCAATACCCCGATCATTGTGCACGAAGCTGACGTTGGGCCTGTGGTAATTAACTCACGAATATTGTGCACGAAGCTGACCTAGCCACCTAGGGCATACCCTAAAGGTCCTGTCAATCTCAATTATTGACCCTGCATGCATCCTTCGGGTTATTAAAACCGCACACAGTTAAGCTAACGACAATGTGGTCATGTACCTCCTTTCTATTTTCTTGCAAGCCATTCTTTCTTTCATTACATTTCTCTTCTCATCTTTGTTATGTTTCATTTCATTACGTTACACTTTACGTTTTTTTATTCGTTCATCATACTACGTAAAGTAATAACATAATACTTATCGTATATTAATTTATAATATATACACTTTGAACATCATTAGAAGATAACACATTATACATATTTTCATGTCATACATTCATCATACATGACATATCACACTCATCAAATCACATTTAACATCTTAAAGTCAACTTTCATCACTCCCTAGAACATCCCAAGTCAAAGCCTATTCTTTACATTCTTCCCAAATTCAAAAAATAAATTCTAAGTCTTAGGCGCATGGGCACTCTGCAGGCGCATGGCCTTCTGGGCGCATGGGAACACTTAGACGCATGGGAAGGTTCTGGACGCATGGGCACTATCGGGACGCATGGGCACTATTGGGATGCATGGGGTAACACTTATTCATTGTGGGCAAATTTCTAGGTGCTTGGCTACTATTTAGGTGCATAGGGTTTTGGGCCCATGGGAAACAATTGGGCGGTTCTGACCGTTGGGTGCATGGGCCACTATTTAGGCGCATCGGCAACCAACTTACACCTAATCGACCTAATTCAGTCCCCAACCAACATGCATCATGTTCTAAGCTTAGTACTAATATTCTAAGCATCATAACACGAACATAACCACATATCAAACCCAAACTTACACCCACCCTCATACACATTCATACATACACATACGGTAATAAAAACCCATTTTTATAAGAACTTACATACATGTATTTCTAGCCCCAAAATTAGTTAAACATGTTAAAAAGGGGGTTCTAGAACTCACCTTAGCAGCTCTCAAGTTTAAACTCTTCAACTTGAGCTCCTTAGATGATTCTAACACCTAAAACCCACCAAAACACACAACCCGAACATACAAACATGTATAAGCACAAACGCGAGACTGAAACCCATAAAAAAGGCTTAAAACTTTGAATTCTTACCTTGAATTCAGTCTTCTTGTTCTTCTTCTTCAAAAGCTCGAATTCTGCTCTTTCTCTCTCTACAAACCGAATGCAAAAAGGTGATGTGCAAGGTGTATGGGCGGCCATACTACTTTTGTACAAAATATAATATATTATTTTGTACTTTTGACACATTTAACCCCTCTACTTGGTTTAAATTGCATTTTCCACTTTTATTCTTCGTTTACAACTTCCTCAAATATCCGGGTGTTACAAGATCATCACCAGTCTTTCTTATAAATAATGTTTGATCAATAGCACCTCTTATATAACCATTTGAAAGTAAATGTTCAATGAGAGTAGCATACCAAGCACGAGGTGCTTGGTGTAAGCCATAAAATGCTTTGTCTAACTTGTAGACATAGTCAGGATGATCTGGATCTTCAAAGCCTGGTGGTTGACAGACATAAGTCTCCTCTTTCATTTCACCATACAAAAAGGCAGTTTTAATATACATCTGATAGACTTTGAAGTTCTTGTATAAAGCAAAAGCCAGAAATATTCCTATAGCTTCAAGTCTTGCAACCAAAGCATATACTTCATTATAAGCTAGCCCTTTAATTTGATAAAATCCTTGTATAACAAGTCTAGCCTTGTTGCGAACAATCACATCTTTCTCATCCTTCTTATTCTTGAATATCCATCTCGTTCTCATTGGCAACTTACCCTTTGGTAGTTGACACTGATTCCAAACATTAAGCTTCTTGAATTGCATCAACTCGTCTTTCATATACTCTACCC
The DNA here is from genome assembly GCA_024085815.1 of Flaveria linearis. Taxonomy (NCBI): domain Eukaryota; kingdom Viridiplantae; phylum Streptophyta; class Magnoliopsida; order Asterales; family Asteraceae; genus Flaveria; species Flaveria linearis. The sequence goes on from CM044006.1 coordinate 13,556,592, forward strand.
AAATGTTTTCTTTCAATGCCATTTCAATGTTCTTTGGCACTATTTGTGAAATAAAACATGAGTACAAGCATGTATTTATTGCTCCGGAACGACTATGAGTCTGAACGCCTTGTGATAATGGACCAATAACGGCTTTCAGTTGGATGGTCCTTATGAATTCTCAGCTGAGGAATGACATCTTCAGATATAACTTCATCTAAGTTAGACATATTACCCACTGGTTCTTCAACAGTGTTTTCTCTTTCAGGCTGATACACGATATCTTGCTCTTGTTGATAATCATTATCAATAGATAAATTAGCAATGGAACTTGAATGAAATCAATGTGTTCATCTTGTATTGAAGAACAACTCTGATCAGAAACTTGTGGAGCTTGCTCAACTGCAGGATCAGTCTGAATAACATTAGATGCAGAAACTTATGGAGCAGCTGTTCTTAGTATAGAAATAGGTATGTATGAAGATATTCCTTGTGCTTGAGATGAATTGGATCCAAGATCATTAGTAAAGAAATCCTGAATTGAGGATGTCAAAAGAGTAGAAGCTGTAAAAACAACAGATGAATGATTAAATGTTTCAAATAATGAACCATAATCATAAACCCATGAAGGTTCAGAACCTGCATTTGTTTTGTTAGATTCATGCCAATCAATATTAAATAAGTCAATTATTTGTTTTGATCTTTTATTAGAAGCCCTATATGCAACTTTATTGGCTGAGTAACCAACAAAATAAGATTCATCAGCTTTTTCATCAAACTTAGATTTTGAATCAGATGTGTTTAACAGTGTATAACAACATCCAAAAGTTTTGAAATATTTGACTTTAGGTTTATGTTTGATAAAGATTTCATAAGGAGTCATATTTTTTATTTATTAATTAGGACATGATTCTTAATATAACATGCAATGTTAACAGCTTCAGCCCAAAAGAATGAAGGTAATTTGGCTACTGATAACATTGTTCTGGCAGATTCAATTAATGTTCTATTTCATCTTTCAGCAACTCTATTTTGTTATGGAGTTTCTGTTAAACTGAATTGCCTTGCTATCCCCTTTGAATCATAAAATGCATTCAATGTTCGATTGCAGAATTCAGTATTATCACTTCGAATGCATTTGACTGTTTTGTTAGTCTGATTCTCCACTATAGTCATGAAATTTATTAGCAAATGAGGTGTCTTATTTTTTGTTACTAAAAAGAAAACCCATGTAAATCTAGAAAAATCATCAGTAATGACTAAATAGTATTCATGACATCCTAAACTCAAAACGTTAATTGGACCAAACAAATCCATGTGTACCAGTTGTAGAATAGAATCTATTTTTCTATGAGCAACTGGTTTATGAGGTAATTTATGTTGTTTTCCTTTTGAACATGACAGACAATGTTCTATTAATTGAAATTCTTTCAAAGGAAGACCAACCACATGATTACCTTTAACCAACTTGTTCATGTTTTAAATGTTTACATGGCCAAGACAACAATGCCATAACGATGGATCACTCTCCGAGTCTTTAGACAACAAACATGATGCAGTTACGAATGAGTGAGATCCATTCATGTCAAGTATGTATCTTAGTCTCTCGGAGTTCTCAATAAGATCCACTCATCGGGTATTACAAATCCAGGTTTTAAAATTAGACATTATTTATTAGTGAAATGGGTGGAATATTTTTCACCACAAATTTGAGAGACACTTAGTAGATTATGTTTTAGTTCCTTTACAAATTTGACATCTTCAAAACTTAAAACACCATTCGACTCTGTATCTTTCTTTGTAATTCTACCTCCTTTGTCTCTAGCAAAAATAATATATCCTCCGTTATATGGTTTATATTGTTTAAAAAAGATATATTACCAGTCATGTGCCTTGAACATCCACTGTCAACATGCCATACACTGTTGATGTTGGGTCTTGGATGTTCCCGCATAAACGAAATATTTAGTCATTTTTAGGAACCCAAACCATGGTTGACTTGAGTACATCATTTTTATCCAAATATGATACAAATTTCAGTATCATATCTCTTTTAACATTGAAGATGTAATCTTCAATAATATCAGGTCCTGGTTCCTTTTCTTTTACTTTCCATTTTTGAATTGGTTTGACCATATTCGAAACCAATTCCTTAACAGAACTTTGTGGAGAAGTTGGATTGTCATCATTAACAGATAAATGTTTCTTGTTTGTAGTTTCGTTTTGCAAAGTTATATTTGGGTGATCATTTCCTTTATCAACAAATAATTTTGATTTATCCAAATTTCTTTTAAACTTTGCATTAAGAAAAAAATGTTTTCTATTATTAGCAATATAATCATAAAACCTTTGTTTACTTGTTAATATTTTGTGATGACAATTCCTAGCCTTGTGGTTAGACTTTCCACATTCATAACAACACATAGTTTGATACATATTTTAGTCTTGGGTTGTTTTCTCAAACTGTTGATGATAACTTCCATAGTTATCATAGAATTTGTCTTTAGTATGCCTTTTATGAAAAGATTCTTTAACCATCTATTGTTTTCCTTGTTCTTTTGAATTTGTCCTAAGAGATTCATTCTCTTTAGTTGCTAACGAGGGTTTTTTTTTTACTTTTGTCTTTATGACCTGAAAGTACTGGAGTAGGACCAGTGTCTTTTGTACCTATGCTACAAACATCTTGTTTCACAGAATTAGCAATAATTGGAGATTTATTTTTAAAGAAACTTTCATTAGTTTCTTTGAAAATATAATCTTCTTTATCAATGTTGTCTTTTAAAACAAATCTGTTTTTGAAATCAGTTTGTAAGTCAGATACAGATGTTGTGACCCTTTTTCTTTCTTTGGTCTTATACTCAATTTTTGACTTAAGTTTGTTTTCTTTGTTTGATAATTTTAAACAATCATAAGAAACTTCTGAACTTTCTTTAATATTTGATGATGAACTACAAGCATGATTTTCATTACAAGTTTTATTTTCCTCTAAAACTAATACATCATCACTCTCCCACTCTTCAACCAACCCGTCCTTCTTCACACTTTCTGCAAATGAATTATCATGATTAATTTTAATTGCAGTTTTTATGATAGGTTCAAAAGTCAATGACACATTGAATGAAGGTGTTAAGTCAGACTTTGGTTGAAAACCTAAACCATAGGTCTCCTCATCATAATTGTTAATTGATGAAGGCAAAGAAGAATAGTCATGATTAATTAGTAGTGCAATGTTAGAATATCCAACTCCACCTTTACAACCATAAATATTTTGTGTCATTTGAGATTTGATAATACCTTCAACCATGTTTGAAGATAATTCAAATTTCTCAACACTTAATTTAGCATATAAGAGTTCACTGTTTAGTTTATTGATTTTTAAGGATAGCTCATTGTTACGTGTTGTCAAATCATTTATGTTACAATCTTTGTCATAAAGATCTTATTTGATTGATAAATTGATTTGTTTAAACCTTCTATCTTTTCTTTAAAATTTTTCTCATCAATTTTAAATTTACGAGCTTGATATTGAAGTTTCTCAACTTCTATGATCAGATGCTCTTTGTGAACTCTATATCTTTGTATCTTTTCAATGCATTCATTAGAACAAAGAGAAATGTATACCTCATTAGTCTCAGCTCTACTCTTTGTCTCTTCATGGACCACATTCACCATGAAGGCCTTTTCCACAAGTCTATCTACTAATTTGCTGGAGTAGTCTCAACAATATTTCCTTTCAAAGCATAAGCAGAAGCTATAGTAATCTCAACAGTTGTATTCTTCCTTTCTTCAGTAGCTGGAGTAACCTTAATAGCTTGATCTCTCTCTTCAACAATTTAGACTGGAGTAAGCTCAATAGTCACTTCCTCTTTGAGTTCCTTATGAGATGGAGTAATCTTAACAGCTGTCTCAATACAGACTTTCTTATCATAAACTTTCTCATCTTCACAGTTCACTTCTTTCACCTTTTCCTCTTTCACTTCCTTCACAATCTCAGCCTTAACGCATTTTTCTTCACCAAACACACCGTCCAACAAATCAGAAGACATAAATTCAGCAAGTAGATTGCCATTACCATGCTCCTCTTCAGTTTTAATCTCAGCCAACAAAGCTATAGAAAACTTGATATCAAGAATCTCTAATTGATCATACCAATCATACTCTTTATTAGTCTATGATACCAAAGCTTTGTTCTTTCATGTACCAGCTTGATCAGTCTTTGTCTTCACCTCTACTATCACCATCTTCTTGCCAGTATCAGATTGAACAGATCTTCCCTCGGTGCATTCTCTAGCAAAGTGACAGGGTTTATCATAGTTATAACATCTCAAGCTTGACTTGTCAAACCCTATCTTGCTAGAGTTGTTCAATCCAAAAACTTTCCTACCAGTTCTTCATGCAAAGTTCTTAGCACAATGTACCACCATGGCCAAATGATATTTGATGTCAATTTCTTCAACATCATCAAGGTTTACTTGTTGCAGATCATCAACCATGATGTTTGGTGTATTCATTCTACAGGAAAAGAAAGCCTTATAACTGTTCATGAACAAGATGCATAGAGTAAGATGCTCTTCTACAATCTGGATAGTCTGTTTGCTGGGTTGTAAGTTAACAACAAATGCTTCTTGTATAGAAGGAGATGATTGACTTTGAGCATGAGAAGGGATAAATGGTTGAGTTTGGTGTAATGTCTGATCCTTTACAACTGAATGACTAGCTGCTGCTTGTTCCTGTTGTTGACATAACTAGGAATAGCTAGCATCGTACTTCAGATTACTAGCCATTTTGGTATACAAAGAAGATGCTTCAGCTCCCATTGTCTTAATGTAATTTGCAGCCCTTTGTTTGTCATCCATATCATATGACTTAACGCTAGAAATCAGATCACTGAGGGACAGAGTGAACAAATCCTTGATTCTCTTGATTGTAGTGCAGTTATTGTTCCAGCTGTATGGAAGTGAGTTCAATAGCTTCTTGTTCACTGAAATGTTTTCCAGTGTAATCCCTGCACTCTTCATCTTCGTTATGAGTTTTATAAATCTAGACATTTGTGCTTCTAAGTTTTCTCCCAGTAGGTGGTTAAACATGTTTGTTAGTCCATCTGATCAATTCTCAGTACACTTGAGAGGTTGATTAGCTTAATAATCATAATAACAACAAACAAACTACACAATGAAGAAGAAGAAGACACAAAATGTATTCAAAATATATCAATAATGATCCAATACCATGAAATAGAAGAAAGCTCAATGTATTTCTCTGAAGAACAAACTTACAAAAGGCTCTTGCAACAGTATACAACGATTAGGGTTTTTGCAAGGATACCCAACAATGACAAAGATCAAACATATATATAGTAATGACTATCCTGCCAAAATTACAGTTTCGCCCGGCTAGACAAACAGTTTCGCCAGCTAAAACGATAGCTTGCTGTGGGTGAAAGAACAGTTTGGCTCATAGTTTCGCTGGGCAGCAAAACATTACTAAAGTTCATACTTACAAAAAGTAAACTAACATAAAACCTATTACAATTAAACATAATCAAAATCTAATCTAAGGTGAGCCAAACCTATACATTATCTTCAATACTCCCCCTAGGTTGGAGCTCACCGTCTTCATCAATCTTGATTTGTCTGATAAGCTCCCATCTCTCCAGCTGCCTCTATTGATTTTTTTGCAGTTTCTGTAGCATCTTCCTCAGAAGCTTTAGTCACTGATTCTCCTTGGTCAGCTCCTGCTTTATTAGCTTCTTCTACACATGCACTAGCCTCTGAAAATTTCTTTGTAAGATCCTGCACATCCATCCTTAACTAATCTTCTGCTCTCACCTTCTCAGCAAACTCTTTCACCTCAGCCTGTACTCCTCTCACTTTATTAGCAACAGTCATAAATAGACTTGCTTCTTTACTAGTCTCCTCTCCTGCCCTTGCTTTAATGTGGTTCTCATGGAGAATCAGCAGGTCTTCATCATAGAAAGTAAAAAAGTTCCATTGGATCAAACAACCTATACTCAATTCCACTCTTCACCCTTATCACCGCCGCCCCAGTGTTGTTGTCGTAGAACCATTCCTCAAAATATTGTAATCTCTGGGGGAGGGGATCCAACAATCTTATCCTACTCACCGTCTTGGGGGGTTTCACCCTCAGCACTATCTTCCCTTTGCCTATTTCCTAGTCTTTGTCTTTCTTAGACCTCCTTCTCTTGGCCCTCATAAATCCAAATGCCTCAAAATTATCATTCATTCCTTTCTTGATTTCCTCCTCCAACATCTTTTCCCTCTCACTCAGGTTAGAGTCAATCATAGGCAGCACAGCTAGCCTCCTTAAATCCCACCTCGGTAAGGTCTTAAATGCCTTCCTTTTATGCAGATAAGTGATCCCTCCCCCTCTCCTCTTGATTATGAACATCTTCGGGCTGGAGTTGTATTTCTAACTAATAATTTTCTTATCAGCCTCCTTTCTACTCAACCCTTGCATATTTTGAAAAAAGGGAGTTATATCCTCAGTCTCGTTCTTTTTCACAAACCCATCCTCCTTTGACATCTCAAACATGTCAGTCTCATCATCTCCCTTCTGGACTACATATGTTAGTGGTCTCTAATCCACTTCATAGTATTCGGGCTCAGAGTCATAGTCCACTAATTATTCATCCTCTTCCTCCTCGTCCACTAGACTCTTTTAAGTACCTTCCACTAGTGTTTCTCTCACAAATTCCCTTCTACTAGATCCTTCTATACATCAAAATTCAAGTTCACAAACCCAGCTTCTATCACCTCCTCAACATTCACATTCCCTCCTTCCTTATTCACACCTTCATCAGTATTTCTAACACCTGAACCTCCAGCCTCATCAGCACCTACACCAGACGTGCCCTCTCCTGTCATGGAGGATGTACCCATATTTAGAAATGGGTATTTAGAAGTATCAGTCAAATCATCTAACTTAGTTTGAGTTAGTTGATTGGGCTGGCTGGCTGCTATCTTTAGTTTATTGACCTCAGTCAGCAATCTCTTAATCAATCTTTGCTGATTCATCATCATCCGTGTCATTCCTTCAATCTTCTTATCCTTTTGATTTTCCCTTAACTCCTGATTAGTTAGCTTGGTTTTTATCATACTCAGCTCATTAGCTAGAGATGCATTGAGTGTCCTAATCACATCGTCATCCAAACCAACACTCTCATCCCTTCTCGGGGGTTCAGTAAATGCTTGATGTTTATTCTTGGTCCTTCTCTCAGACTCCCCCTCTTCGGCTCTTTTCATGGACCATTTCTCTTTCTTAGCTCTAGTCTCTTCTGTAGCCTCATGAATTTCCTCATTAAATTCATAATCCTTTTCTTTGGCATACCTCTTTCGTTTCTTCATATATTCAGCCTGTTTCTGCCTCGTCTCTTCCGCTCTCTTCTCCTCAGAGTCATTTACCCTCCTGATATAATTCCATCGTTCTAGAGGGTACATATTTTCCCATAAACGAGTGATCTTTCCACTGAAGTCGTGCCTAATTGAAGAACAGTCAGCGAATATACGCATGTTCATCTGTACCAGTCTCTTGATCTCCTCGTGTCTTGGTACATTGGGAATGAGATCATCTATGATAATCTGAAGAATTCTAGGATAAAGCAGCCACTTATCTTTCTTTAGGGCCATCACGTTCTTAGCCATACAATCAAAGATGAGTTTAGCAATGTTAGCCTTCTGCCCTCTACAACAAATAACCATGGTTTTAGCCCAGTCAAGGTTTAGTCCATCGGATCCACCTTTTCAGTGATCTAAGCACATGATGAATACATGAGCAATATACCTCCACTCCTTAGACAGAAAAGACTTCTTAATTTCCTTTCATGTCCCAAAATATAACACCCTCAATTTCATAATAATATAATAAGGAGGGTGCTACTAGTTGGGTTATAATAATAATTCAGAGACTACAAATGCAGCGGAAATTTTTATATATTAAAAACTTTTTTACATCATTAACAATCATTACAACACTTCAACTAACATCATATACATCTTTCCCAAAAACCCAACATTTAGCCAGTATCATACACCATAACCGGAATTTAACTCGGTGGGGCGCCTCCACAAACCCTTCTATTAATACCTGGCATGCATAAGAAAACAAACACAAAATCAGATAAACTGGTGAGTTCTAACGTACACCACATTTCAATAATAACAACTCATTAACTATTACAACACCGAATGATTCATAAACATTCATCAGTCCATTTATTCGTCTCAGTATCGATATGCATATCGAATACCCACAAGGTATTTATGGATATCTTTTTATCGATTTTAATTTGGTGGGTCAAACCTCCACCTCGCGTGTTGACGGGTTAAACCTCCATCTATAGTTTGGTGGGTCAAACCTCCACCTCGCGCGTTGACGGGTCAAACCTCCGTCTATAGTTGGCGTTGACGGGTCAAACCTCCGTCTATAGTTGGTGGGTCAAACCTCCACCTCGCCATTCACCACAATTTACCACTTTCAACTCTTATTCACATTTTCTATTTGTTTATATGCATGCCAGTGCCCGATTTTGTCAAACAACATTTATCAAACGGCATTAACACATAAAAAGGGCAATTAGAACTCACCTTAATGTTTTCAGCAAGTGGTTATCAATCCAAATACACTAGGGCAGCTAAAACTTCTCCTTCTCAAAGCAAATCTAAAACAACAACCCTAACTTAGTCAAATCACCACTAGCTGATCACTTCCCACGACTAAGGTTGTACGACTGGATTCATTCGTACGACTGAACATGAGACTGAGCTTAGTCGTACGAATGGAACATACGATAGAGGTGCGAATGAGCTATAACAGGGTTTGTGTGAATAACCTCCATTCGTGCGATTGGTTCATGCGACTGAACTTCAGTCGCACGATTGAATAATGCGATTGACTCAATCGCACGAATGGGTCATGTGACTGGGCTCATTCGCCTGAAATGGATTAGCAGCTGTGTTCTTGACATATTTGATCCAAAAACCCAATTTTTAACCATTTGGATTATACCATATTCACAACAGAACATATACACTTCATTTATAACCGTTTTGGGTCCTTATTTCATCAAACTTCCCAAAAACTAGGATCCGAACCTTCACTTTTCAGTTTAACAGAAAGATTGAACAAAAGCCTAGATTTAAAACATGTTTTTGGATCAATTTCAACCACAAACACATCTTAACATATTCAAGAATCGATCCGTACCAAGCGAAACTTACCGAAACGGAGTTAGCTGAGTCGATTTGGCAAGAACAGGGTGTTTGGGTTCGAAAGGAACAAGGGGATGAGATTACTGCAGATAAAATCTGCTTTTGAACACCCTTAACCGCCCTACTTATCCTACATGCCTATTTTAGCCGCCATACTCAGTCGCACGACTGGACTCATTCGCACGATTCAATCGTGCGACTGGGCCCATTCGCCCCTCATTCGTGCGGCTGAGCCGCATTCGCACGTATGGCGTGCGACTGAACACTAATCCTAATTAAATAAATTAATATTAAACTTTTGGATGTTACAAGTCTACCCACCTTGTTTAGGGTTTCGTCCTCGAAACCTGGCTAAAACAACTGAGGGTAGTTTCATCTCATCTCCTCTTCTGGCTCCCAGGTTGATTCAGATCCTTGGCGATGTGCCCACTGCACCCGGACTGAACTAATGCTCTTATTTCTAAGTTTCTTCTCCTTACGATCTATAATGGCCACGGGTTGTTCAGTGTAATTGAGTTTCTCATCAACCTCAATATCATCTAATGGTACATATTGAGTTTCATTAGCTAGGTACTTTCGTAACTGGGAGACGTGGAAGGTTGGATGAATAGCACTTAATTCTTCTTGCAAGTCCAATTTATATGCTACATATCCTACTTTTTCCATTATTCGAAATGGTCCAATAAAACGTGGACTTAGCTTGCCCCTCTTTCTAAATCGAATAATGCCCTTCCATGGAGAAACTTTCAACAAAACAAAATCCCCAACTTTAAATTCTAATGGTTTCCTTCTACGGTCTGCATATGACTTATGCCTGCTTTTCGCCTCTTTAATACGATTCTTAACTACTTTAAACTTTGACATTGTTTCTTCAACTATTTCATTATTCCCCAGTTCACGTTGCCCCATATCTCCCCAATAAAGTGGAGTTCTACATTTTCTTCCATACAACATCTCAAACGGAGACATCTGAAGGGTAGCTTGATAACTGTTGTTGTATGCAAATTCAGCTAAAGGAAGATGACTATCCCAGCTACCTCCAAAATCAATACTACAGGCCCGTAGCATATCCACTAATGTCTGAATAGTTCTTTCACTTTGACCATCTGTCTGAGGATGATAGGCTGTACTAAAGTAAAGTTTAGTTCCCATGGCTTTGTGAAATTTTCTCCAAAACCTTGACGTAAATCTGGCATCTCTATCAGAAGTGATACTTTTCGGAACTCCATGTAATCTAACTATTTCTTTAGTAAAGATATCAGCTAACTTTTCCATCGAATAAGTTTCCCGTATTGGTAGAATTAAAGCACTCTTGGTTAGCTGATCTACCACTACCCAAATAGTATCATAACCTTTTGGTGTACGGGGTAACTTCGTTATAAAATCCATAGTCAGATCGTCCCAATTCCAAACTGGAATGGCTAATGGCTGCAATAATCCATAAGGTTTCTGATGTTCAGCTTTCACTTGGCGCAAGTCAAACATCTATTTACATACTGCATCACATTAAATTTCATCCCTGGCCACCAATAATCATGCTTTAAATCTTGATACATTTTAGTCATGCCTGGGTGAATGGAATACCTAGATTTGTGAGCTTCATCTAGTACCCTATCGCGTAAAGCCAACGGAACCCACATTCGACCAAACCTGATTTTAACACCATAACTATTTTCTTCTAAATGTCTTTCTTGACCAACCATCCTTTCTCTTTTAATATTTTCTTCTTTTAATGTTTCCAATTGGGCTTCTTTCAGCTGTTGCATAAAATCAGGAGTAATCACAAGTTTATACGCCTTAGCCTTAATCAGTTCATATTTCTCCTTTCTGCTCAACGCATCAGCAACCACATTTGCTTTCCCAGGATGATACAGAATTTCACAATCATAATCTTTGATTAATTCCAACCATCGCCTTTGTCTCATATTCAAATCTTTTTGCTCAAAGAAGTACTTCAGGCTCTTATGATTAGTAAAGATGGTACACCTCACTCCATATAAGTAATGTCGCCATATCTTAAGAGCAAAAACTACAGCTACTAGTTCTAAATCGTGGGTTGGGTAATTAACTTCATGGGTCTTCAACTGTCTAGAATCATAAGCAATAACTCTCCCACGTTGCATCCAAACACACCCCAATCCCTGATATGATGCATCAGAATATATCACTAAATCATCTACACCTTCTGGTATGGCCAATACTGGAGCTTGTGTTAATCGGTTCTTCAGTTCCTGAAAAGCAACTTCCTGTTCTTTATTCCATTCATACTTAACGTCTTTTCGAGTTAATTTCATCAATGGAGAAGCAATTTTAGCAAAATCCTGAATGAATCTCCTATAGTATCCTGCCAGTCCTAAGAAATTATGAATTTCTGAAGGACTTTTAGGAATCTCCCAATTCATCACGGCCTCAATCTTCGCAGGATCCACCAATATTCCATTCGCATTCACCACATGGCCTAAAAATTGCACTTCTCTTAACCAAAATTCACATTTCGAGAATTTTGCATACAACTTATTCTTTCTCAAGGTTTCCAATACTTCTCGAATGTGACAAGCATGATCTCCTTCGTTCTTAGAATAGATCAAAATATCATCTATAAACACAATTACCAATTTATCCAGCATCGGCCTACATACTCGGTTCATCAAATCCATGAATGCAGCAGGAGCATTCGTTAATCCGAATGACATCACCAAAAATTCATAATGCCCATATTGCGTACGAAAAGCTGTTTTGGTATGTCTTCTTCTTTTACCTTTAACTGATGATACCCGGATCTAAAATCTATCTTTGAGAACCAATTAGCACCTTGGAGTTGATCAAACAAATCGTCTATACGAGGTAATGGGTATTTATTCATAACAGTTAGCTTGTTTAGTTCTCTATAATCTATGCACATCCTCAAACTGCTATCCTTCTTCTTTACAAACAGAATTGGAGCACCCCATGGCGAAGTGCTTGGTCGAATAAAACCTTTGTCTAATAATTCCTGTAATTGCTTCAGAAGTTCCTTCAGCTCAGCCGGTGCAAGTCTATAAGGGGTTTTAGCGACAGGTTTTGCTTCAGGTACTAAGTCAATTCTAAACTCAATTTCTATATCAGGAGGTATACCCGGTAGATCCTCAGGAAATACATCGGGGAAATCACAAACCACTGGAACATCTTCTAATTTCTTCGTCTTCTTAGCAGTATCAACTACATATGCCAAAAATGACTCGCAACCCCTACTCAATAATTTCTCAGCATTAATCATAGATATGACTTTCACCACACTATCATGTTCATCACCAAAAACCGTTACCAAATTACCATCTGGTGCTCGTAACACAATCATCTTTCTTTTGCATATTATTTGAGCCTCAAACATAGATAACTAGTCCATTCCCAATACTACATCAAAACCTCCTAATTTCATCATATGTAACCTAGCAGGAAATTTTACACCTTCTAGTTCGACAAACAATCATCTATTACCTCACTAACAACTATAAATTCATTAGAGGCAGTTTGTACTGAAAAGGCAACATCTAGCTTTGATGGTTTAACTTTTATTAAGGCATGGAATTTTAGTGATATAAAACTTCTATTAGCCCCCGAATCAAATAAAATTCTAGCTGGTACATCATTAACAAGAAACGTACCCGACACAACATCTGGTAATGCCTTAGCCTCCTCCGTAGTTATTGTAAATGCTATCCCCGCAGTACCGCTACTACCACTCGCACTGACTTTACTCGGTCCTCCCACTGCATGAATAGGGACCGATCCATGTCTAAACTTTGGACATTCAGATTTCATATGTCCCATCTCCCCACATTCATAACACCAAAGTTCTGGACATCTGGAAATGAAATGTCCAGGCTTCCTACATTTACGACATGCCGGGTGATTCAATCTACATTCTCCTCTATGAAACTTCCCACATCTATTACACCGAGGAGGGGGACCTACAAATCCCCTAGCATTAAACTTTCTCTTCTGCAGCCCACTCTGTCCATACATAGGCCTAGAACTCAGTGAAGCTTCCTGACGACTAACCACTTCTTCTTTAACCACAGGTTTCTCGGACTTAGCGACTTCCTCATACATGTCCGCAGCCAAATTTACCGTGGCTTGGTATGTAGAAGGAGAATTAGACTTTACTAGCATTCTCACCTTAGGGGGTAATCCCTGAATATACCTAGTAATCCTCTTCGCCTCAGGAGTTACTAAATGAGGTACCAAACGAGCCATTTCTTCAAACCTGGAAGTATACTCTTTATGACTTATACTGCCTGCCTGAAGCTGCAAAAACTTGATCTCAATTTTGTCCATCTCGCCTTTCGGACAGAACTTTTCTATCACTAAGGCCATAAAAGTTTCCCAGGTCATCTGGCTCACGGCGGCCTCACCCATGGCCTGTTTTACTGTATCCCACCAATACAAGGCTTCCGCTTGAAAAGAATGCACAGCAAAGCCCACTTTCTGGTCTTCCTTGCATCTACTAAGTTTAAACGCTGCTTCCATCTCTCGTAACCACTTATAAGTTACTACTACATCCTTCTGGCCTTCAAACTTAGGCGGGTCACATTCTTTAAAATGTTTATATGAAACTGGTTTCTCCACTACCGGCTCAACAACAACAGGTGGAGGAGTTGGTTGGGACGACGATTCACCACCTTTCCTAAGGTCACTTAACATTTCAGGTAAAGTAGTACGCAACACTCGGGCGACTTCATCACCTATAGCCGCCTTAAGTTCATCACTCGAGATCCTAGCTTCAAGTCTAGGGTTTGTATTACCAGTTTCCTCCATCTACGATAAGAAATAAACCATTATCAAATAATGAGTGATACCAGGATGTTGCATATAATGTAAATTGCTCATAACATTGGCCAGGTGTTATCAATTATTTACTTATTCACACCATCCTGCCTCTTCTCATTATCCTTTCACAGTTTATTTCTAACCCTATCTAAACCATAAAATCATGCATACACATAATACTAATCTTCAATTTAAATAATTACTTTCATTCAACAATTGACTGAATTATCACTAATAATTAAGTACTCATCCACACAATACTTCACCCCACTTCCGGTTGTAGATACTGGCACTTCCCATATATTCAGTTAAAGTTTCAAACAATCAATTGTTCAAATCCCTTTAACTAAGGCTCTAATACCAACTTGTAACACCCTCAATTTCATAATAATATAATAAGGAGGGTGCTACGAGTTGGGTTATAATAATAATTCAGAGACTACAAACGCAGCGGAAATTTTTATATATTAAAAACTTTTTACATCATTAACAATCATTACAACACTTCAACTGACATCTCAAAACTTTGTCAAACTTCATCTACATATTTCCCAAAAACCCAACAGTTAGCCAGTATCATACACCATAACCGGAATTTAACTCGGTGGGGCACCTCCACGAACACTTCTATTAATACCTGGCATGCATAAGAAAACAAACACAAAATCAGATAAACTGGTGAATTCTAATGTACACCACATTTCAATAATAACAACTCATTAACTGTTACAACATCGAATGATTCATAAACATTCATCAGTCCATTTATTTGTCTCAGTATTGATATGCATATCGAATACCCACAAGGTATTTATGGACATCTTTTTATCGATTTTAATTTGGTGGGTCAAACCTCCACCTCGCGCGCTGATGGGTTAAACCTCCATCTATAGTTTGGTGGGTCAAACCTCCACCTCGCACGTTGATGGGTCAAACCTCCGTCTATAGTTGGCGTTAACGGGTCAAACCTCCGTCTATAGTTGGTGGGTAAAACCTCCACCTCGCCATTCACCATAATTTACCACTTTCAACTCTTATTCATATTTTCTATTTGTTTATATGCATGCCAGTGCCCGATTTTGTCAAACAACATTTATCAAACGGCATTAACACATAAAAAGGGCAATTAGAACTCACCTTAATGTTTTCAGCAAGTGGTTATCAATCCAAATACACTAGGGCAGCTAAAACTTCTCCTTCTCAAAGCAAATCTAAAACAACAACCCTAACTTAGTCAAATCACCACTAGCTGATCACTTCCCACGACTAAGGTTATACGACTGGATTCATTCGTATGACTGAACATGCGACTGAGCTTAGTCGTACGAATGGACCATACGACAGAGGTGCGAATGAGCTATAACAGGGTTTGTGCGAATGACCTCCATTTGTGCGATAGGTTCAAGCGACTGAACTTCAGTCGCACGATTGAACAATGCGATTGACTCAATCGCACGAATGGGTCATGTGACTGGGCTCATTCGCCTGAAACGGATCAGCAGCTGTGTTCTTGACATATTTGATCCAAAAACTCAAGTTTTAACCATTTGGATTATACCATATTCACAACAGAACATATACACTTCATTTACAACCGTTTCGGGTCCTTATTTCATCAAACTTCCCAAAAACTAGGATTCGAACCTTCGCTTTTCAGTTTAACAGAAAGATTGAACAAAAGCCTAGATTTAAAACATGTTTTTGGATCAATTTCAACCACATACACAGCTTAACATATTCAAGAATCGATCCGTACCAAGCGAAACTTACCGAAACGGAGTTAGCTGAGTCGATTTGGCAAGAACAGGGTGTTTGGGTTTGAAAGGAACAAGGAGTGAGATTACTACAGATAAAATCTGCTTTTGAACACCCTTAACCTCCCTACTTATCCTACATGCCTATTTTAGCCGCCATACTCAGTCGCACGACTGGACTCATTCGCACGATTTAATCGTGCGTCTAGGCCCATTCGCCCCTCATTCGTGCGGCTGAGCCCCATTCGCACGTATGGCGTGCGACTGAACACTAATCCTAATTAAATAAATTAATATTGAACTTTTGGATGTTACACAAAAGGAGGACCCTCATAACCCATAGAACGGTATACCTCAAAAACTTCCTGATCAGTAAGAATAACTTCCTCTCCACTATCCTCCTCAAGTCTCAGCACCCGGGAGATTATCTCGGCAGTAATAATCAAGTTGTTCTCTAAGACTCTCGCCACAATCTCTGAGGATTGGCTCTGGTGTCGTACTCAGAAGTACGCCAAAAGTCTCTGATGTAGAGATCATATACAGTAATAGAATGAGAAATCGCATAAGCAATAGGAGATCTCTGAAGCCAACGGATGCAGTCTCTAAAACCCACCACTTTAGGATGTGTGTCATCCAGAATGGCTGTGATGTTATTCCTCTCGTCGAACTTTAAATTAGCCATTTGATCTGAAAAGCAGATGAAA
Source organism: Flaveria linearis (assembly GCA_024085815.1). Taxonomy (NCBI): domain Eukaryota; kingdom Viridiplantae; phylum Streptophyta; class Magnoliopsida; order Asterales; family Asteraceae; genus Flaveria; species Flaveria linearis. The sequence continues at coordinate 13,573,065 of CM044006.1, forward strand.
CGCATTAGAATAATATATTTAAAAAAATAAAAGAGAAAAATAATTAAAAATGATAAAATTAAAGAAATAAAAAAATAAAATCGCTAGGCGAAAGTATATTTTCGCTTGATGAAACAGTAGTTTCGGCATGCGAAAAAGTACTTTCGGCCACGAAGAATGCAGTTTCAGCATGCTGTCGTCTGAGCGAAATAGAGATTTGACAAGCAAAACTGTCAAGTTCATACGGGCAGCATGACTTCACAGTTTTCCTGAAAACCATTGAACTTTCATTCGGTTTCGTTGGACTATCAGTACTTTCAAAGTATGAACTGCCAGAGTACCGAAGATTCACAGCTTAATCAGTTATTAATGTGTGGTTTAAACCTAGATTAAACTAATGTCCAGGGTTCGAAACTCACATTCGAAGGAAAAATGAGTAACAAATGGGAAACACAAGCTTAAAAACTCAAAATCGCTGAAGAGGTATACGGAGAGTGCTCTGAAGTTAGAAACCCTGATTGTGCAAAAATGAAGATATAATTTCACAAAATGTGTTATATAGAACTTAGTTTCACAGACAGCGAAAATATAGTTTCGCCCGTATAAGCTTTGGTCAAAACTGACCATGCAACATGCGAAATAGCGAGCGAAGCTATAGTTTCTCCCAGCGAAACTATCAGCGAAACTATCAACGAAACTATCAGCGAAATTATAAATTCGCTAGTAACTTAAAAATTAAAAATTATTTACCTTTTTAATAAAATTGAAAATAAAATAAAATAAGGTAAAAGAAAATTATTTAAAAAGAATTAAAGCAAAACAAAAATAAAATTATAGAAATCAAAAGAATTTGCCCTACAAGACCTCACCAAACTTCACATAGTTTTAACATAATCAAAGAAGAGAACATAGGGAAAAATGAAAGCTGAAAAGATCTTCTGGAGAGTCATAGTTTGGTGGGATTGTTGATATACTTGTCCTTTTAAGTCCATGCTTTCTTCTTTTCAACAAATAAACCGCAACTACAGTTATCATGTTTTGATTTATTTGAAGAACACTTGAATGACTTAGTCCCCACAGACATTTGGCAAAGAGACTTATCCTGTCCTCATGATATATTGAACAAAAGACATACTCTATTTGACTATTCCTTTTAAGAAACAACAAAGATCTTTTTTTAAAGAAGCAAAGACCTTATAGACATCAGATAATGAGAGCTCCAGGTCTATACTTACATATAACAGAAGAGTTGATCAATTGAGTCATATAGATGAGAGCTTCAGGTCTATACTTACGTATAACAGAGAAGATCATCATATTATGCCAACGAGAGCTCCAGGTCAGTAATATCGTATAGCAGAGGAGATTATCACTCCAGGTCAAAGTTCATACATAGGAGAGGAGATAAGCACAAGGAAGAATACAACAAGGAGCTTCTTAGATTCAAAGATGTTTAAGCATATTGATTTTAAGATAGGATAGTGAATAGAAACAAGGATGGTTTCTTCTAAAAATAAATCAATATAGAGATGTCACGTTCTCAAACCTTTTGGAACAAGGTCTTGAAACTTTATGAAGGTCAAAAAATGTCAAGGAGATTATCCGAGTCATCAAATTTCTTATTCTGTTAGTTAAGCTACAAGATTACTGTCTACTTCGTTTTCTGGCTGAACCTATCAAGCATATACCAACTCTAAACTGTTGACCTCCTTCACATCGTCCAGGCATCATGTTTTATTTAAAAGAATTCTGCAAAAGAAAACAAGAGAAACATTTATTATTCTCCCCCAAAATTTCTACGGCGTAGCAAGATGGAGAAATTTCATTATATGTATATATACATATATATATATATATATATATAGTTTTATTTTATTTTATTTTTATGAAAAATGATGAAGAACTATGGAGCGAGCAGAGAAACAAAAAGAAAGAAAGAACATAACAAAAGAAATATAAACATGTACATGAGATAGGTTTAAAGAAAATGGGTTTAAAATGATATTAATCCTAACATAGAGATCAATTCATAAAAACGAAGTTTATCAAATGTTTTAGTGAAAAGATCTGTTTTTTGATTTTTTATGTCAATGGAAATAATATCAATAAAACATTTTTCCTGAGCATCACGGATTGCATGAATCCGTGTCTCAATATGCTTGGTTCAAAAATCATGAATAGGATTCTTTGCAATGACAATAGTTGCTTCGTTGTCACAGAACAACGATGTATGGATAAAGTTGATCTCATAGTCAATCATCTGATGTTGTATCCAGAGCACTTATAAGCAACAGCTTGAAGCAGCAATGTATTCTGCTTCCCCCGTAGAGAGAGAGAGACAGTGGTCTATTTCTTGCTCTACCATGATACCAGACAATTTCCTAAGTACTGTCAGCCTCCAGTAATCGACTTTCTGTTTAACCTGTAGCTATTATAATCACTATCAGAATAAGCATGTAAGTCCAAATTCCCACCATATGGATAACAAAGCCCTAAACGAGAAGAGCCTTTATGATAACGAAAAATTTGTTTTACAGCCTTTTCATGAGACTCTTTCGGGGCAGATTGGTATCGAGCACAATATCCTACAGCAAAGGTTATATCGGAACGACTTGTTGTAAGATACATAAGGGAACCTGTAACATCTTGTATTTTTGGTTTTAATTGAAAGTTGGTTTTGTTAATTCTTGTAAGGGCCTTGATTGCCATATATGAAACTTATGGGTTAGTTATGCTCATTGTTTAACTTGTCTTTAATTCTTTAAACTTGAAAGTTGATAATGTAAATTATTACATAATAATTAAATAACAATCTTATTAATGATGTAAATAATAATAATATTAACAAGAAAAGATAAGTAAGTTAATAATAATAATAATAATAATAATAATAATAATAATAATAATAATAATAATAATAATAATAATAATAATAATAATAATAATAATGTTGTTACAAATACCAATAATTTGAAAATTTAATAAACGTAAAGGCTATTTAAGTCAGGGGTTAGTATGATAATTTTGAAACTTTAAATATTAAAGTTTGTGCATGAAATATTAAGAAATAAACCGCATGGACCATTTGTGTAATTAACCAAAACCCAAACTCCCACCCCTTTCTATCCCCGCATTTCCGGCGGTATAACCGGCGAAGGTCCGGCGACCCTCCGGCCACCGTAAACCCTCGATTTCACTTAGTTTTGTTACCCAAAACCGATCCCAAACCCGCCTAGAACTCGTTTCGAACCTGTAGGCATCAATTAAACGCAATTAAACATCGGTAACTAACCCAATCGAATAGGTAACCGAAGCTTTCAATCATGGAAACGTTCGAGCCTTAAACATCAATAATAATGCAATTAATTCCACCAGATCGAACGTTTATCTACCACTAATCTGTACAACTCTCAATTTCTACCTGAAACAAACACAAGACACCCCACTTGATTCTCTCTAAGCCGCGATTGCAACGTAATCGAAACCCACCTTTTGGGCATTTTAAACAAAAATTGAGAGAGGGTTTTGCATCAAAATCATCACTCGAAGCTGTCCACGAAGTTAATTTGATTATCTCGCTCGTTTGCACATCAATCGAACTCAGTCTCAGTCGCGGCTTGTTCTCGTCTGTTCTTGACCTCATTTCAATCCAAATCGAGTAAGATTAATACATCCACACACTCTCCTACACATGGGGTGCAAAAGTCCCATGATTGTAAGCGTTAACGGAATCAATCTGATGTCGAATAGGATCAAAGTTAGTTCTAGGGTTTATGCAATTTGGGGATGTTCATCGGGATTATATTTTTAATATTTTCAAACCAACATAAATCACGGCCAAGGCCTTTAGTTCACTGGTTAAGTCACCCACCCTACACACATGAGGTACCGGGTTCAAACCCGGGCACCATCATGTATATTTTTTTAGAGTCTTTTGGCCCAAAATAAATTCCTGAAAATTTATAATAAATATAAAAATTTCTTTTAAAAACTTTAAATATTTTTAAAACCACCCAACTAATTTTCTGAAAATTCATTTCTTATAATATCTTAATATTTGTGATAAGTATTGAAACATATAATATATTTAGGTTATTTCTTATAAGTTCAAATTAAAATATGTTATTAATTTACTAAATAGTTATTTGCTCAAATAGTATATTCAAGTTATTTCCTTACAAAATAGGCATTTCAATATTGTTGTAACTCACTAAATCATTATTTATTCAAATAACAAGTATATATTATTGTTTTAAATGTGGGTTATTTTAAAAGTTTAACTAAACTATACTTAGACTTTGTTACAAATGATTTTCTTTTTATTAAAATAATTACATAGTGTATTTTATTTCCATTGCCTCAAAAATACCATCTTAGTTGATTTTAATTATTAAAGCCCCAAATTCGACTTAGAACGTTAGTCCTTGTTGATTCGTTAAACTCATTACAATAAAACTTAAATCTTGTAAATATATTTATTTTAGGTGCATTGTGAAGGGCTACGTTGAAACGACGCTTGTTATTATTTTCTTATTAATCATCCAATATATACTTTTTTGATCAAGTGAGTATTTCTATAACCCTTTTATTATTTTTACACTTTGGGGTGAAACATGTTACTTTATAAACATTGCACATGTAAACACGTTTGATTCTTGTAAACTTATGGCATTTCACCTGTATGTTGTGGTTAGTTGACCTTTGTAGCTACCATGTAATGTCGAATATATGTACAATCATTAACTATTGCTAGCCTGGCGACGTCATAGATCTATGGGCCTGACAAGCCTGCTTGGTTGATCCAAGTACACTTAGCTAATCGTATACACTTGTAAACGTTTGAGACTTGTAAAACTTTATCAAGGTTTGATTGTGCATTCTGTATTACATCCCTAGTTACTTTGTACTCTAACTTACAACATGAATTGCCATCTTTTATATACTTATGTATTGAAAACTGTGGAAATCTCACCAATATTATTGGTGACCTTTTATTTTTAACATGTTTTTGGAAATGCTCAAGTTTGATTGACATCTTGAAGTGCTTTCACATCTAGGAATAGACCTAGTTAAATAAATGAAATAAATTGGCTTATTACACCTTATGTTATGTTATTTACTTTCTTTGAGACTTATGTTTGTAATGGTACAATTGGAACTTATGGTTAATATATATTTCGGTTATTAATAGCGTTATGTGGCTGTGAACGATCTTAACCCTCACACCTCGACGTTTCCGCCGTTAAGGTTGGGGTGTGACAGATTGGTATCAGAGCCCATAACTATAGGGATTTAGGTTATTAGAAATGGTGACCTAGACTATAGCATATGCATGAACCTTATAGAATTATATTTCTATCTTGTAAATTATATGGTTTTCATGCTACATAATGCTATGCCTTCTTATGTGCAATTTGATGCCTTAGCATAGGGTTGCCTAAACATTGTTACTTGTCTCCCTAAACTTATCTTTAACTCTTTGACTCTCCCCGAACATGAAACCTCTTAATCTTATTCTCGACGACATGTGGAATTGTATACTTATGCTTATGACTTGGATCTTTAGACATTATGTCTAATCTATATAAATCTCATCAAGGTTTTGATTTCATGAACCTAAGAAATATTGTGTGACACATAGACACCTGTATTCTGGATTTCCTGGCAAAAGGCCTTCGGGCTAAAGTAAACATTTCGCATAAATTCTACGGTACTAGTTATGCTTACCTGGGGATTTCTGGGATGAGTGAAAAAATATGGTCGATATACACAAGTTTATAAGGCAAATGGGTCAATTTACCTTAACGTGTCAACGTTTTCAAATGGTAATGCGTTACCAAATGGAACCATACCGCATACCTTACAACTCTTAGCTTAATCTTGTTTTAACTACTATCCTTTGTTATCTTCATTCCCGTAACTAACTCATTCTGTATCTAGCATGTCTCGCCATCATGGAAAGCGTGGAAGTTCCAACCGCAAGCTTGCAGCAATGATCGCCCGACAAATAGTTGTTGTGCTCCCAACCATGGTTGCTGAACTTAATAGCACCCTAATGGCTAATAGCAACAACAACACTAATGGGAACAATAGCGGTGCTCATGGAGAGAATAGCAACAACCAAGAAGGGAACAATCATACTTGCACGTTCAAACATTTCAACTCGTGCAAACCCACTAGTTTTAGTGGAAAAGAATGCGCCACTGGACTTATCGAGTGGTTTGAAAGTATGGAGAACACCTTCATCGTTAGCGAGTGCCCCGATGAGTTCAAGGTTCGCTATGCTGCAAGTGTCCTTTGACAACGGGCATTAACATGGTGGAATAGTAAAAAGAGAACTCGGGGGACTGAAGTTGCTTTGGCATTGCCCTAGGAGGAATTTAAGGATATCATGATCCAAAAGTTTTGCCCGAGGAGCAAGTTGCAAAAGCTAGAGAAGGAATTTTGGAACCTCAAACAAGATGGTGGAAATCACCTGGCCTATTCCACCCGGCATCATGAATTGAGTATGCTCCTACCACACATGGTGGACACCGTGCCCCGTAACACTGAGAAATTTATCAAGGGAGTGCACCTCAAATTCAAGATGCCGTGGTGGGTAGTAGGCCCACAACTTTGGAGGAGGCAATTACTATCACCGCGCAGCTCACCGAGAATCATATTAGAGCTGGCACTATGTCGGCAAAGGGTTCCAAGTCTACTGTGAAGGTGACACCTGAGGCAACAAAGGAGGTAAGGGTCGAGTCATCTTCCCAAAACAAGAAGCGTAAGTTCACCCCGACACGCAATTATGCTGTGACCGCCCCAAATGCACTAAAAAACAAATAGTGGTTGCAAATCAAGCTCCCATGGCTAGAGCTTATGTTGGTCCATATCCTATGTGTAACACGTGCAAGTACCATCACGCGGGAAACACTCCATGCCGAGTCTGCTCATTGTGTGGAAAATATGGGCACTTGGTGGCTACTTGTCTTCGTGCGCCAAACAACACTGCAATTCTTACCAACCGAACCAGCTATAACTGTGGCGAGCCTGGTCATATTTGTCTGCAATGTCCTCGCAATGCGGGAACTGTGCCACCGGCTCATGGAAGGGCTTTCAACATCAACGTCAATCAAGCTCAAGCCAACAACTATGTGGTGAATGGTACGTTGTTGAACTCCTTTTTAAACCATTTCTTGTCTTATAAAGATTCCTATCTTTGTGTTCATCATACCAATAATAGGTTATTACCGAACAGGTATGTATCTTGTAAATAGTCGTTATGCATCTATATTGTTTGATTCGGGTGCGGATAAGAGTTTCGTGTCCTTGGAATTCGAGCCTATACTTTCTAAACCGCGTGTTAATCTGGAAAGATCCTTCACGGTCAAAGTCGCCGATGGGAAGTCTATCGTTGTTGACGTCGTAATACGTGATTGTACCTTGAGCCTTAACGAACACGAGTTCTTCATCGACCTTATTCCTATGTAATTGGGAAGCTTTGATGTTATCATTGGCATGGATTGGTTAGCCAAACATCACGCGCAAATTCTATGCTTCGAGAAGTGTATTCGAATTCCGTTACCGACTGGTGATACTTTAAAAGTCTTTGGGGAGAAATCATCCCAAAGACTCAAACTTATGTCTTGCATCAAGGCCCGTATGTGCTTAAGTAAAAACTACATGGCTTTCATGGCATATGTAGTTAATACAAAAGTCAAGGGTAAGGAATTAAAAGACATTCCTGTCGTGCGGGACTTTCCCGGGGTTTTTCCCGAGCCGTCTTAAGGGACTACCTCCCGTGCGAGAAGTTGAGTTCAAGATTGACTTAATCCTTGGTGCAAATCCTATGGCTAAATCACCTTATCGTCTTGCACCGTCTGAAATGCAAGAACTAACTAGTCAACTGCAAGAGTTGACCGATAAAGGATTCATCCGTCCTAGTTCGTCACCATAGGGTGCACCCGCACTGTTTGTGAAGAAGAAGGATGGTTCATTTCGTATGTGCATCGACTATCGAGAACTCAACAAGCTTACCATCAAGAACCGATATCCTCTTTCCAGAATTGATGATCTCTTCGATCAACTTCAAGGAGCAACCCAATTCTCAAAGATTGACCTACGTTCTGGGTATCATCAATTACGTGTCCACGATGACGACATTCCAAAGACCGCTTTTCGTACTCGATATGGGCATTATGAGTTCATGGTTATGCCTTTTGGCTTGACCAATGCACCTGTCGTGTTCATGGATCTCATGAATCGAGTATGTAAACCGTAATTGGATAAGTTTGTGATTGTGTTCATTGATGACATTCTTATTTATTCCAAGACGAAAATCAATCACGAGACGCACCTGCGACAAGTTCTTGGACTTTTGAAGAAGGAGCAATTATACGCCAAGTTTTCCAAGTGTGAATTCTGGTTAGAAGAGGTTCAATTCTTAGGCCATGTGGTGAATAGCCAAGGAATTCACATTGATCCTACTAAAATTGAAGCCGTGAAGAATTTGTGTGTTCCCACAACCCCAACCGAGTTTCGTTCTTTTCTGGGCTTAGCGGGATATTACCGTAGGTTCATAGTGAGTTTCTTGAAAATTGCAAAACCATTAACGGCGCTAACCCAAAAGAATCGACTCTTTGAATGGGGACCCGAGCAAGAAGAGGCTTTCGAGACATCAAAACGCAAATTTTGTAACGCTCCTATTCTTACACTTCCCGATGGAAACGATGACTTCACCGTGTATTGCGATGCTTCTAATCAACGTCTTGGTTGTGTTCTCATGCAACGAGGCAAAGTCATAGCATACGCATCGAGGCAATTGAAGGTTCATGAAGTGAACTACACAACCCATGATCTTGAACTTGGTGCTATGGTTTTCGCTTTGAAGATCTGGCGACATTATCTTTATGGGACGTAATGCATAGTTTACACCGATCATAAGAGCCTCCAACACGTGTTCAACCAAAAGGATCTCAACATGAGACAAAGATGATGGATTGAGTTGATTAGCAACTACGACTGTGACATTCGCTATCACCCGGGAAAGGCGAATGTTGTAGCCGACGCGCTGAGTCACAAGGTCCACAACAAGACTGTCTCGCTGCAAGAAATCTGAGATCGAAGGCAACGGTTTGACATGTTAGGGGAATTTAATATCGAGATTCATGTGGATGTTAACGAGGCCACTATCATGCTTCAAAACATAAGGATTGATAGTGATCTCGAGTTATGCATTCGCGAGGCTCAACAAATGGCATTATCCAACGAAGATGTCTAACGTTTGGTCCCAACTGGAGACAAAACCAAACTGCATGTGGTACTTCTTGAATCGACTTTGGATTCCGAATCGTGATAACCTTCGGCACTTCATTATGAACGAAGCTCATCAAACCCGATATTCCATTCATCCTGGCTCCGATAAGATGTACATGGACCAGTGTGGGCAATATTGATGGCCTGGAATGAAGAAAGATATCACGTCTTATGTTTCCAAGTGTCTCACGTGAAAGGATCTCAGCCTCTAGTTTGATCAATTAGGTTGTATTCATAGCGGATTTAGCACAAGAATTAAGCAAATTACACAACAGATATAACAATGAAACAGTTGGTTATAGAGAAAGAGACAAATTCTGCAAAAAGGTGTTTTCTATTAGATCACACGCTTCGGCAAGGATTACAATTAGGTCATCTTCCTTTTATAGTAAGAATGACGTCAGCTGATGTCACTTGATAGTGACATCAAACCGTTATTCTAACAAACTACTGAAAACACCTAAACTACTGAAGATGTCAAACAGCTGACATTTTCTTACAAAAAGCTAAGTGTTAAACTTATTACAAAAGCTGAAAAGAAACTACTGAAAACTACAACGACTGAAGAACAAACTCTTCAGTCGTTTATAAACTACTGAAACAGAAAATAAAACTACTGATAATAAAAGACTGAAAGGTAAACCATCACAACAACTGAAGAATGCTTCTTTAGCTGTTGTGACAAACTCTGAAGCTTCAGCACTTGTCTTCAGACTTTAACTTCAGATGTTTCATCAGCTGATGACTTCAGTAGTTGTCATCAGCTGATGTCTTCAGTCTTTGTCTTCAGTCTTTGTGCTTCAGCTGTTGATCTTCAGTACTTTGATCTTCAGCTGATAGTCTTCAGTACTTGAGTCTTCAGCACTTGAGTCTTCAGTACTTAAGTCTTCAGTACTTGAGTCTTCAGTTGTTGATCTTCAGTACTTTGATCTTCAGCTGTTGAGGTCTTCAGACTTTGTCAAACAGCTGAAGATGCTTTCAGCAGTTATTGTGATGTCTTGTGGGACTTAGAGGTCTTTCTGATCTAGCTCATTGGTTCTTTTGGTCCAACATCACGTGTGCAAGAATCAAAGCCGAGCATCAATGACCAAGTGGTTTACTTGAACAACCTGAAATCCCTATATGGAAATGGGAACATATATCTATGGATTTCATAACCAAGTTACCTCGTACACCTCATGGTCATGATAGTATATGGGTGATTGTTGACCGTTTGACCCAAACGGCACATTTCATACCAATACGAGACACATACAAGATTTCAAGACTGGCTCGCATCTACATTGATGAAATTGTGAGTCGTCATGGCGTGCCTTTACATATCATATCCGACCGAGACGCTCATTTCACTTCTCACTTTTGGTCGTCTATGCAAGAACTCTTGGGTACTCAATTGGATCTATGTACGACTTACCATCCTCAAACCGATGGTCAAACCAAACGATTCCAAACCCTCGAGGATTTGCTACGTCTATGTGTCCTTGACTTTGGTTGAGATTAGGATACGCATTTACCGCTCGCGGAATTTTCGTATAACAATAGTTATCACTTAAGTATCAAGATGGCATCATTCGAGGCTTAGTATGGTCGTAAATGTCGTTCTCCGATCTGTTGGACTGACATTGGGGAAAATCTCATCACTGGTCCTGAACTTATTCAAGAAACGAACGACAAAGTTTCCGAAATTCGAAATAACCTTGAGGTGGCTAGAAGTAGCCAAAAGAGTTATGCCGATAAAAGACGCAAACCGTTGGAGTTTCAAGTCGATGACATGGTTCTTCTTAAGGTCTCTCCATGGAAGGGGGTTGTACGTTTTGGGAAGAAGGATAAATTAGCCTCACGCTTTGTAGGACCTTTCAGAATTCTGAAAAGAATTGAGAAAGTGGCTTACAAACTGGAACTACCTTCTGAACTTAGTGGGGTTCATCCTATCTTCCATGTCTCAAACCTGAGGAAATGTCTTGCTGATGAAAATTTGCATGTTCCTCTTGAGGAAATTCAAATAGATGAGTCATTGCATTTCGTTGAGAAGCCTGTTGAGATTATGGACCGAACCCTGAAGAAGACCCGAACAACTACCACACCGATCGTCAAAGTCCTTTGGGAAAACAAACGTGGAGCTGAGTTCACTTGGGAACGTGAGGAACATATGAGAAAGAGATACCCGTATTTGTTCGCTTAGTTCATTCTTAATTTCGGGACGAAATTTTTTAAAGTTGGGGAGACTGTAACATCTTTTATTTTTGGTGTTAATTGAAAGTTAGTTTCGTTAATTCTTGTAAGGACCTTTATTTCCATATATGAAACTTATGGGTTACTTATGCTCATTGTTTAACTTGTCTTTAATTCTTTAAACTTGAAAGTTGATAATGTAAATTATTACATAATAATTAAATAACAATCTTATTAATGATGTAAATAATAATAATATTAACAAGAAAAGATAAGTAAGTTAATAATAATAATAATAATAATAATAATAATAATAATAATAATAATAATAATGTTGTTACAACTACCAATAATTTGGAAATTTAATAAACGTAAAGGCTATTTAAGTCCAGGGGATTAGTATGATAATTTTGAAACTTTAAATATTAAAGTTTGTGCATGAAATATTAAGAAATAAACCGCAGGGACCATTTGTGTAATTAACCAAAACCCAAACTCCCACCCCTTTCTATCCCCGCATTTCCGGCGGTATAACCGGCGAAGGTCCGGCGACCCTCCGACCACCCTAAACCCTCTATTTCACTTAGTTTTGTTACCCAAAACCGATCCCAAACCCGCCTAGAACTCGTTTCGACCCTCTAGGCATCAATTAAACGCAATTAAACATTGGTTATTAAACCAATCAAATGGGTAACCGAAGCATTCAATCATGGAAACGTTCGAGGCTTAAACATCAATAATAATGCAATTAATTCCACCAGATCGAACGTTTATCTACCACTAATCTGTACAACTCTTAATTTGTACCAGAAACAAACACAAGACAGCCCACTTGATTCTCTCTAAGCCGCGACCTGCAACATAATCGAAACCCACCTTTCGGGCATTTTAAACAAAAATTGACTGAGGGTTTGCATCAAAATCATAACTCGAAGTTGTCCACGAAGTTAATTTGATTATCTTGCTCGTTTGCACATCAATCGAACTCGGTCTCAGTCGCGGCTTGTTCTCGTCTGTCTTGACCTCATTTCGATCCAAATCGAGTAAGATTAATACATCCACACGCTCGCCTACACATGGGGTGCAAAAGCCCCATTATTGTAAGCGTTAACGGAATTAATCTGATGTCGAATTGGATCAAAGTTAGTTCTAGGGTTTATGCAATTTGGGGATGTTCATTGGGATTATATTTTTAATATTTTCAAACCAACATAAATCACGGCCAAGGCCTTTAGTTCACTGGTTAAGTCAACCACCCGACACACATGAGGTCCCTGGTTCAAACCCGGGCACCATCATGTATATTTTTTAGAGTGTTTTGGCCCAAAATAAATTCCTAAAAATTTATAATAAATATAAAATTTTGTTATAAAAACTTCAAATATTTTTAAAACCACCCAACTAATTTTCTGAAAATTCATTTCTTATAATATCTTAACATTTGTGATAAGTATTGAAACATGTAATATATTTAGGTTATTTCTTATAAGTTAAAATTAAAATATGTTATTAATTTACTAAATACTTATTTGCTCAAATAGTATATTCAAGTTATTTCCTTACAAAATAGACATTTAAATATTGTTGTAACTCACTAAATCATTATTTGTTCAAATAACAAGTATATATTATTGTTTTAAATGTGGGTATTTTAAAAGTTTAACTAAACTATACTTAGACTTTGTTACAAATGATTTTTTTATTAAAATAATTACATAGTGTATTTTATTTCCATTGCCTTAAAAATACCATCTTAGTTGATTTTAATTATTAAAGCCCCAAATTCGACTTAGATCCCTAGTCCTCGTGGATTCGTTAAACTCATTACAATAAAACTTAAATCTTGTAAATATATTTATTTTAGGTGCATTGTGAAGGGCTACGTTGAAACGGCGCTTGTTATTATTTTCTTATTAATCATCCAATATATACTTACTTGATCAAGTGAGTATTTCTATACCCCTTTTATTATTTTTACACTTTGGGGTGAAACATGTTACTTTATAAACATTGCACTTGTAAACACGTTTGATTCTTGTAAACTTATGGTATTTCACCTGTATGTTGTGGTTAGTCGACCTTTGCAGCTACCATGTAATGTCGAATATATGTACAATCATTAACTATTGCTAGCCTGACGACGTCATATATCTATGGGCCTGACAAGCCTGCTTGGTTGATCCAAGTACACTTAGCTAATCGTATACACTTGTAAACGTTTAAGACTTGTAAAACTTTATCAAGGTTTGATTGTGCATTCTGTCTTACATCCCTAGTTACTTTGTACTCTAATTTACAACATAAATTGCCATCTTTTATATACTTATGTATTGTAAACTATGGAAATCTCACCAACATTATTATTGACCTTTTGTTTTTAACATGTTTTGCCACACCCCCGTTGAGAGTGGAAACACGGGGGTGTAACGAGACGGGATCATCATAACACATTGTTAACAATATAGAGATGCGATATATGTAATTGATGATAAAGCGTGTCATGATGACACCCGACACAAATGGAGACTTGTGTCGTGTTTAGTCAATATCGACGATAGCATAGCCATAAGCATAAACTTGTAAATGATTCACATAACCAAAAATTGTATCCTTGTAATGTAATTCCCACAACCCGGGAACAAGTATCCAAAAGAATTATAATTGTTTAATAGACTACAACAATGTTTCAAAATGATCGTTTGTCAAGTATGTTTAGCCTAAAAAATGCATCCTAGAGTCTCCACTAAGGCAGCACTCCTAGATCTTCAGTTATCAATTTCACCTGAAAAGATATGCTCAAATGGTCAATAAAATTGTTGGTGAGCTTCGCAGGTTTAAATTGTAAACATGTAATTGATGTTGTATAGTGATTGTTTGTGGAATACCATGCATACAGTTATAGGCAAGCAAAATCACATAACCATGAGTTTTACAACCAAACCTAATGACGTACACACAGCAACTTGTCGGAATATATTCACCCAAGGCCTGTTCCTGGAAAGATGATGGTACCAACTAGTAAACCATCTGACAAGGGTGGGGGTGTCAACCCAGTAGTACTACTAATACCTATCCGTCGGTTCCAACACCAGAATTAAATGTAAGAAAGAACCACACAGCAACTCATGTATGCATGAGATAAGTACTCACAAAATAGTATCACGTTGATTCCAAGTATCTAAATTGTATGTAAGTTGTACAGCATAGAAAACGGGTGAGCATACTTTTCCCCCATGTTTGTAAACGTTGAAATATTGTATAAGCATAAAAAAGGGGCCACGAAACTCACTTGTTAAGTGGTAAGTATGTATGATGAAAACTTCCTAAACGTTGTATGTAATGAACGGTCAAACACCTATTGACAGTAATGTTAAGCATTAATGATGTGCCTGATATTAATAATAATGTTTAGTCGGGTCGGGTCGTATTGGCTCGGTCGCGGGTAACACACACACACAAACACACGCAATAGATCTTATGTAGATCTAAATACTAGAACGTTGCCATTATCGATGATATTTGTGTAAAAGTTTCATTGTTGTTAGAGAAATACTTAGTAAGCATTAGTGTTTCAAATTGATTGTCGTTAATTGTAAAATGTTAAGTTGATTCGATTTGGTTTAACGTCAGTGAATTTGATGGTGTTAATATAAAGATTGTCATTAGCAATAGCACCCGCGTCGATGTCACCTTAACATCACACGACGAACACACCGCACACAAGAGGATATAACACACAGCAACTCCAATCGCACGACAGGACCAGACGCACGACTCAACACTCCATTCGCACGAATCAACCCTCATTCGTACGAATCAGCTTCATTCATACGATTGGACCTTCATTCGTGTGACTCAGCATTCAGTCATACCACACAACACTCAAGCGTACGACTCAACATCCATACGTACGAATCAACCTTCATTCGTCTGAATCAGCTTCATTCGTGCGACTGAACTATCATTCGTATGACAAAGCATTCAGTCGTGCGATACACGTTCAATCGCACACGTTCATCCGCATAGACCCAATCGCACGACACACACACAGTCGCATGACTCAGTCGCACGACTCCCTCAGTCGCATGATTCAGTCACACGACACATACACAGTCGCATGACTCAGTCGCACGACTCACCCAGTCGCATGACTCAGTCACACGACACACACAGTCGCATGAATCAGTCGTACGACTCACCCAGTCGCATGACTCAGTCGCACGATAGACACAAACGCATGGCTCAGTCGCACGACTCAATCAGTCGCACGGCTCAGTCGCATGACAGACCCAGTCGCGAAAACATTAGATTCGCGACTGCAGAAAGTGCAGAGCAGCATCCGGCTGCTCCGTGGACGAGTTTCACGCCACAGGGACTTCCAGAAACACTTATCTAACATATCTAAACAAGATGCACATGCAAAAAGGCAACACACGCACCCACACGACTTCATGTGCTCGGGTTGAACCCGAGCACCCGAAACCCTAGATTTGCAGCCGTAAAAACAAGCAAGAAAGGACAACCAAGTTCGTCTACCTGCTAGAAACAAGTAGTCCCAGCTGTAGCCGAGGTTTTGCCGGTGAAAACGCAAGAAACAGGGCGGTTTTTGGTGCTAGGAAGGTGGAGAAAGTAAAGAAGAAGAAGATGAAGAAGATGAAGAAGGTGAGAATGTGAAGGCTAGGGCTGGTAAGGGGTTTATATACCCAGCCCTAGTTTGGCATAATGTCATGTTTGGTCCTTGCACTTAGCCCCCGAGTTCCCAAATTTTGCTTCGGTTGAAGACGACCTAATTCGGCTCGTTATATTAATGATAAAAGCGCAAATATTGATACTTGTAGTTTAAAAATGGTTTTATTAATGACCATAATTATATATTTATATGGTATATTTAATGATGACGGTGACGATATTTGTAAACGTTTTAGGTGATAACGATGCAAACAATGATAACACAAGTGTATAGGATAACCAAGGAAGTATGATATCCACACGAATAGTTTATAAAAATGAGGAATGAACGTCCTAAGAAAAGTTAGTGAAATCCACGTTGAATGACGGACCTTTTGGTGACGGATGTCACAGTATCCCCCAGTTGAGAGAATTTCGTCCCGAAATTCAACCGGTGTTAGGTCCAGTAGTGTCATCCTTGAATAGATGTGGATATTTGAGATTCATCTAATCTTCCTATTCCCATGTGAATTCTGATCCTCGTTTGGAGTTCCATCTCACACGGACAATCGGTATCTTACTTCGCCTCAATCGTTTGACCTTTCGGTCCATGACCTCTATAGGTTCTTCGATAAAATGAAGCTTTTCGTCAATCTTGATTTCCTCAATTGGTACATGTAAGGACTCGTCGGCCAAACACTTTTTGAGGTTTGACACGTGAAAAGTATCATGTACGCCGCTAAGTTCTTGTGGCAACCTTAACCGGTAAGCCACTGGACCGATTCTTTCTGTAATCTCGAATGGTCCATCGTATCGTGGGGCTAACTTCCCTTTCTTTCCAAATCGAACGATCCCTTTCCAAGGAGAGACCTTGAGTAAAACCCGATCCCCAACGTCAAACTCTAGGGGCTTCCGACGGTTGTCGGCATAGCTCTTTTGGCGATCTCTAGCAGCTTTGAGTCTATCTTTGATTTGGAAAATCTTGTCTGTTGTTTCCTGAATGATCTCTGGGCCCGTCAACTGGCTTTCACCAATCTCGGCCCAACGAACTGGGGATCTGCATTTTCTCCTATACAGTGCTTCAAATGGAGCGCATCCAATGCTTGTATGGTAGCTGTTGTTGTAAGAAAACTCAATCAGCGGTAGATGGGTGTCCCAACTACCACCAAATTCAATAACACACGCCCTCAACATGTCTTCTAGCGTCTGTATTGTTTGTTCACTTTGACTTTCTGTTTGTGGGTGATAGGTGTACTCATATCTAATCGTGTGCCTATCGCTTTCTGTAGTGTCTGCCAAAATCGTGAGGTAAATCGGTTGTCACGGTCGGATATGATTGACACCGGCACTCCGTGCCATGTCACGACCTCCTTTATGTACAACCTCGCTAATTTATCCATCTTGTAGTTTTCTCGGATCGGTAAGAAATGTTCTGACTTCGTCATCCGATCCACTACGACCCATATTGAGTCGTGTCCGCTGTTCGTTCTAGGGAGTTTGGTAATAAAATCCATAGCTATGTTTTCCCATTTCCACTCGGGAATTTCAGGTTGCTGTAATAATCCCGATGGTTTCTGGTGTTCAGCCTTAACTTTCGAGCATGTCAAGCATCTGCTTACGTACATAGCAATGTCTTTCTTCATACCTGGCCACCAGTACAGATCTTTAAGATCGTGGTACATCTTGTCTGCACCAGGATGAACAGAATATCGTGTCTTGTGCGCTTCATCCAAGACCAAAGTACGTACACCTCCCCATTTGGGTACCCATATACGGTCCATGAAGTACTGTATACCATCATCCTTGCAAATCATCTGTTTATCCAACCCTCGGAATTCTTCTCCCGTAAGGTTTTCTTCTTTCAATGCCTCACTTTGTGCAATTTGGATCTGAGCTTTCAGGTTCATTTGAATATTTAATCCCAACGCTCGAGCACGTAATGGTTTCACGCGTTCTTTGCGGCTTAAGGCATCAGCCACCACGTTTGCTTTCCCCGGATGATACTGGATTTCACAATCGTAGTCACTAAGTAACTCTACCTAACATCGCTGACGCATATTGAGTTCTTTCTGATTCAGGATATGTTTAAGGCTCTTATGATCTGTGTAGATGAAGCATTTGGTTCCATACAGATAATGCCTCCATATCTTAAGTGCAAATACCACAGCGCCCAACTCCAGGTCATGAGTCGTATAGTTCTTTTCATGCACCTTAAGTTGTCGTGAGGCGTAGGCAATCACCTTATCCTTTTGTATTAGCACACAACCCAACCCTTGATGTGAAGCATCGCAATACACCACAAAATCACCAGTTCCGTCTGGGAGGGACAATATCGGAGCATTGCACAACTTTTCTTTCAGTGTTTGGAACGCTTATTCTTGTGCATGTCCCCAATCAAACTTCTGGTCTTTCTGAGTCAACAGGGTTAATGGTTGAGCGATCTTTGAGAAATTCACGATGAAGCATCGATAGTATCCGGCCAATCCCAAGAATTGCCGTATTTCTGAAGGTGTTTGGGGTGCATCCCATTTCTTCACTACTTTGATCTTTCCGGGATCCATATGAATCCCATTTTCGTTCACCACGTGTCCCAAAAATTTCACTTCTCGAAGCCAAAACTCGCACTTCGAGAATTTAGTGAAAAGTTTCTCTTCTTGTAATAGACTCAGTATGGCCTGAAGGTGTTCCTCATGGTCCTCTTTCAATTGGGAGTAGATAAGTATATCGTCTATGAACACGATCACGAACTTATCCAAGTAAGGTTTGCACACTCGATTCATCAGATCCATGAACACAGCCGGTGCGTTAGTCAGTCCGAACGGCATGACTAAGAACTCATAGTGCCCATAACGAGTCCTAAACGCTGTTTTCGGTATGTCCACCTCGAAAACCCTCAGTTGATGATATCCAGAACTAAGATCGATCTTGGAGAACTACGAAGCTCCTTGCAACTGATCAAACAGATCGTCAATCCTGGGGAGAGGATACCAATTCTTCACGGTTAATTTGTTCAACTCGTGATAGTCGATGCACATACGAAATGACCCATCCTTCTTTTTGACAAATAAAACTGGCGCTCCCCACGGTGAGTGACTCGGCCGAATAAAACCCTTCTCCAATAGTTCCTGTAATTGACTAGATAGCTCTTGCATTTCTGATGGTACCAGCCGATACAGTGCTTTTGCTACCGGCGTAGCTCCAGGAACCAACTCTATACGAAATTTCACTTGACGTGGAGGAGGAAAACCCGACAAGTCATCAGAGAATACATCCGGATAATCTCGTACTACTTGAATATCTACCAACTTGTTGTTCTCTTCCTTCTTTTCCACTACATGGGCCAAAAACGCGTAACACTGCTTTCGTAAACAACGACGTGTCTTCATGAAAGAAATAAGTTTTAGGGTTCTTCCTGGTCATTCTCCTTGAATCCTGAGTACCTCCCCATTCGGCATGGGGATTCGTACTACTTTCTCCCGACAAACAATCTCAGCTCCGTGTTCCGACAACCAATCCATCCCCACAATCACATCGAAACTTCCCAGCTCAAAAGGTATTAAGTCTATATCAAAGGCATGGTTTTACAATATCATCAAGCACTTTCTCATAATCTCATCGGCCTGTACAACTCTACCTTTGGCCATTTCTACGGAGTAGCTAGTTTCTAGCCTACTAGGGTTCAAGGCAAGCATGTGAGCAAATTCAGAAGATATAAAACTGTTGTCTGCTCTAGTATCAAACAATATAGATGCGAAGTGATTATTAAGTAAGTGCGTACCCGTAACAACATTTGGGTCCTGACGAGCATCGTTAGCTCCGATGACAAATGCACGTCCCCTAGCGGCATTCCCTTGATTAGTCGGGCCTTGATTCCCAGCTATGGCCATCACTTGCTGTTGGTTATTCCCTTGTCGACCCGGTGCCCTATTCAGTTTAGGGCACATGTTTCGGTAGTGGTCAAGGCCTCCACACTCATAACAAGCTCTGGCATTCCCGGCGGGTTAACCGCGTTAACCGGTGCCACCAGATTTGACGCTACTCTACAGTCTTTCGCTATATGCCCCGGGCGTCTACAGTTCATGCACACCCGGCATGGCATTGCTGGGGGATGATGATAGTTACACCTATCACATTTGGGGTGCGGCCCAACGTATTCTCTCTTGCCTTGTGTCACAGCCACGAAATTTCTGGTTGTCTTGGCCCTCTTATCAAATTTCCCGGCACTCGACCGGCTCGTTTCCCCAACATCCTTCCTCTTCTCTGCTCCTCTTCCTAAGACCCCTGTTCTCACCATCTTATCAGTTAGAGCGCCAGCCTTCAGAATTACGATCTGAATCGTAGGAGGAGCAGCTTCTGTTACCATTGCTCGGATTTGAGGCGCGAGTCCCTAGATATACCTTTCAATCCTCTTTGATTCCGGAGTTACCAGATGTGGAACCAATCTTACCAACTCATGAAAACGATCAGTGTAAGCTGCGTGCCCAGCTCCTACCATAGCATGATTACAGAACTCCTGCTCCAACTTTTGCATCTCATTGAGTGGACAGTATTCTTCGGTGGTTAATGCCTTAAACTCACCCAGGTCATCTGCATTGCTGACTCTCTTCCTCTAGCTTGAACCTAGGTGTTCCACCAGGTTAGTGCTTGCCCTGTAATAAACACGTGGCATACTTAATTCTTTGACTATCGAGGCACTCACTAATGTCAATCACTGCCTCCATCTCTTCAAGCCACCTAGTTAGGGCTATCGCCCCACCTTTCCCATCAAATTCTCGGGGTTTACAGGCCACGAATTCCTTGTAGGAACATCCCCATCTTGTATTAACAACCCTAGTTTCATTACCAATTGTTCCGTCAATCCTAGTATCTTCCCCTGTTCCTTGGTTATGTTCATGGTGAGTATCATTATCCCCGTGGAGATTTTAATTCAGAAGAGTGTCGCTCACTTGGGTCACTATCGTAGGAATCAGTGCGGCTAGCTGCTGAGCAATCATGGCAGCTATATCGGGGTTTTCAGTCCCCTGATTGTTGTCGACGGGAGCACCACCTGTTCTTGGTGTCCTTCCTCTACCTCTGCCTCGTGGGGTCTCACCTTCATGATTTGTACTGCGGGTGACTCTTCGAGGCGGCATTTTCTAATCATAAAAGGAGTAAACATGTAAACTTTAGTCACTTTAAGATACATGTATGACTCCACTGATCAAGTTCCAACATTTCATGCTCCGTTCAATCAAGATCATCAAGTAGCCCAGTTCAAGCACATCCTTAGTATACCAGTGATGTTTATATATAGGGTTCCCCGCAGCGTTCCTACCACATCCACGATATACCGAGAATGATGATTAAACCGGTTACATGTCATCCGATTTTCCTTAGCATCATCCCAATAAATAACATAATGTATGTGTAGAGAGTATCATCACTCTTCTACATTTCTTTGAAGTCCACTTTCATTCTAAGCATTTAATTAGTTCTATAGTTACTGAAATGCTAAGTGGAAAAAAAATGTTTCATGGAGAATAATATCAATATCATAATTGAATTCCCATGAAGGCTCTAAATAGGACAGGACTTAAGTAATAGTAGATGTTATGAATGTTTCATCATCCTTGATAAGGTATTACTAGAATTATAATTCTAGTGCCCTAAGGTATAGATTAGAAGACTTGCACTAACTACGATCGTTACCTCATGGTAAGATTCGCCAGGCTTCACATGCACTGCAAATTGCAATTACGTGTGCACCCATAATGGTAATTTGCCCTGCATGGTCACCCTTAGCTTCACCTACCCAAGCTAACATCACAGTATTGACACCATTCTTATGTATTGAAAACTATGGAAATCTCACCAACATTATTGTTGACCTTTTATTTTTAACATGTTTTGTCACACCCCCGCTGAGAGCGGAAACACGGGGGCGTAACGAGACTGGATCGTCATAACACATTGTTAACAATATAGAGATGTGATATATGTAATTGATGATAAAGCATGTCATGACGACACCCGACATAAATGGAGACTTGTGTCGTGTTTAGTCAATATCCATGACAGCATAGCTATAAGCATAAACTTGTAAATGATTCACATAACCAAAAATTGTATCCTTATAATGTAATTCCCACAACCCGGGAACAAGTATCCAAAAGAATGATAATTGTTTAATAGACTACAACAATGTTTCAAAATGATCGTTTGTCAAGTATGTTTAGTCTTAAAAATGCATCCTAGGGTCTCCACTAAGGCAGCACTCCTAGATCTTCAGTTATCATTGTCACCTGAAAAGATATGCTCAAATGGTCAACAAAATTGTTGGTGAGCTTCGCAGGTTTAAATTGTAAATATGTAATTGATGTTATATAGTAATTGTTTGTGGAATACCGTGCATACAGTTATAAGCAAGCAAAATCACATAACCATGAGTCTTACAACCAAACCTAATGACGTACACACAGCAACTTGTCAGGATATATTCACCCAAGGCCTGTTCCTGGAAAGATGATGGTACCAACTAGTAAACCATCTGACAAGCGTGGGGGTGTCAACCCAGTAGTACTACTAATACCTATCCGTCGGTTCCAACACCAGAATTAAATGATTGTAAGAAAGAACCACACAGCAACTCATGTATGCATGAGATAAGTACTCACAAAACAGTATCACGTTGATTCCAAGTATGTAAATTGTATGTAAGTTGTACAGCATAGAAAACGGGTGAGCATACTTTTTCCCCATGTTTGTAAACGTTGAAATATTGTATAAGCATAAAAAGGGGCCACAAAACTCACTTGTTAAGTGGTAAGTATGTATGATGAAAACTTCCCAAACGTTGTATGTAATGAATGGTCAAACACCTATTGACAGTTATGTTAAGCATTAATGATGTGCCTGATATTAATAATAATGTTTAGTCGGGTCGGGTCGTATTGGCTCGGTCGCGGGTAACACACACACACAAACACACGCAATAGATCTTATGTAGATCTAAATACTAGAACGTTGCCATTGTCGATTATATTTGTGTAACAGTGTCATTGTTGTTAGAGAAATACTTAGTAAGCATTAGTGTTTCAAATCGATTGTCGTTAATTGTAAAATGTTAAGTTGATTCGATTTGGTTTAACATTAGTGAATTTGATGGTGTTAATTTAAAGATTGTCATTAGCAATATCACTTGTGTTGATGTCACCTTAACATCACATGACGAACACACCGCACACAAGAGGATATCACACACAACAACTCCAATCGCACGATAGGACCAGATGCACGACTCAACACTCCATTCACACGAATCAACCCTCATTCGTACGAATCAGCTTCATTCGTACGATTGAACCTTCATTCGTGCGACTTAACATTCATTCGTACCATGCAACACTCAAGCGCATGACTCAACATCCATACGTAGGAATCAACCTTCATTCACCTGAATCAGCTTTATTCGTGCGACTGAACTTTCATTCGTATGACTAAGCATTCAGTCGTGCGATACACGTTCAATCACACACATTCATCCGTATAGACCCAATCGCATGATACACACACAGTCGCATGACTCAGTCGCACGACTCCCTCAGTCGCAGACTCTGTTGCATGAGACACACACAGTCGCATGACTCAGTCGCACGACTCACCCAGTCGCATGACTTAGTCGCACGACACACACACAGTCGCATGACTAAGTCGCACGACTCACCCAGTCACATGACTCAGTCGCACGATAGACACAAACGCATGGCTCAGTCGCACGACTCACTCAGTCGCACGACTCAGTCGCATGACAGACCCAGTCACGAAAACAGCAGATTCGCGACTACAAAAAGTGCAGAGCAGCATCCGGCTGCTCCGTGGACGAGTTTCACGCCACAGGGACTTCCAGAAACACTTATCTAACATATCTAAACAAGATGCACACGCAAATAGGCAACACACGCACCCACACGACCTCATGTGCTCGGGTTGAACCCGAGCACCTGAAACCCTAGATTTGCAACAGTAAAAACGAGCAAGAAAGGACAACCAAGGTCGTCTACTTGCTAGAAACGAGTAGTCCCAGCTATAGCCGAGGTTTTGCCGGTGAAAACGCAAGAAACGGGGCGGTTTTTGGTGCTAGGAAGGTGGAGAAAGTGAAGAAGAAGAAGATGAAGAAGGTGAGAATGTGAAGGCTAGGGCTGGTAAGGGGTTTATATACCCAGCCCTAGTTTGGCATAATGTCATGTTTGGTCCTTGCACTTAGCCCCCGAGTTTCCAAATTTTGCTTCGGTTGAAAACGACCTAATTCGGCTCGTTATATTAATAATAAAAGCGCAAATATTGATACTTGTAGTTTAAAAATGGTTTTATTAATGACCATAATTATATATTTATATGGTATATTTAATGATGACGGTGACGATATTTTTAAACGTTTTAGGTGATAACGATGCAAACAATGATAACACAAGTGTATAGGATAACCAAGCAAATGCGATATCCACACGAATAGTTTATAAAAATGAGAAATGAACGTCCTAAGGAAAAGTTTACAAAATCCACGCTGAATGACGGACCTTTTGGTGACGGATGTCACATGTTTCAGGAAATGCTCAAGTTTGATTGACATCTTGATGTACTTACACATCTAGGAATGGACCTAGTTAAATAAATGAAATAAATTGGCTTGTTACATCTTATGTTATGTTATTTACTTTCTTTGAGACATGTTTGTAATGGTACAATTGAAACTTATGGTTAATATATATTTGGGTTATTAATTGCGTTATGTGGCTGTGAACGATCTTAACTCTCACACCTCGATGTTTCCGCCTTCAACGTTGGGGTGTGACAGAACCGATCATTGGTCTGTAGAGATGAGGATCAACAAATTTCCAGTTCTCGTCAGGAGTGAGGCAAGTTTGAGCAGTGAAAGGAGTGAGTTCACGAGAAGCATCATCCATCTTGAATTTCTTCAGAATGTCTTTAATATACTTCTCCTGATGAATGAGAATTCCCTCTGGTTTTTGTTCAACCTGCAACCCAAGAAAAAAACACATCTCCCCCATCATGCTCATTTCAAACCGACCACGCATGACTTCCTTAAACTCCCAACACAACTTTGGATTGGTGGAGCCAAAAATAATATCTTCTACATAGACTTGTACAATCAATATCTCACCATCCACTTCCCTCTTGAACAACGTCATATCAATGGTGCCACGGGAGAAACCATTGCTTAAAAGATATTGTGTTAAAGTCTCGTACCAGATCCGAGGTGCTTGATGAAGACCATAAAAGGACTTATCAAGCTTGTATACTTTGTCGAGAAAGTCGGGATCCTCAAAACCTGGTGGTTGACACACGTATATCTCTTTGTCAATGTATCCATATAGAAATGCACATTTGACATCCATCTGATAGACTTTGAACTGCTTGTGAGCGGCATGAGCCAGAAAGATCCGAATAGCTTCAAGACGGGATACGGGAGCAAATACTTTCGTGTAATCTACCCCTTCTTCTTGAGCAAAGCCCTAAACCCCAATCTGGACTTATTTCTTACCACAATGTCGTAGACATCGGGTTTGTTCTTGAACACCCATTTCATGCCAATTGGGCATTTGTTTGGTGGAAGATCAACCAGGGTCCACACCTTGAGCTTCCTAAACTGTTGCACCTCCAATTGCATCGATTCAACCCAGCAAGGATCCTGAAGAGCTGCATGAACTTTTTTGGTATGATTTAGGATATAAAACAAGAGAATATGCAGACATTAATCAAACCAAATTGACTCCACATCTGAACTCTATCAATGATAGATCCAATAATGTTGTCATGGGGGTGATCTTTCAAAGTTTTGAAATCAGTGGTTACGGGAAGGGGATTTGAAGAAAGTTAGATAATGGGTTGAGGATGGGAAGATGAATGTAAGGAATATGGCAAAGTGGCATCAATTGGGGTGGTGGAAAGGATAGGCTGAGATGAGGTAGATGTAGGTGATGAGGGAAGAGATGCAGAGACAGGTGGGGTGGAATGTCAAAAGATGATGAAAAAGATGCAATGTCAACTAATGTAGCATCATTTGTTGATGTACTGGGAGGGACTTGATGAATGATAGATAATGGAGATGGAGGAATGATGTTTGTTTTGACATTGGAGAAGGATGCATCATCATCGAAAACTGGAAGATTAAACGAATTGAATACTATATTGGAGTCAAAGAACCATGCAGGTTCTAATCACACATCAGAGGAATTAGGTTCCTGCCAATATACATAAAAGGACTCTTACACAATACGGGTTCTTTTTTTATACACCCGATAAGCTTTCTGAGAGGATGAGTAACCGACGAAGTAGCATTCATAACACACAACACCGAATTTCATCTTTTGTGCCTGGGTATTCAGTAAAGCGCTCGAGCAACCGAATGGTCGAAAGAAGTCAATCAAAGGCTTTCTCTTATGAAATAGTTCATAAGGAGTCTTCATTTTGTCTTTGATGATCAGCGCCCTGTTCAGAACATATGAAGCACAATTCACCGCCTCTGGCCAAAAGATGATGGGTAAAGAGGATTCAATCAACATCGTATGAGCGGCTTCATTGAGGGTGCGATTATTACTTTCTGCAACACCATTCTGCTAAGGTGTTCTTCCAGCACTGAATTGTCTCAGAATTCCTTTACCAGCACAAAAAGAATCAATTATTTGATTTCTGAATTTGGTACCATTGTCACTTCTAATCGTCATAACCTTCCTCTTGCATATCATCTCAATAAGAATCAACTTCTGCAGCTCCTCAGAAACCTCTCCTTTGTGGGCAAGAAAACTCACCCCAGGAATATCTGGAAAAATCATTTGTAACCATAAGAAAGAAAAAATTTTTAACAACTGATTTAACACTGATTGGGCCAAACAAATCAGCATGTAAGAACTCGAGGGGATTAGATATGCTATTTTCAATTTTTGGTTTATGTGGTTTCTTATGTTGTTTTCCCTTGGCACGCGCCATACATTTTTCAACCACCGAAAATTCCTTTAAAGGTAATCCCCTAAAAAGATTATTTTAACAAATTTGCTTATATTTTTGAAATTCACGTGGCCCAATCTGTGATGCCATAGGAAAGACTCAGATGTGGAAGCTTTGGAAAGAAGACAGGTCATGGTAGACGTTGACTCTCTAGAACCCATGTCAAGAAGATATGTATCATTCTTTCTCGGAGCACGCATAAGCACCATTTTTTCTGGAATATCAATCTCGGATTTTAGAAAGAGACATATATTGGACTTGAATAAGACCGGAATATCTTTATCACAAATCTGAGACACACTCAACAGATTAAAGGCAAGTTCAAGTACATAGTTGACTTTCTCTCGAGTAAGAGAGCCGTTGGAAACCTCCCCTTGGCCAATCATATTTCCTCCTTTCTTGTCACCAGCAAATGCGACATATCCTCCGTTGATTATTCAATAATTGGTTAATAAATCCTTTAGCCCAGTCATGTGTCTGGAGCATCCACTATCAACATGACATACATTATTTACGACTTTAGTGGATGACTCCTGCAAAAATATCAAAGGACAAATTAACCAGGTGAAACTGGAACCCAAGTATGAATAACTTTGGGTTTTGGAGAGATTGGCTTCTTATAAAAGAAATTATTAACCAAATGAGTCAATCTACTCCCAAAAGAATTCCTATTAATATTTCTATGATGTAGCTCAAAACAGTGCTTAACTACATGAACATTTTTACCACACCGGAAACAATGTGATTTTAATCTAGGTCTGTTATGCTTCAAATCAGGGATCTTATCCATGAGTATTTCCTCATCACATTCAGACAATCTAAAATCATCATCGCTATAAGTCTCATACATATCACTGGGCCTGTTTTTATTTACAAAAGAATGAGTATTTACAAGACATGAACCATTGTCATCAGAAGTACATGTGGTACTAGTGCCGCTCGTACTTGCATAAGATGATGACATACCCCTTTCACTGGATGATGAAATATTAATTGGAGTAAAAGATGGGATAGGGTGAGAAAAGAATTTTTTTAAAGAAATTACTTTTAGTTTTCCTTTCACACTTAACAGAAGATTTATTCCCAGCATCAACACAAACAAAAGAAACATCACCATTACAATACAAATTATCTAAAGATGAAATAGAAACGTCACTAGAACAAGTTATATCAATGTCTGAGACAGATTTCTTTAAAATAAAAATAGAGCTTAAACTAGAACTATGATCTAAAACATACTGCTGAGGTTTAGGTGTACTAAAGCTATTGTATCCAAGTCCGCTAGTCGGTCCATAACTATATTCCTCTCGCACGTCCTTAGAGTTCATCCCTTATAAACCTGCAAACAGACTATTAGAATCTATTTGAATCATTAGAAGGATGTGGGACAGGCATAGGTGAATAACAATAAGTACTAGGAGGAGGATAAACCTTAGCATCTTCATAACCCAAACCTGTTTTAATCCTAGCCCTCCTTTGAGATTTGCACAAATCGTCATGTTTCATCCCTGATATTGTCCATTTGGCAAGCTTTAACTAAAGTTTACTTGTTTCAAACTCAGCAAGAGCAACCATTTCAGTCAAAGTGTTAATTCAACGTTTCTTTCTAAAACGATTCTTTTTAAATGATTATTTTCTTTCAAAGCTTCATTTAATTTAACAAAATATTTCGATTCATTTATTTTAAGTTCTTCATTAATTTGTTTAAAGTCTTTTTCATTATCGAGTAACAGACGATTTGCTTTATACACACCAAATAACCTGATTTTGCATGCTGGAGAACACATATCCTAAATTACCTTATATGGAAGTCCCATCACCACTTTTTCTGCTACCAAAGCTTTCTCACATTGACACACCGGAGTACTCAGCTTGTTTTCCTCGATAGTGTTTGCAGCATCATCTTTCTCATTGCTTTGCTCTGTGGTCTGACTTCCTTCTCTCAACACCTTCTATCTTCTCTCTCTGTCACAGCCTCTGCTTTCAAATTTTACTCTATAGACTTCTTATCACACTTCTCGCCCCCCTCAGCTTTAGCAGCTTCACTTCTAAACTCCTTAAATGGATCAAATTCTTCCCCGTCGTTCACCTTCTTCTTCTCTTCCACAATCTCAGCAACCAACGCTTGGTTAATTTCTTCTCTCGTCTCTTCAACTTCTGCACTCCTGTCAAAATTAGAGATCAAGGCAGTCTCTTTCTTTTGTTTCATTTCTTCTTTATCCCCACTTGAAACCAGCCTTGGGACTCCTGAATTGCTAGAATCGGTGATAATCGGCAATGGACATTCTCGTTTGAAGTGACCTATCTATTTGCAGTTAAAACATCTCAGTTTAGATTTATCAAATCCTAATTTGAAGTTAGAGCTTTGAGCTCCAAAGTTCTTCCTTCCAGTACGCTCCATAAATCGTCGGGCTCTAACAGTCAACATTGTTATCTGCCACTAAATGTCAGTCTCTTCTAGATCATCTGCATCAACCTGATACATATCCTACATTGTCATTCCTTTTCCTTTTAATTCCCCAGATACGAAAGCTTCATAACTCTGAACAAACATACCAAAGAGATCCATCGTTTCAGATGGAGTTGACGTTCCAGCATTTGCTTTCGAGTTGGCTTGATCTCTACCAGCACTACCACTATCACCAGAATAATCACCAGTATTCACTCCACTTTGTCGAGATGCCTGCATTGGAGAGATTGCAGCAGAAGAAAGTAATGAAGCATTCTGAGTGAAACCGGATGATGGCATCATTGTCTGATTAAACTCCCTTCTTTTCATGTCCAACTTAAAAGATTTAAGCTTATTAATGATGTCCATAAGCTTGTAGTTAGTGAAACCTCTTTCTTTCTTTAACATCCTCACCTGTAAACTCCATTAAGGTGGGAGAGAGTCTAACAATCTGTTCACCTGCTCACTGTTAGAGAGTTTCTCATCATATTTCTTCAAGATGCTGGAGACAGTCAGAAAGCGATTTGTTAGATCAGTGAGACTCTCGTTCTTGTATCCTAAAAATGAATTGAACTCCTTTTCAGCTTGGATGCTCTTGTCTTTTACCAACTCATCGTTTCCATCATAGAACTCACAGAGAGCATCGAAGAGAGACTTGGCATTCTTATGTTCTGCAAAATGATTGTAGATATCTAGTGCTAGATAAAGAGTTAATGCTCCAAAAGCTTTCTAGTCTCTATCAATCAGCTTTAGATCTTTTTCGTTAAACGTGGTCGGGTCCTTGTTTTGAGACATGACATCACCAACAGTGATAGTTGGTATGTGCGGACCAAAGATGATGGATTCCCATTCGTTGTGGTTGGTGTAGAAGAAAAAGGATTTGAGACATCTCTTCCAATCTTCAAAGTTGACTCATTTTACGAGTCTCAAGGGTCTGTTGGGAGCTATACTTTCTAAATCTGCAAGTGTGAGAGTAGACATCTTGGACATGATAGTTTTGCATGAATGAATTACAATTTCACATAAATGAGCTAATTTCACAGAGAAGACCTAGTTTCGCAAAGAAGGTTGTAGTTTCGCTGGAAATTTCGGCAGCAGTTTCGCTAGTCAAATGCTTAAGAATGCTTAGTTTTGCCGACAATTTTGCACGAAACAAGCTTGAACTTTCGTTCAGTGATAATTTGGACAGCAATTTCGCTTGGAAGATGAACATAAGCACTGTTGAACTTTCGTTCAAGGTCTATACTTTCGCAGAGAAGCTCAAAACAATCACAAAATGTAAAATACTTGTAGTTTTGCTAACTGAAGGACACAGTTTCGTAGTATGAACACCAGTGTCGCTGGATGAATCTAAAAGGCTTTTTGCCCACGAAATCGATCTGAAATCACACAAATCTCAATGAACTTGAGATCTTATGATTACCAAAGCTTTCCTAACCAAAAACAAACATAATTCAATCAAATTCCATATCAAATACACTGAAATTTGATCAGACTTTGATAAACTTGTGATATTAAGCTTCAAAACCCAAAAACTTCAAACAATCAAGAGCACAAAAGCTCTGATACCATTTTTTTGGTCCATCTGATCGATTCTCAATACACTTGAGAGGTTGATTAGCTCAATAATCATAATAACAACAAACAAACTACATAATGAAGAAGAAGAAGACACAAAATATATTCAAAGTATATTAATATACTATCTAATACCATGAAACAGAACAAAGCTCAATGTATTTCTCTGAAGAACAAACTTACAAAAGGCTCTTGCAATAGTATACAACGATTAGGGTTTTTGCAAGGATACCCAATAATGACAATGATCAAACATATATATAGTAATGATAGTTTCACTGACAGTTTCGCTGTCAGCGAAACTATCCTTCCAAAATTACAGTTTCCCCCAGCTAGACAGGCAGTTTTGCCGGGTGAAACTATAGCTTGCTATGAGTTTGGCTCATAGTTTCGCTGGGCAGTAAAACATTACTAAAGTTCATACTTACAAAAGTAAACTAACATAAAACCTACTACAATTAAACATAATCAAAATCTAATCTAAGGTGAGTCCAACCTATACATTATCTTTAATGTTAAACTCTTGGTTTAACATATCTTTCCTGCTTTCCCTCATATCTTTATTCCCCATAATTTGTTCCTCTATGGCATCCTACAAATCTTTAGCCTTGGTATAGTCTTTGAACTTTTTTTCTATCTTAGTGGTCAATGCCATTATGATAGCAACATAGCCTTTGTCATCAAGCTCTTTCTTCTTCATATCCTCCTCATCCATAGGTGTTAAGGTTTAGGAACCAAATCACCCTTGTCATTCTTGTATACCGAAATGTATGGACCTTGTTTGATTGATCACATCATCCAAGGTTCCGTATAAATGATATGGTTATCAAACCTAAATGCACAGTCAGGATAGTCTTCTTCGCTGAGCAATCTTGATAGCTTGGTGCTTATGCCAATCTCATTGTCGAGATTCAGTGTAGCAGTAATGTGCTTAAGATTGGCCATTTTTCTCAGTCAGAAATCAAAATCTTCAAAAAATTTCAAAATGAAAGTTCTCACGCGAATAGTAGAATTATCATACGAAAGCTTCAAGTTCTGGCGTGAAACTATCCAAGTTCTCGCGCGGAAAGTTTTGTAATTGAATTTTGTGAAAAGTCCAAATTGTCGCGCGAAATGAATATTTTGTAACAAACTTTTGTAACCAACTAAAATTTTCACGTGAAAACCTAGTTTCACAAAAAAACATGAAGTTTTCACCTGGCTTGTTCTCTATGATTTCGACTGTTTCACCTCTAATTTTTCATCACATTGATTAAAATTAGATTAATCAAGTCTTCATTAGTGATTTGAGCTAAATTATGATACTAATGGTCTCTAACTGATTTTATTAATCATCTTTTAAGCTCCAAAGATCACTAAAACAATGAACATCATGTCTAACAGCTTCATAGTCTTTAAATGATCGAATTTGGTAGGAATCAAGCAAAATTACTTTAATTTGTGATGAAATCAATCTCAAGAACTCCTTGAAACACTTCTTTAAGCTTCAATCAATTGATCAAGAGCATACCACGCTCTGATACCAGTTGTATGGATAAGCACATTACAATGATCGATCTCGTAATGAATATGCGGAATATAGACATTATGCATTGGATTGAACAATTGAAGATTGAAAAACACAATGTAAATAACTTCGATATAGTATTGCTCTCTGATTTAATAAGTGTTACATGAAATCCGAAATCAGGAAATATGACAAAAGCACTTACTATTACAAAACAAAAACTCTACATATATACTAATCTAGAGTTCTCGTGCAAGTACTATGTTCTCGCGCGACAAGTAGTTATCGCGTGAGAACCTAGTTGTCGCGCGGTAACTTGGCTTCTCGTGTGACTTCGGATCTTTGTCTTCATCTTGATTTTATTTCCTGAACCTCTAGGTTCAACCCCTACACCATGCAAACTTATGATAAATTGCTAGTATCTAATTCTTATCGATCGAAATACCTAGATACATACTCAAAATACAAGTTAGCTATGAAGCTAGTGAGTTTGTAGTTTTCATAAAATATTTATAATCAGTGTACATTGTTTTAAATGAAGTTCTGTAATCAAACTTGTAGTTTGTAGGCATTATTCACAGCGATACAGAAATTGATCATAGTCATTATTGTTCCCTATTAGGTATTCGATCATCGATAATATCAACATTGCTATTTAGGTATGATTCAAAGAGTTATACTTTGGACAACAACGAAGAATAACATCTAATTGTTACATGTTATAGTTCACAAAACATGGATTAAACTAAGGTGGTTGATATTTTAGAGAAATAATAAAAGATTAAAAATGAAATTATTAATAGAAGGATTAAGTGGTTTAAAGTTTAAAGTTAAACATTTAAATGTCTATAGGTTTATGTAACTAAATGTTAATTAATAAAACAATGAATGTTATTGGGAATTAATATTAGTAATCAAATGTTATTAATTATAAATAAGGGATCGGGGAAAACCTAACCCATTAATTATAAATAGTCATCGCACCCCCTCCGTCCTTGGCCCCCGTCGGTCGTCAACCCCAATTCATCATTGGACCACTGCCTTCTTAAGTCGCTATCTTAGTTTCCGGTTTGTTCCGCTTATTATCGTTGTTGCCAGATTGCGTACTTTTTCATAAATGAAGTCAACTAGTGAAACTGTTATAGCTTCCAGGTTGTGAAGTTTAGGTTAATCGTCAAAGGTACAAATTTGCACATTCTATGGTTGCATTTAATTATTTTTAATAATGTGTAACTACATGCCTATTTTTGGGTGATAATTTTAATTAACTAAACGTATAAAACCGCCTTCAATCCTAAAACTCAAAAATATTTCAAAATTTAACTGTAACATCGTAAATATAACAGTTGAAACCGATACAAGATGGCCAACAATGATATCAAAGCCACTTTTACGCGCGTTTAAACATTCTTTTATACGATCTTGCATTTGTATTTGTAAAAAAAGTTTGACTTTTTACCAAAAGATTGTAGCTTTAATTAAAACAACTAATCTTTACACTAGACATCGAAGAAGCTCGGATAAAACTATTGGATATCTTGACATAAAGCTTGAAAACTTGACAAAAAGAAACTTTTTAATTAAAGTTTGTACCTCTATTATTTTTAGTTGATGTGACAACACCAAAATTTGGACTTGAATTTTTTTTGTTTTTCTCGAACCATTGTATCAAACATGAGCAAAGCTCAATAAACTAGGCCCAATAAAGATCCAAACATAACATATAGGCCCATATAAGTCCAGTAAATATATGTTATATATACCACTCAATTTCAATATTTAACTTTCCATGATAAACCATAATACAATTTAAGATAAAAATACTAACAGTCAAAACTGACACGTAGATTAAACGATCGCAACGTAAGTTTAAGACAGTCTTTATGGGTTTGAAAAGCTGCATACAATCCTTGACTATGTTATAATTACCCTATACATTTATTTAGCAAAGGAAATGAACAATGATTCATAATTTTTTTTGCTTTTTTACAACCTCATGAAGCGGTGGTATTTCCCCCTTTTTAAGTGAGGTGTCACCTCATTTTGTGTGTGTGACGATTCCTATGGAGAGAGAGAGAGATGAGGTCGTTGTTGTGTAGTTGCCACTTTCGGCGGGGCATTTGTAGGCAGGCCGCCAGTGAGTTACGCCCTCCTTTACGTTTTGTACAACCTCATGAAGCCTCCCTTTTTCCATTTTAAGTGGGTTTCATGTGATTTTGTGTGTGAGGGTACACACCTCCCTTTGCTTTTAGTACCACTTGACGAAGCCTGCTTTTGTTGGTTTTCTGGTCATTTGCCGTGTGTGTCGGTGCTTGCATGTCATTGTCGACTAGGTTGTTGAACTATGATCGGTTATTGAGCGGTACTAGGGTGTTTGTAGCCCTTGGTCATCTCTCTGAGACTAGAACATGAAACCTATTTTCTTTTATATGTGTTCTAAACCATGGCCGTGATGATCTAATGTTGTCTGAGTTAAGATCGAGTGAGGATCTGTGCCTGTCATGGCAAAGTTATAGGATGGCAAAAGCACATCTTGCCAGCTCTTTTGCAGCCAAGTCAGCTTGATTGTTTTGCTCCCATGTTAGAGCAGATTTGAGTCGTTTTATAGTGTTTGATTGTTTCTATTTTGATTTTTTTGACGTTTTTAGTTCTGATAAGATGTCCGTGCGGTGTTGGGATGTTTGTCGATCAGGTGCAAAAGGAAAAAAGAATAATGCAGCCTCATTAGTATATATTAGTCAATTTGTTTTAACAGTTGTTGTGCTTTGCAGTTTGAACTAGAAGAGCCAATAGAGAAGAAGACTTCAAGGAAGCTTCAAAGTTTAATATAGACATCAAAAGATAGTGTTGCTCAGATCATGTCTAAATTGAAGGTCAGATCGAAGTTATTTAATAAGAAAACTATGAATTTCTATGAAGCGTAGGGCTTGTTGGGTTAATCTGATGTTTACGAGTCATGTACGGGTCAAGTCAGTTGTCAATTTTGTTTGTGGGTCACGAATAGCAAACGGTTAGCCGGTAGCTTATTGGATTCACTACAATGGTTTTTTTTCCGATATAGTGCTGGAAAGATGTATGGGTTGGGTAAAGAGTCTAGGAGGGTGCACGTTGATACGGTTAAACAGGCTGTTTTAGTTTTGGTTTACCCTTAAAACACTTGTCCTTTTTTGTGAATATTTAATCTGCTAATTATGGTGCCTAAAAGATTTTAATTGATCTTGGTTATGAGATGCAGTACACACATGATCATCATTTTGATCTCATATTCAGGAGCTTTCTTCAAACAAGTTCTTTCAAATTTTTTAGGTTTGTCAAAGTGCAATATGCTGTTTTGGGTTTGTGGTGCTATAAATAGTAGAACATTTCCTTCAGTCCATGTCCTTGGTAACAAACTATTAAAAACATACATAATGGTTTTAAATTAATTTGGAGATGAGCTATTAATAAACATGACAATGGTTGAATTTTCTTTAGTTCATGTCCTGGTTCATGAAAGTGGTTCGGTGAATATAATAAGACTACCAGGAAAACTGTAATTTCTGTATATATATTTTTTTGATTTCATCATATACTTTTATTCTTATTTTCATCTTTGAACTTCAATAGTAGGAGTGTGACAATTATTGGAGGTCAATGCAAAGCTGATATCACATCTATGGTGACTCTATCAGTACTTATATTTGAGACTTGTCATGCTACAAAAACAAAACAGAGTTTTATCCAACTTCGTCAATGTGCTTGATGTATATGATTTAATTGCCCATATTAAGACAATATATGAAACAAGTCTATGATAGTTTAAAATCGGAATTGACACAATTATGCTATTTTTATATTTTGTAGTTGATGGAATCTTCCCATGTTTTAGAGCCTGCAGATAAATGTGAGGATCCATATATACATACAATTAATATAAACATGTTATCTTTCTATTACCTATCTCAGACCTATTGGTACTTATGTGTAGCATATATACTTGCAAAAACATAAAAGATCATAGGTTAATGATAGTTATTCTACTACAGGGATTATGTCAATAGAATTTCCACGCAACGCGCGGTTGGAGTCGACAACTAGTAAGTATTCAATTTATAAAATATTGGTGACTATGAAATATGAATCATATGTACGTATAAGGTTAGTTTAAATGATTCTAAAACAATAAGTTATTTAACTATGAACCGCATGAAAAACATAGTTAATAAAGTTACCGACACCGACCATTGATTAAATTAGAGGAACCACGCATTAAATGTTATAAACTCTCATATTAAATTGTTATAATTGGTATCCTAAAATAAAACAAGAATAAAACGTTTATTTTAGAGAATCGACTCAAATACGAAACCGGATGTGAACCGCCTAGATAGATTGATAAGTTTTAGCTAGGTTCTAAAAAATAAATAATCTCTCTACTTTAATAAAAAGGTATGTAGAATGACACACGTTAACATCATATTGCTACTCAATTATTTTTTCCCGCTTCTCTCTTCTATTTAATAATAACATTAATTACTAATAATATTATTTAATTTTTTTTACTAAAATAATTTTTTAATAAATTAAGCAAGATATATTTTTACTATTGTTATTTCTAAGAATTTTTTTTCATAATTTAGAAAACTTTTTAAAACATCAAACTTTTTAAAAAATACAAAATAT
Source organism: Flaveria linearis (assembly GCA_024085815.1). Classification (NCBI taxonomy): domain Eukaryota; kingdom Viridiplantae; phylum Streptophyta; class Magnoliopsida; order Asterales; family Asteraceae; genus Flaveria; species Flaveria linearis. The sequence goes on from CM044006.1 coordinate 13,610,381, forward strand.
TTTATAAATGCTGTTTTTAAAAAGTAAAACTTTTATAAATAAAAATTAGTTAAAATTGAGAGTTATAGAAGAAAATTTTTAAGTATCACATTTTTAAAATGTTTGTTTTAAAATAAAAGTTTTATTTTATTTATTATAAAAAAGATTTTAATCATATCTTATTTTAAAATATCGATTTATAATTAATAAAATTTTATTTTATTTATTTTTTATTCAACCCGTATAATACACGGGTTTACTAAAGCTAGTTAATAATGCATCATTACAAAACTTAAATCATTTTAGATATGAAATAATGTATTTGAAACCAAAACCCAAAACATAAATCTTAGGAGGAGACGTTATACGAGAAATAAGCAATGTCAGTTGTACATTGTGTCAGAAGGCGCTCACAATTAGCCTACCTAAAAATGGGTCCTAATGGGGACACCGTTGGGTTTTTTGGGGGTAGGCCGGACCAAAAGGTCACGGTTAGGACTAAAGGTCACGTTTTGGTACCTAACCGTGACCGCAGGGGACACCGTTGGGTTTTTTGGGGGTAGGCCGGACCAAAAGGTCACGGTTAGGACTAAAGGTCACGTTTTGGTACCTAACCGTGACCGCAAGGTCTTGCGGTCACGGTTTCTGTGTCTATCTTCCGACACCTCGTGACAAAAAACGACAAATGGCCTGGTAAAGTTGAAAACCAGTCACCAAACCGTCACGGTTTGGCCTAACCGTGACCTCTAAGGTACGAGGTTCAGTTTTAAGGTACAAGGTAGGCTGTGATGTTGACAAAAGGGCCGGGATTCGTGCTTCGAACCGTCACGTGGAGGCCAAACTGTGACCTCTTGTGCACCAGATTTTTATCATAAATACCTTTGAGCTTTCACCCTTCGTCCAACGGTAACACTCGAGATTTTTTCATCATAAATACCTTTGAGCTTTCATTCATCCAACACTCAAGATTTTTCAGCCTTCGTCATTCCAAAAACACGTTAATTCGAAAACAATGTCGGGTTCAGGAGATCATTATCAAAAGCCGAAGCTTCCAGATTTGAATGAGGTGTCACATATCGAAGATTCCAACCAGGTTGAAGTAGTATATGTTTTATTATAACTTATTATTTGAAATATCTAACCATTATCATTTTTAGGAATATTACATATACGGGAGTCACCCACCGTGGGGGAGAAGGTAACCAACCCGTCGAACACATTTGCTCAAGAGGCGTACAACTCTTTATTTGGACCGACAGGGGACGGTGAAAGCTACAGATATCCCCTTTGGAATTCTTACGAGCATGCCCCGAACACGTACCACTCACAAACAGAGCTGGATTACGAACATCCCCCGTACCAGTCAGAACTAGAAATTACACATGTGTCGGATACTTTTAATGGGAATGACATAGATGATAGTGACGGTTCGGTTCATCTCAAAGAAAACCATGGGGACACCGCGGAGAATGATGGGGATGAGGATCGGATAAGAAAGTCTACAGTTTCTTATAAAACCGATAAAATACGAAGGGTTTTTATTCTTTTGTTTATTTTATTTTTTAATTTGTTTTATATATAATTTTTTATGTCTAGCTTTATATTTTTTTCAGTATTTTGATTCTCGTGAGGACTTGGAGAATTTGGCTAAAATGAGAGGACACAAGCATGGGTGCGTCATTGTGGTGGGTCGGTCACAAAAAAGGATGTTGAACTATTATGCAATCGTAGTGGTGAACCTAAATTCACTAGCACAAGTAGGCGTACTGGGAGCATAAAGAAAGGATGTCCCTTTAAACTCGTAGGAAAGTACGTAGGAAAGAGTGACAGTTGGATGTTAGAGGTGAGAAACGAGACGCACAACCACGATTCTGTTGTGTACGAGGAGGGCCACGCGCATCTTAGGAAGATGACCGCCGAAGAAATTGATCTTGTCGAGAAGTTACACAGGCAGCACGTGCGGCCACGACATATCCATTCAGCCGTAAGGGAGCACTTTCCCCACAGCGTCTGTGTTGTTCAAGACATATACAATCTGACGTCGAAGTTTAGGGCTGAGGGGAGAAAAGGCATGACACCAATGCAAGAACCTGAAAACCTGCTACAATCTAAAGAGTTCGTGTATGAAACACGAACGAATGCAACTACTAAGGCCGTGGAAGATGTTTTCTTTTATCATCCTACTTCGTATAAAATGTGACGCGCATTCTCTCACGTGATGTTGATAGACACGACGTACAAGACCAACGTGTTCAACATTCCGTTTGTTCAGGTTATTGGCGTTACATCGACGTCGAAGTCGTTTTGTATTGCGCATGCATTTATATCGAGGGAACGGCAGGACAACTTCACATGGGTATTGGAGCGGATCAGAGATATGCTCGATGGGTGTGTGGAGTCCCGCGTTATTGTCACAAACAGGGACCTGGCCTTGATGAGCGCGTGTGACATAGTGTTCCCGAGTGCTACTAAAAACCTATGCAGGTGGCACGTTATGGAGAATATCAAAAGACGGTGGAATATCCTTTTCGAAACCGACATGTGGAAGGATTTTTCATACTCGTGGAAGACCTTGTGTTCGTCTTGTACGATTACAATTATAGGAAGATGGAAGAAAAGTTAAATGAAGATGGTAAACGTGATAAGAATTTCATAGTTATTGTTACTCTAATAATTTATTTGTTCATTTTATAAAGTTTGTTATTTCTTTCAGAGGTATGAGAATATATTTGGAATAATTGTTCGGTGCCGTACAAAGAGAAAATTGTTACTTATTGGATGTACGACCGCCTTAACTTTGGTAAATTTACAACTAATAGGGTTGAGGGCCAACATGTCAACTTCAAGAGTTACCTCACAGGGACCAATAATACGTTGCACACACTTGTCGGATATGTTTGTGACCTCGTGCGTGGCCAGGAGATTGAAATTTGTAAAACATTCGAGGTGTCTCGTGTGAAAATTAAAAAAGACCATCGACTGCCATTGTTTTCAAAATTGTATTATAAAGTATCCATTTTTTGTCTTAGCCTCCTTGAATCAGAGTTGACGAAAATAAAAATGATTCAGGAGTCTGGGGGTTCATGTGGACACCAATTGTCCACGTCCATGGGCTTGCCATGTGTTTGTCGTTTGGAGAAATACATCCGAGAAAAAAATGTTGTCGCAAAAAAACACTTTTCTTGTAGTGAACGATGGAACTTCTCTTCAAGATTTTCTACGATTGATTTAGTGTTCCGGAGAGGTTCTAGCCAAACTCCAGCGAGCCCATAAACAAATCGACTCTCTTCTGTATGTGTGTTATTCAACCAGATCAATGGCATTTAGGTGCATTTAAATTTTCACATTTATTTAAAAGTGTTACACGTGATAATGGTCATTTTATGGTTGTATGTGTGCTTACCAATGAGATTTGAAGTCTTTTTGGAAGTCCGACGACATTCTCTAGCGATACAGCAGCGACAGGTGACAGTGGTGGCAGCTAAAAGTAGCAACACTGGTAGTTGGTTGCGATAGCAGTAATTTTGGTGGTTGGGTATCGTAGATGGGCTTTTAGTAAGGAATTAATTTTTGTATAGTGATGTTTTGTTGGAAGACTATGTTTTGTTATGTTTTGATATAAACTTAGTGTGTTTGGACACAGATCAAATACAAGCCCATCTTGATTAACTTTTGATTAAAGTTGGTCAAGCGAGCAATCAACTTCAAGAACGAGTGGGTGCAAGTTCACGAACCTATTGGAAAGGTATAATGCACACAATAATATTCAGTCATGATTTAAACATATAAAAAGATTTGACTAGTTGAGCTCTAAGGTTATTAATGGTCATACAAAATAATAACAAGTAATTCAATAAAAATCAGGTTAAAATTTAAAAATCAACATACGACATTTCTAAATTATTGATATTATTTTAAAGATGTTAACAATAATCTTATCGACATTAATGTCTACATCGAGTTAGGATAGTGATTGTTGTTGCTTTTTAACATTAACAATACAAGAAATATTGCTAAGTCAGACATGTTATATGTGTTTTGATCAATAATTAGCAACAATAACTCTGTGATCAAAATCATATGTGAGGTAGTGTGCTTCATTGATTTATGTAAGAAGTGTGATAATAAGATAAAAAAATTAACGTTGGTGATAACGAGGAAAGCCCTTGATCCCTTGATAAATCCAACATAAAACCTCGGGAGGTGACTAATCATCACTATACACGTTGTTCTTCTTATGGATTGCAGTAAGAATTACAATACGAGACAATACTAAGTGTTACCGAGTAAATTGCTAATGTGTGTTGTGTGTTTTACATTGATATATTTCCCTCTATATAAGAAAAAAGAAGGTAACTAAATCTCAAGATTCCTATAGGGTACTCGATCTTGACCGTTGGAGATTTGTTCAACAAGTTTTCTTCAAATGACTATTGGTTCTTTAGGGATAACAATATCAATATGAGTCACCTTCAAGAATAAGACATATATAAAAGAATATAGTCGGTTAATAATATTAGCAGTCAAGATACTGAACTTACTCAGGATCTAAGATACTAGATCGTAAAATTCACCCGTAAGAATTGTCCTTAAAATTTTACAACTGTTCTCACCATTTACAAGTTGTTAAATTTTGGATTTTACGATTGAGACGTGATACAACATAACCCAGAGTGGGTCGAGTATCTAGGCGATAAGATGACGTCGTTTCTAGCGGTTAGTAATACCCCCTTTATTTTTCTTCTTCTCTACTCTTATCCAATCGTCTTCTCCTCTCATCTTCGTAGAGCATTTGAGGTAAGATCTCAAACTCCTTTAAACATCGTTGATTAATTTTTATGTTTCATGCGAACCTAAACCGAGATTTGTGTAGTTGACATAATTTGTAATCATTACCTTCCTGCATACCATGCGAGTTACGTACGAGTGCTTCAGCCATTTAATAAGGTGTGATGAAGTGGGATCTCATTTCTAATTATATACTTTCCGCAATTGGGTCATAAGTCTAATTAGGATGTTAAGCATGAAAATACTAAACATTGCCTTTAGAATTTTCTAGATGTCTACAAATCAAATCCCACCTCCTCTTTTACTCTTAAGTTAATCTTTAAAAAGAAGAAACTCAACAACTCAACTTCACAGATTGGTTCAAGACGAAAAAAATTATTCTCCAGGCAAAGAAGAAAATCTATGTTTGTGAAGGACTAATCCCGGAAGAACACACCACCCATATGTATGATCCTCGTATGAAGTGGGTAAAGTATGTGGACGACTTTATAAAAGTCTTCAGGATCATGCTAGCTACCTTAATTATATAAATTGAGAAGAATCTGGATAACATGCCTGCATTAAACATGATTGAGTAGCTAAACAAAAAGTTTTAAGGAAGGCTAGTCATGAGCATCATAAAATGTTGAGATCACTTATTACTATTAGAATGCAAAAAGGCTTTTCTATCAGCACTCATGTGTTGAAAAGAAAGTGTTACATTGACCACCTAACATTTGTTGAGGCCTTGTTAAACAATTCCTTGGTTGGGAATATTATCTTCAATCACTACTGAAATCATATGATCAATTCATCAAGAACTATAATATGAATGCATGAGACAAAACCATCCCAGGGTAGCATATACTTAAAATTTCTGAGATGAACATCCTAAGTTCTAGCAAACCTGGTCCAATTTCAATGATCAAGAAGGGTGGAGTAAGGAAACCTAATTCTAGGAGAAAGGATAAAAGGAGCTACCCAAAAAAGTCTTGCTTGTGATGAAAAAGAAAAAGTCTTCTATAGTGGAAACCTCATGTATATTTATTATTAAAATCTTCTTGTTCCCTAACAAATCTTAGGTGTTTCATGATAGATGTGGTTTACACATATTTAAAGAGTTGCAGGGACTAAGGAATGATAAGAAACCCAAGCAAGGAGACCGGGAACTCCATGTTAGGAATGGACAGAATGTTATGGTGAAGGTAGTAGGAGAATATGTTTGTTTACTATTTGATTGTTTGAAATTAGTTTTAAATAATGTTTGTTACATACTATTTGACTAGGAATATTGTTTATGTTTCTTCTTTATGTGAACAAGAATTCATATATGTCTTCAATAATGATGATTTTATTTATGCATATTTGAGTGGTGCATTTTATATTAACACAAAACTACATAATGGAATCTATAATATAGAACTCCATAAAAATAATGCTATATACAATACATACAACAAGAGTATGAAACTCGATTTCAATGGTACATATTTATGGCATTGTCGACTTGGACACATAAAGAAGAATCGCATTTCAAAATTTCCAGACCACGTCAATCCTAGATTCTATGAGCCAAGAGTCATTTGATTAATGTGAATCGTGTTTAAGTTGAAAGTTGACCAAAGCTACTTTGACCGGTATAAGGGCTAAGGATCCTTCAGGATTCATACTTATAGATGTATGTGGACTATTCAGAATATTAGGAGAAGTGGAGAGAGGTACTTCATTACATTAATAGATGATTTCAGTAGATATGGATATGTTTATCTTATATAGCATAAACGTAAAATGTTTGAAATGTTCAAATAATACTAGATTGAAGTACAAAATCAGTTAGGCAAGACGATTAAGATATTTTAATTAGACCGAGGTATAGACTATATTAGCCAAGAGTTTGAATAACATCTACATAAATGTATGATCATCTCCCAACTCACTCCTCCTATAACACCACAACTTAAAGGTGCCTGAAAGGAGAAATTAAAATTATTAGATATGGGGCTATTAATGATGTATCATACAAACCTGACTCACTCCTTTTAGAGTTTAACTCCTCACTCATTTTAGAGTTTCACACTTGAGGTTGGCACTAAACTAATTTATCTTGCTCCAACTAAGAAGGTGGACAAAATGCCTTCTAAAATTTGGCATGGAAACAAACCTAAAGTGTCCAACCTTAAGGTTTGGGGATGCCAAGCTTATGTTACATGTAAATCTTCAGACAAAGTAAATTCCTTTAAAGAAAAAGTTGTTTTGTCGGATACTTTAAAACAATCGACTAGCATTTCTACAATTCTACATAAAATAGGGTTTTCCTAAAACATAGAGATAGCTACTTGGAGATGAACTCCTTGCATAAGGTATTGGAGAAAATCATTTGGATTTAGAAGGATTCCAGGAAAATCAAGAAAACACTTTAATTGAATCATAAGCTAAAACCATCAATCATAAAGGAGTTATTGAACTTGAACCTGAGAGGACTCAAGAATTGTTTTTTACTCATAGCATCCATAAAAGTATTAGAAATCATCATGAAGATAATCAATATATCAAATTCATGAAAAATTTGACATCCTGATAGTAGATTAAGGTAAACCTAATGATTACAAGTCTACAGTTTTAGATTTTGAATCCAAGAAAAGGTTGGAAGCCGTAAGAACAATTATGCAATCTACTTATGATAAACATATATGGTACTTGGTTGACTTCCTCCTGCATTTCGACTATGGGATATAAATGAACTTCAAGAAGAAGCTGACATGGATGGAAAATTGAAAACTACAAAGCTAGGCTAGTAGCAAAAGGGTTCACTTAGACTCAAGGTGTTGATTATGAGGAAACTATCTCACCGGTAGTCGTCCTTAAGTCAGTCAAGATTCTACTTGCCATTGCTACATATTATAACTATGAGATATAGTAACTGAAAGTCAGAACTATGTTCTTGAGTAGATAACTTGTTTAAAATGTCTATGTGGTACAACCTGAAGGTTTTATGGATTCAAATAATCATAGTAGGATGTGTAAATTAAACAAATCCATCTAAGGATTAAAATAAGCATCTTGAAGCTGGAATCTTCATTTTAATTAAAAATCAAAGAATTTGGATTTATTAAAATAAAGATGAACCTTGTGTTTACAAGAAGGAAAATGGGAGTTATATTACTTTTGTGGTCTTGTATGTGGATAACATACTACTCAATGGAAACAACATACCAATGCTTAAAGACATAAAGTCATGGTTAAGAAAATGTTTCGTAATGAAAGATCTTGGAGAAGCATAATATATTCTAGGAATAACGATCAAAATAGATATATTAAAGTTGCTTATTGGTTACGTCAAAGTACATATATTGAGAATATCCTTAGACGCTTTTATAGACAAGATCCTAAAAGGGGAACCTTGCCAATGGAACATAGAACAATACTTAATAACAGTCAGTGTCTTCAAAAACAAGATGCAAGAAGAAGATGGAAAGACTTCTATATGCTTCTCTAATTGGTTCCGTCATGTATGCCAGGTTATGTCCTAGACTTGATGTGTCATTCATGTTGAGTATGACAAGTAAATATCAACAGATTCGAGAAGAAAGTCACTTGACTATTTTATAGAATATTCGTAATTACTTAAGAATAACTAAGAAGATGTTTATGTTATATGGAGGAGTGGAAAAAGAGCTAATAGTTAGGGGTTATACTGATGCTAGCTTATTAACAGATTGAACTGATTCTCTATTGTAATTAGGATATGTATTCATTCTAAATGGTAGCGTTATAACTTTAAAAAGTTTAAAGTAGAGAATGGTCGCTCAATCCATTATAAAATCAGAATACATTGTGGCATTGGATACTACAAAAGAGGTTGCTTGGATAAAGAATGTTGGGTTCAACAAGACAAGGAACTAAAGCTTTCAAAATCATAATCATTACCCACTGAAGATCTTATTGTATAAGTTAAGAGACCAAGTTGATAACAACAAGAAAAACAATACAAGAAAAAGTCAACATGACAAAGTCAACATCAACGTAAAAAGAAATTCAAAATAAAGGTATGATGTAATAACTATTATTAAAACATATAAATAGAAACCCACTAATGAAAATAGGGATGTGTGGTTTTTATGGTGTGAATCACCACCCAAGGAGAATTCCTCCTTTGGGTGGGTTTGATCTTCATCTTTCATCTATGATTATCATTATAATTTGTAAGAACATCATTGAAATCATAACAATTATCTTCTTCTAACTCTTTGTTCTTTTATTCACAAACATACACCCATTTTAATTTTGACTTTCTAGGTCATGAACATGATAAATCTGTAAGGCCCCGTTCCCGGGCACCTCATAGTTGGACTATATTGCACATAACACATAAATATACATTTGTTTAAAACATCGCAGCGGAAATAACTCAGAACCATTTCATATATTAATGATAGTTTTTGCAAAATACTACAATGTAGTTAACTGTTACAAAATATCATAATTTCCATTACATCACAAAAACTTCATTGTTATACAAATGGATGTCATCCCAAAACTGCCAAGTAACTGCCCCGTGCCATCCTTAGCAACAATCACCTGCCAAGTGGGAAATACATAAAAGTCAGCGTTACTGAGTGAGTTCTAGTTTTATGAAAATATAACATACTTTACTTTCGTTAAAACCCTTCCTGAATTTCATACGCCATCATGCATCATACGTACAATTAGATAATATCGTTATTATCTTCCATTATCAGTCGTTATCGTTCATCATCATATTCATACTTTCATTCCATTTCATTTACATTCTCTTTCGTATACATTCTTTCGTTTCGTACGTTTCACTATCTCTTATTTTCGTTCTCATACTTTCGTATCGTACTTTTCATCATTCTATACTTTCATACTTTCTTTTCGTACGTTACGTCATTCTTTTATTTTCATACGGATCGATGAACAATACCCCGAACATTTTGCACGAAGCTGATGCTGGGCCTGTGGTAATTAAATCATGAACATTGTGCACGAAGCTGACCCAGTCACCTAGGACAAGTCATCTCTCCCTTTTATTCAGATCAATTGGCAAAACCCCTAACATTGTGCACGAAGCTGATACTGGGCCTGTGGCAATTAACTCACGAACATTGTGCACGAAGCTGACCCAGTCACCTACGGCATACCACAAAGGTCTTATCAATCTCAATAATTGACCCTGCATGCATCCTTCAGGTTATTAAAACCGCATACAGTTGAGCTAACGACAACGTGGTCGTGCACCTCCTTTTTATTTGCTTGCAAGCCATTCTTTCTTTTGTTACGTTTTACTTCTCATCTTTGTTATCTTTCATTTCACTACGTTGTACTTTACGTTCTTTCATTCGTTCATCATACTACGTAAAGTAATAACATAGTACTTATCGTATATTATTTTATAATATATACGCTTTGAGAATCATTAAAAGATAACACATCATACATATATTCATATCATCCATTCATCATACATGACATATCACAACCATCACATCACACATAACATCATAAAACCCACTTATATCACCCCTAGGAACATTGATGTGTGCTAGACTATACTAAATTAGACTAACAAATAAAACTCTAACTAGACACTAAAAAGCTTTAAATTTATAAAACTAAGACTCGATCCTAAGCAACACAACCGGCAGTGTACCGGTCGACTGCAGAATAGCTATTAAGTCCGAGTTATCGAACCCAAAGACTTCTGTATGGAAAACGTAAACTGAACTTACCTAAGACTCGACTAAAAATACTAAATGAAAGTAAATGAGGGGGGTTTGTTTTAAATTACTTTAAAAGAACTAATACTGGACAGAAAATAAGGAATTGACTAGATTTAAATCAGGAGAAGAAATCACTACCTAGGTAAGAATCCTATACATGTTTTTTTTGGCTTTTCTCCTAACGGTTTTGGAAAGACTTGTGTAACCGGGATCTGAAGATACTAACTTAAAAGGGACCTAGAGAAACCTCGACACTTTCAAGGGAAGCAACTAGATTGACCTAATAAGCCGATAAAACACCGGTTTGTGGATTACCCTCACAGGTTCTCCAACTAAGCTAACGACACACCCGATAGACACTCTACCTCACGGCGCGAGTGTCACAATACCTAAAGGTAAGGGGATAGATCTGGAATGCCTAATCAGACTCAGGAAACTATGATATGAAAGGGGAACTAGACCGAACTCCTCACAGAGACTCTAACCTAGCAATCAATCACACAAGACAACCTGATAATCTATTAACCTCACAGTATTAAGATTAGTTGCATATTTAGTTAGTTCAATTCAAGATAAATCACTTCAATGATCCAATACGTCTACCAAATCATCTAGAAACCGCAAACCCTAGGTAAACGATCTAGCATGCATCCATTATATGAAAGACATTCATCAAGACACACGTGAAGCAATAAACCAATCACAAGAACATATCTAAATACACGTACACAACTGATCATGCAAACCAAATCATTATCATTAACTTTAAACACAAGCACAATCCAAAAACCGAAAGAATACTAAGTTAAACATGCATAATCATCAAAACCTAGGAAGCTACAGAAGTTTAGCCTCTAAACATGATCAGAACAGAAGTATAAGTCATGGAAGAAGTCATTGATTACAAAGGAATGAAAACTAAGAAGAGAAACGTAAAAACCGGGACGATTAAGTCTTCGAATCTTCACTTCCTAGCTCCAAATCTCCAATCCTTTGCTCCCAAGCTCCTGGAAATCGCCTATGATCGTCCTCAGCCGCTCCCAATCGTCCAATAATGTCCTCTTCCTCGAATTAGGGTTTTGGTTTGAGTTTTAAACAACTTTGCCGACTTTAGCATCCGTCGCGTAGCGCGAGGGGATTCCCAAATGTCGTCGCGTGGCGCGACGTACCTCGCAACCCGACAAAATAGTCGGGTGGCATCTCGGGTAGATCCATGGGTCAATGAGGGGTAAAAGGGTAATTTCACAGCTTTTTCCACCCTTCGCGTAGCGCGAGGAGTTTCCCTCCGGCTGGCGCGTAGCGCGAGAGAAGCAAAACTCAGAATTTTTTTATTTTTTTAATTCCAAACTCCTCGGCTCGATCCCGGCATCTCGTTAAGACTCGTTTAAGCTCCAAAATGCTATCTTTATGCTCGGGATCCTACAAAACCCACAAATGATCAATAGAAACGAATTCCGAGATAAAAACGAACATAAATAATGCAATTATTATACAAAATATACACGGGGAATCCAACTAATTATAATCATATCAAATATCCCCACACTTACCTCTTTTTCGTCCCTGAAAAAGACTTATGCAAATGGAATCATAGTCAAGTTTAAATCTGATTTCCAACATTTAAGTCTAATTACTTATTAAAATTTACTAACGTGTTAACCGCGATCACAAGGTATATTTGTCCATTTAAACCCAACCGCCGATCATCCAAGTCCCCAAGAGTATAGCATTTAGGTTCAAGTATTCTATTTTATTAATCATGAATTCTCACAAGTCGGTATCTATTCCTGTTATCAAATCTCCAAAGCATAGATTAAATCAAAAATCCATGATTTTTCTACCACTGTAACCCAATACCCACATGTATTTAAAACTAACTTATTTTGATGGAAACTAAGCTGCACTATAAATATTTTTTTTTTTTTTTATATATATATATTTATATTTTTTTTTAAGACTCCACCTAGAGGGCTGTTTCCCACTGAGTCACCATCCCCTTGAGCAACACCATAGGCTTTGTCTTCTTTTTTTTATTATTTTGTGCAAGATTTAAAAACAACAGGATCACGACCCTAACTCAGAGGTGTTGCCAGCCAATTCGCCATCCCAGCTGTCAAGCACATAAGCTTCAGGCCACAATCATTAAGCACTGGCCTAGAGGTTTTTGAATGCCCTCTCGCACCTAATTGTCATTTTCAAACTCACACAATACTAAGATGGAATCCTAAGGCGCCACATAACGTGTGCCAACTATGCTAATCTTAAATACAGACGGGTATCAACCTACAGTGGTGCTTTTTCAAACTTCCAACAGTTTCGACTTCCATCTAGTGAGAACACATATAGTAAATTAAATATTTAATTAGATGGATTAGAATACATCTATGAAAACCCTTCAAAATCGGCTGGGCCTACCCGTGCATCCCACATCAGACACGCTTTCAATTATTTATTATCTCATACATATAGTAGTTGAAAACCAAACACCTGACTTTACCTATCATTTTCCATTTTTAATATATGCAAACATCAAAATCAGGGACATTTTCTAATAATTTTTTTTTTTTAAAAAGACACACTAAAATAAAATTAACTAAACACACGCAAAAATTAAAAGAATGACTCAATGAAGTTAAACCTAAGACACATGTCTTCCTATCCCCACACTTAATTTAAACATTGTCCTCAATGTTGAAACTAAAAGAAAGACATAAATAAAAAGAAGAGTTTTGGAAAAGACTTAGCTGGTAAAGCAGTGTCCAGCTGTGCAGAGTCTGAATCCAAAACCTCTGATCGTATAGCATTTCATTCGCGATCAGGAATCACTGGTTGCCTTCTTATAAAATTGTTAGATATATTCACCCGAATGGAGATTGAGTACGGGTGAATTATTCCAGACTTGCAAAACAAACAACTAACAGGCAAACACAGCATCAAACAGACTCAATAAAAAAAAAAACAAAAACGACTCACAAAACAGAGAAACACACGTATGAAATTCAAGTTGCTTTGAACAAGTGGAAAAATGGATGACATGATGGTAGAAGGTCGAAAATGGTGGAAAAATGGGTTAAATGGTGAAAATTAGGAAAATTCTGGCATGAACACTTCGCGCTACGCGAGAGTCGTCGCGCTACGCGAGAGAAATCAAGCACCCTGGCGCGTAGCGCGAGGGTGCATTTTTTTCAGAAAGTTACGAAATTTTTCATGCCTTAGCCAAATTTTTGGCCCCAACCGTTTATTACCTCTATTAACATGAACCAAGTGGGAGAACTTACCTGGTAGCCTCCCGGTCATGTGTCAAATCGCAACCATAAGATTGTTTCCCTGCAAATACTTAACAAGGCACGAAAACAAAACACACGAAACACAAAAACCGACACAAACTACCAAAAACCAACTCTACAAACTCTACAAACGGGTAATTACCCCAAAACCATCACTCAGATCAACTTATGGGGGATTATGAAGACCCAGCTCACCCCCGAAACTAACAACCTCACATCCAAACTCACCACTAAACAAGAAACCACCAAATTCAGAATCAATCAAATCACAACAATCCCTACACTTGGGTTTTGCTAATGCTGGCGGTTCTCTATCAAACTCTAACATCCCCACACTTGGGGAATTGCTATCCTCAACCACAAACTTCTCAAATTCACAATCAACTAACTCATCACCACTTTCACATACCCTCAAAAACTCTTCAGCAACTCTATCTAACTCATCATCCTCCTCAACCGAATACACTCTCTCATTCTCCATCATCCTATCATCCACCTCACACGAATTGATCAAGAACACCGACCCTTTCGGAATACTAGGACCCCTAATCGATTTGGCAACCTCAAACACTACACTCTCCTCTCCCACGTGAAGTGTGATCTCGCCCTTAAACACATTAATGTTAGCTTTAGCAGTACACAAGAAGGGTCTACCTAGAATGATAGGAACTCTTTCATCAGCCTCCATGTCTAACACTACAAAGTCCACGGGAAACACAAACTTATCAACCTTAACCAATAAGTTCTCTACAATTCCTCGCGGATGCTTAACAGATTTATCAGCAAGGGAAAGTGTCATGCGCGTTGGGCTCAACTCACCTAAACTTAGCTTCTCATACAAGGAATAGGGCATAAGATTGATACTAGCTCCTAAATCCGCCAATGCGTGGCATTGAACTTCACTACCAAACAGACACGGGATTGTGAAGACCCCGGGATCTGCCAATTTCTCCGGTAGTTGGTTCATGACCACCGCAGAACACTCACCCGACAAGGAAACACTCGAAATTTCACCTAGTTTGCTTTTATTCTTCAAAAGGTCTTTCAAAAATTTAGCATACCTAGGCATCCACTTAATTACCTCTATGAACGGGAGATTGACCTTCAATTGTTTAAACAAATCCAAAAAGTGCCCGTAATCCTTTTCATACTTTTGATTCTTAAGCCTATCGGGAAATGGGAGACGGGAATGATCAATCACCGGAGAACGCTCAAACACACTAGGCTTCCTAACAGCACTATCCCCAGAGGGATTCTCTACTACCTTCTCACTCTCATTCTTCTCAAACATGACCTCCTCAACTATAGGGCCTCTCACCTCATCTAACTGCCTACCCGACCTAGTTGTAATGGCCTTAACATGTGCATTCGGGTTCTGTTGAGTATTACCGGGTAACTGACCTGGGGGCCTCTCATCTAACCTTCTAGCTATATCCCCTACAGTCCTCTGAAGATCTAGGAAAGCTGATTGCTGATTTTTCAGAAAAGTATCATGCTCAGCTAGAATCTGCTGCGTCTTAGAATCCTTAACCACTAACTGAGTCAACAGATTCTCTATCCTACTTAAATCTCCACTATTCTGCCCTGACTGACCACCTAAACCACTACCCTGCCCCTGGTTTTGATTAGAGTTCTGTGAGAAACCTGGGGGAGCACCTGAAGTACGCCAGTTGTTCTGATTTCTCCAACCGGAGTTATAAGAATTGTTAACTACATAACTGGCTTGCTCTTGACCTATCAAAGGGCACTCACTTGTGGCTTGGTCACCTCTACATAGCTCACACCTATCAACCTTCTTTTTCAGCTCTCTAACCTCACGAACTAGGCTATCAAGAGCAGCAGCCACACTAGTATCCATGGTGACATGGTGAACTCCTCGAGATGAGGTACCAGTGGCAGGACTGGAATTCCTGTTTCCAGATCGCTGCTCATGTTCTGCTTGGGCAAAACTCTCAAACATCTCATTACATTCATTCACATTTTTCTTACCCATGAGATGCCCACCCGCAGACGTGTCAAACCTAGCTCTAGTCTCATAATTCAACCCATTGTAAAACTTTTCTACCAAAGCCCATTCAGACAAACCATGCTGGGAGCAACGACTAAGGAGGTTTTGAAACCTCTCCCAAGCACGATAGTAAGGTTCATCGGGCTCCATCCTAAACGAATGTATCTCATCTCTAAGCTTAGATGCCTTGGCCGGCGGAAAATATTTATGAAGAAAACGCTCACGAAGAGCCGGCCAGGTGGTGAAAGTACCAGCTGCATGAGATTCGAGCCAAGTGGCGGCTCGATCAGCAAGTGAAAAGGGAAACAGCTGTAAAAAGATGGCATCATCAGACGCACCCTGCAACTTGAAAGTTCTACCAATTCGCTCTAAGCGACCTATGTGTGCAGGTGCGTCCTCATCCTCGCGTCCATGGAATTGACAATTATTAGAGATAGCTGTCATGACGTAGGATGGGATCTGCCAGGAGTTATCATTAGCAATGGCAGGAAGTGTGATTGGATTGCTAACTCCTGTGAAGCCATTGGTGGCTTGCTGATGAACAGTCTGATTCTCAGCCATATGTGTGTGTGGTGAACTAGGTGGGCTAGAATCTGCAGAAGAAGTAGAAGAAAATGTTATAGGAAAAGGTGTAGAATCAAAAACAGAAAGAGAAGAAGTACCACCCCTAAATTTGGGCAACGTAAGCTGCAATTCTTGATCCGGAGGTGGTCCTTGTGATCTCAAGCGGGGCATAAACCTACAAAACACAAAATTAAACTCTAAGACTGACTCAAATAAATAAAATAAAATCAAATAGAATTAAAAACAAACTAATTAATAACACTTAGCACAAATAGCAATTAAATCAAGTAAGTCTATTTAACGCAATCGCCAAGAAGTCCCCGGCAACGGCGCCAAAAACTTTGATGTGTGCTAGACTATGCTAAATTAGACTAACAAATAAAACTCTAACTAGACACTAAAAAGCTTTAAATTTATAAAACTAAGACTCGATCCTAAGCAACACAACCGGCAGTGTACCGGTCGACTGCAGAATAGCTATTAAGTCCGAGTTATCGAACCCAAAGACTTCTGTATGGAAAACATAAACTGAACTTACCTAAGACTCGACTAAAAATACTAAATGAAAGTAAATGAGGGGGGTTTGTTTTAAATTACTTTAAAAGAACTAATACTGGACAGAAAATAAGGAATTGACTAGATTTAAATCAGGAGAAGAAATCACTACCTAGGTAAGAATCCTATACATGTTTTTTTTGGCTTTTCTCCTAACGGTTTTGGAAAGACTTGTGTAACCGGGATCTGAAGATACTAACTTAAAAGGGACCTAGAGAAACCTCGACACTTTCAAGGGAAGCAACTAGATTGACCTAATAAGCCGATAAAACACCGGTTTGTGGATTACCCTCACAGGTTCTCCAACTAAGCTAACGACACACCCGATAGACACTCTACCTCACGGTGCGAGTGTCACAATACCTAAAGGTAAGGGGATAGATCTGGAATGCCTAATCAGACTCAGGAAACTATGATATGAAAGGGGAACTAGACCGAACTCCTCACAGAGACTCTAACCTAGCAATCAATCACACAAGACAACCTGATAATCTATTAACCTCACAGTATTAAGATTAGTTGCATATTTAGTTAGTTCAATTCAAGATAAATCACTTCAATGATCCAATACGTCTACCAAATCATCTAGAAACCGCAAACCCTAGGAAAACGATCTAGCATGCATCCATTATATGAAAGACATTCATCAAGACACACGTGAAGCAATAAACCAATCACAAGAACAGATCTAAATACACGTACACAACTGATCATGCAAACCAAATCATTATCATTAACTTTAAACACAAGCACAATCCAAAAACCGAAAGAATACTAAGTTAAACATGCATAATCATCAAAACCTAGGAAGCTACAGAAGTTTAGCATCTAAACATGATCAGAATAGAAGTATAAGTCATGGAAGAAGTCATTGATTACAAAGGAATGAAAACTAAGAAGAGAAACGTAAAAACCGGGACGATTAAGTCTTCGAATCTTCACTTCCTAGCTCCAAATCTCCAATCCTTTGCTCCCAAGCTCCTGGAAATCGCCTATGATCGTCCTCAGCCGCTCCCAATCGTCCAATAATGTCCTCTTCCTCGAATTAGGGTTTTGGTTTGAGTTTTAAACAACTTTGCCGACTTTAGCATCCGTCGCGTAGCGCGAGGGGATTCCCAAATGTCGTCGCGTGGCGCGACGTACCTCGCAACCCGACAAAATAGTCGGGTGGCATCTCGGGTAGATCCATGGGTCAATGAGGGGTAAAAGGGTAATTTCACAGCTTTTTCCACCCTTCGCGTAGCGCGAGGAGTTTCCCTCCGGCTGGCGCGTAGCACGAGAGAAGCAAAACTCAGAATTTTTTTATTCTTTTAATTCCAAACTCCTCGGCTCGATCCCGGCATCTCGTTAAGACTCGTTTAAGCTCCAAAATGCTATCTTTATGCTCGGGATCCTACAAAACCCACAAATGATCAATAGAAACGAATTCCGAGATAAAAACGAACATAAATAATGCAATTATTATACAAAATATACACGGGGAATCCAACTAATTATAATCATATCAAACATCCCAAGTCAAGCCTACACTTTACATTTTCCCTAAAATTCAGAAAAAAAATATTCTAAGTCTTAGGCGCGTGGGCACTATCAGGCGCATGGCCTTCTGGGTGCATGGGAACACTTAGGCACATAGGAAAGTTTCTTGGTGCATGGACACTATTGGGGTGCATGGCCCAACACTTAGTCATTTTGGGCACCATTCTAGGCGCATGGGCATTATGCAGGCGCATGGGCATTATGCAGGCGCATGAGTGTCTAGGCGCATGGACACTTAGCCAAATTCAGCCTAGTTCTAGGCGCATGGCCACTATTTGGGCGCATGGGGTTTTGGGTGCATGGGACAATTAGGTGCATGGGCCTATTTCAGGTGCATGAGCATCTAACTTAACTAGCCAACATGATTTTGGTCCCAAGTTCAATTCTAACATGTTCTAAGCTTAGTTCTTACACTCTAAGCAACAAAAACACATTCATTACATAATCATAACATCAATACCACCCAAATCATACCCCACCCATGAACACATACACATACACATATACATACGGGTAACATACACACTTTTATAAAAACATACATACATGTATTTCCAACCCTAAAAAATCAGTTAAAATATGTAAAAAAGGGATTCTAGAACTCACCTTTACAACTCACAAGTATATCTTCTTTCCAAACTTGTGTGCACAAGAGTTCAAACTCCTTCGAACATCTTCTTCTTCTTCTTTCTAGTCCTAAAGCTTTCTACTCTTTCTCCCTCTAAAATCCGAACAAAAGGTGATGTGCAAGGAGTATGGGCGGCCATACTCCTTTTGTACAAAATATAATATATTATTTTGTACTTTTACACTTTTAACCCCTCAATTTAGGTTTTATTATATTTCCTCCTTTTTATTCTTCTTTTATAACTTTTAAAATATCCGGGTGTTACAAGTCCACCCCCTTATATAGGTTTCGTCCCCAAAACCTGTTATTCCTCGAACAAATGTGGGTAATGTTGTCCATCTCCTCTTCAGTCTCCCACATAGACTCAGAACCCTTCCTATGCTTCCACTGCACTCGTACAAGTGGAACCACTTTATTCCTTAGCTTCTTCTCCTTTCAATCAATACTCGTCACTGGTTGCTCCACATAGTTGAGTCGTTCATCTTCTTCAATATCTTCCAGTGGTACAACCATATCTTCGTCTGCCAAATAGTTCCGCAGATGAGATACGTGGAATGTCAGGTGAATGCCACTTAACTCATCGGGTAGTTCCAATCTATAGGCCACCTCTCCTACTCGTGCGATGATTCGGAAAGGTCCTATATATCTTGGGCTCAACTTGCCCCGCTTCCTAAACCGAATGATGCCCTTTCAAGGTAAGACTTTAAACATAACCTTGTCACCCACCTGCAACTCAATTAAACTACGCCGTTTATCAGCATACGACTTTTGCCTATCTTTGGCTGCCTTCATAAAAGCTTTGATCTTTTCTAGTTTTTCATCGTAGCCTTGATCACCTCGACACTTCCCAACTCCTTCTGAACAATATCACCCCACCCCAACAAGCGGGTGTTCTACATCTTTTACCGTATAGCATCTCATAAGGGGCATACTAATGTTGGCATGGTAACTGTTGTTGTATGAGAATTCATCTAACGGTAAGTAATCATCCCAACTTCCTCCAAAATCGATCACACATGCTCGGAGCATATCCTCTAGTGTCTTGATCATCCGCTCAGACTGACCATCCGTCTGAGGATGATAAGCTGTGCTGATATGTAGCCTCGTCCCCATCGCATCGTGGAATCTCTTCCAAAACATATGGGCAACATTCTAGGCGCATGGGCATTATGCAGGCGCATGGGCATTATGCAGGCGCATGAGTGTCTAGGCGCATGGACACTTAGCCAAATTCAGCCTAGTTCTAGGCGCATGGCCACTATTTGGGCACATGGGGTTTTGGGTGCATGGGACACTTAGGTGCATGGGCCTATTTCAGGTGCATGAGCATCTAACTTAACTAGCCAACATGATTTCGGTCCCAAGTTCAATTCTAACATGTTCTAAGCTTAGTTCTTACACTCTAAGCAACAAAAATACATTCATAACATAATCATAACATCAATACCACCCAAATCATACCCCACCCATGAACACATACACATACACATATACATACGGGTAACATACACACTTTTATAAAAACATACATACATGTATTTCCAACCCTAAAATATCAGTTAAAATATGTAAAAAAGGGATTCTAGAACTCACCTTTACAACTCACAAGTATATCTTCTTTCCAAACTTGTGTGCACAAGAGTTCAAACTCCTTCGAACATCTTCTTCTTCTTTCTAGTCCTAAAGCTTTCTACTCTTTCTCCCTCTAAAATCCGAACAAAAGGTGATGTGCAAGGAGTATGGGCGACCATACTCCTTTTGTACAAAATATTATATATTATTTTGTACTTTTACACTTTTAACCCCTCAATTTGGGTTTTATTACATTTCCTCCTTTTTATTCTTCTTTTACAACTTTTAAAATATCCGGGTGTTACAAGTCCACCCCCTTATATAGGTTCCGTCCCCAAAACCTGTTATTCCTCGAACAAATGTGGGTAATGTTGTCCATCTCCTCTTCAGTCTCCCACATAGACTCAGAACCCTTCCTATGCTTCCACTGCACTCGTACAAGTGGAACCACTTTATTCCTTAGCCTCTTCTCCTTTCAGTCAATACTCGTCACTGGTTGCTCCACATAGTTGAGTCGTTCATCTTCTTCAATATCTTCCAGTGGTACAACCATATCTTCGTCTGCCAAATAGTTCCGCAGATGAGATACATGGAATGTCAGGTGAATGCCACTTAACTCATCGGGTAGTTCCAATCTATAGGCCACCTCTCCTACTCGTGCGATGATTCGGAAAGGTCCTATATATCTCGGGCTCAACTTGCCCCGCTTCCTAAACCGAATGATGCCCTTTCAAGGTAAGACTTTAAACATAACCTTGTCACCCACCTGGAACTCAATTGAACTACGCTGTTTATCAGCATACGACTTTTGCCTATCTTTGGCTGCCTTCATAAAAGCTTTGATCTTTTCTAGTTTTTCATCATAGCCTTGATCACCTCGACACTTCCCAACTCCTTCTGAACAATATCACCCCACCCAGACGATCAATAATCACCCAGATGGTATCGCACTCCCTCGTCTTGCGGGGTAGCTTAGTAGTAATGTCCACGATGATATGCTCCCACTTTCACTTGGGTATATCTAACGGTTGGACCTTCCTGTATAGTTTCTGGTGTTCTGCTTTCACTTGCAAGCAAGTAAGGCACTTACCCACATACTCCACTACATAACGCTTCATACCTGACCACCAGTAGTCCTTCTTCATGTCCTGATACATCTTGGTAGCACCGGGATGAATGGAGTACCGAGTCTTATGAGCTTCATCCATGATTCGTCCTCGTAGATCTCTGTAATGAGGGATCCATATTCATCCGAAGCGGGTTCTAACTCCATGAATGTTTTCTCCCAACTCCGTGACAATACCTTTCATTCGTTTAGAGTTGAGGCGATCTTCTTTCAAAGCCTCGTCTTGAAACTCCTTGACCTGCGTCATCACGTTAGAGGTCATAATCAACTTATTTTCCTTCACCCGAATCAGTTCGGGTCTTTCCTTTCGACTAAGGGCGTCCGCCGCCATGTTGGCCCTGCCCGGATGGTAGTGGATCTCACAATCATAATCCTCTATGAGCTCCAACCATCACTTTTTCCTCATATTCAAATCTTTATGCTCGAAGAAGTACTTCAAACTCTTGTGGTCCGTGAAGATTATTCACTTCGTTCCGTATAGGTAGTGCCTCCAAATCTTTAATGCAAAGACCACAGCTGCTAGCTCCGAGTCATGAGTAGGACAATTGACCTCATGAACTTTCAATTGTCGGGATGTATAAGCTATAACCTTTCCTCGCTGCATTAGTACGCAACCCAACCCCGAGTAAGAAGCATCTAAATAGACCACCAAATCCTCACTTCCTTCGGGTAATGACAAGACAGGAGCTTGAGTCAACCTTGCCTTTAACTCCTCAATAGCCTTCTCCTGATCCTGACCCCATATAAACTTCACATCCTTATGAGTAAGCTTAGTCAACGGAGAAGCTATCTTGGAGAAGTATTGGATCAATCTTCGATAATATCCCGCCAATCCTAAGAAACTACGGATTCAGATGGCGTCTTTGGAGACTTCCATTGCATCATCGCCTCCACCTTTGTCGGGTCTACCATAATCCCCTCGGGATTTACCACGTGACCCAAGAACTGAAATTCGCGCAACCAGAATGCACACTTGGAGAACTTCGCATACAACTTCTCATTTCTCAATGTCTCCAACACCTCCCGAATGTGACCGGCATGCTCCTCTTTGCTCCTTGAGTAAATCAGGATATCATCAATAAACATAATCGCTGATTTATCCAACATCGGCCAACACACTCAATTCATCATGTCCATAAAAGCAGCTGGCGTGTTAGTTAAACCGAAAGACATAACAAGAAACTTGTAGTGCTTGTAACGCGTGCGAAAAACGGTTTTGGAATATCCTGCTCTTTCACCTTCAACTGATGGTAGCCAGATCGAAGGTCTATCCTCGAGAACCAACTAGCACCTTGGAGCTGATCAAACAAGTCATCAATCCTCAGTAATGGATACCGATTCTTCCCCGTCAACTTGTTCAATTCACAGTAGTCAATAAACTTCCTCATACTACCGTCCTTCTTCTTCACGAATAAGACCGGATCACCCCAATGAGAGATAATCGGTCTAATGAACCCCTTATCGAGCAACTTCTGCAGTTGCTCCATCAATTCCTTCATCTCAGTCGGAGCTAACCGATACGGTGCCTTAGCTACAGACTAAGCACCAAATATCAAGTTAATTTGAAACTCGATATCGCGGTCCGGTGGCACACCTGGTAAATCTTCTAGAAACACGTCCGGAAAGTCATTCACCACCGGTACATCGGACAATTATGGTGTTGACGTGTTCTCATCCTTTACGTAGGCCAGATAGGCACTACATCCCCATCTCATGCATTTTCCCGCCACAGCCATTGAAATCACTTTCAGAATCATCGTAACTCAATCACCGTATATCGTCATCAAAATCCTGTCAGGCTCTTTCAATCTAATCATCTTCTTGTGACACACAATCTTTGCCTCGTAGTCCGCTAACCAATCCGTTCCTAGGACTACATCGAATCCGCCTAAGGTCATCACGAACAGTCTAGCAGGGAACTTATGGCCTTCTAGTTCTATGTCACAACCCTCAATCAAGTTAGAAATCCTTGTAGACTTACCTATGGCAGTTTTTATATCGAAGGGCTCGTCAATACATCTACTCCTAATGGGCATCTTAGCACAAAAAGCAGCAGAAATAAAACTTCTACTAGCACCTGAATCAAATAGCACAGAAGCAAGAGTTTGGTTTACTAGAAACGTACCTGACACAACATCAGGGTCCATCCTAGCCTCCTCCCTAGTCATTGTGAATGCCCTGGAGCTTGCCCTTTGCCCCTCAGTTCCTGTCTTCTTCCCTGCTCCAGAACACTCTTCCCTCGGTTTCTTGCATTCCCTGCTCAGGTGGCCTACTTCACCACAGTTGTAGCACCTCGCTACTCTGCAATCTCTAGAGATGTGGTCGGGCTTCCCGCACTTGAAACAAACATTTAGCCCCAGCCTGCACTCACCAGCGTGCTCCTTCCCACACTTACCGCACTTCTTCGTTCCCGGGCCTAATGCAACCACCCGTCGATCATCCACCCTCACTTTCTTGTTATTTGGGGTAAAGCCACCACGCCCAAACCGTTTCCTGTTCCAGTTCCGGTCATCACCACCAGTCTTCTTCCCCTCAACCACCATCACCTCCCTCTTATAATACAATCTTCTAGCCAAATCAACCATTGACCTAAACGTACTCAGTCAGGTGGCGATCATGTGCCTGCGGATATTCGCCGGCAAGCCCTGAATGTATCTTTTGATCTTCCGTGACAGGGGCGTCACCTAATCCGGCACCAGCCGTGCCATTTCATTGAACTTGGTAGTGTACTGCTGATGTGTCATGGTTCCTACCTCCAGCTGCAGGAACTCTCTCTCCACCTTGTCCAACTCCCGATGAGGACAGAACTCCTCGATCACCAACTTCTTCAGCTCACTCCACCTTATCCTGCCAATCGCTCTACTACCCTCAGCCTGGATAATATTGTCCCACCAGCATAAGGTCTAGTCCACAAATGAGTAAGTGGCAAACTTCACCTTCTGCTCTTCTCTGCATAATCTGATGTCAAGCATAGCTTCCATCTCTCTTACCCATCGATGTGCAGCAGTAGTGTCGTTGCCATCAAAAGTTGGTGGCTTGCATCTTTGAAATGCCCTATAGTTACAGCCTCATGCTGCCTCCATCACAGGCTCTTCTTCCTCCTTCTCATCAGTAGGGATAACTGTCTTGGTCTCCGGTTGCTCTCTCCCTCCCAAGGACTTGTTCCACTCCTTCCTTTCTCCTTCTCTTAAAGCCTTTATTACCTCAGTCACCACAAACAGTAAGATTGTCTGCATGACTTGGTGAACCTCCTCCACCACAACCTCTTTCACTGAGGCCCTCAAATTGGCACTCTCATCACCACCCTCCGGATGAGGGGTCTCAAGCTCCTTATGAGCCACCTCTTCAGCCTTGGGCCTTCCCCTTGTGACCCGTGGTCCAGCACCACGTCCACCACGACCTCCACCTCTAGAAGCATTTGAAGATCTACCTCCAGCCATCCTCTAACACACTATAAGATTCAAACACGAACATGGTCATTCCAGGTAATAGCTCAGTCTATGTCAAGTATAGTAAGTCCCAAATTACAGTGGCCAGTTATGATTAGTAACTTACTTTACTCTTCATATCCTAAGGATTTCCTATCCTGACTACATCAGTATCTAAATCTACTAAGGGCAAACAGATCAAATAACATACACACATAATACCGGTTAACATTAAAGAAAATACCTGATGGCACGTAGCTACTCGGACTGGCATCCCTTCCCTTTGTCCCATTCTCAGTTTAAGTTTAGGTTTCTTTTGAAAATATTTACCCATTTCACTTAAACTTTGGCTCTGATACCAACTTGTAAGGTCCCGTTCCCCAGCATCTCACAGTTAGACTATCATTGCACATAACACATAAATATACATTTATTTAAAACATCGCAGCAGAAATAACTCAAAACCATTTCATATATTAATGACAGCTTTTGAAAAATAATACAATGTAGTTAACTATTACAAAATATCATAATTTGCATTAAATCACAAAATCTTCATTGTTATACAAATGGATGCCATCCCAAAACTGCCAAGTAGCTGCCCCGTGCCATCCTCAGTGACAATCACCTGCCAACTGAAAAATACATAAAGGTCAGCGTTGTTGAGTGAGTTCTAGTTTTATGAAAATATAACATACTTTACTTTTGTTAAAACCCTTCTTAAATTTCATACGCGATCATGCATCATACGTACAAATAGATCATATCGTTATTATCTTCTATTATCAGTCGTTATCTTTCATCATCATATTCATACTTTCATTCCATTTCATTTACATTCTCTTTTGTATACATTCCTTCGTTTCGTACGTTTCACTATCTCTTATTTTTGTTCTCATATTTTTGTATCGTACTTTTCATCATTCTATACTTTCATACTTTCTTTTCGTACGTTACGTCATTCTTTTACTTTCATACGATCGATGAACAATACCCTGAACATTATGCACGAAGCTGGTGTTGGGCCTGTGGTAATTAAATCACAAGCATTGTGCACGAAGCTGACCCAATCACCTAGGCAACTCATCTTTCCCTTTCATTCAGACCAATTAGCAATACCCCTAATATTGTGCATGAAGCTAATGCTGGGCATGTGGCAATTAACTCAAGAACATTGTGCACGAAGTTGACCCAGTCACCTACGGCATACCACAAAGGTCTTGTCAATCTTAATGATTGACCCTGCATGCATCCTTCGGGTTATTAAAACCGCACACAGTTGAGCTAACGATAACAAGCTCGTGCACCTCCTTTCTATTTGCTTGCAAGCCATTCTTTCTTTTGTTACGTTGTACTTCTCATCTTTGTTATCTTTCA
This sequence comes from Flaveria linearis, assembly GCA_024085815.1. NCBI lineage: Eukaryota > Viridiplantae > Streptophyta > Magnoliopsida > Asterales > Asteraceae > Flaveria > Flaveria linearis. The sequence goes on from CM044006.1 coordinate 13,636,952, forward strand.
TTTCACTACGTTATATGTAACATCCGTCATTTTCAAATTATAAACTCGAACCCGAACTCATTTTGAGTTTTCCATTATTAAATTATTTTAAAATTTTTAAGGGATTAAATGCAACTTACATTGTGAATTATTTATTTACTAATTATTTAAACAACTTGTAATAATTTATAGAGTTATAAATAATTCTTTTTGTATAGTTATAAAGTGTATTAATCATTTTACAATAAATAATTAAATGGAAAAGTTTACTTAAAACTTATTAAGTTATAAAATGACTTTTAATAAACTTATAATAATAGTTATGAATTTTTATAAATAAGTAAATTATAAAGTGTATAAGTTTTATGAAAGTTTAAAACTAAAACATAATTAATAAATGATTAATTTGATTTATTATTTAAATTAGTTTTTTTATAAGTCAAGGGTCTAATTAGTAATTTCTGAAACTTAATATAAAAGCTTCATACATGAAATAATAAAAGATGGATACTTTAGGGACCAACCTGTAAATACCCAAACCAAACCCCCCCTTCTTTCCCCGTTTTCCCGGCGAACGGCCGGTGACACCTCCGGCCAAGTCCGGCGACTCCCAAACCAACCCATAACCCCCGAATTTTAAGCCTAAACGATGCTAACCGTTTCCTAAACCGTTTCGAGCACTTAATAAACTTTAATTCGAGTTAATATGGTCGATTGGACTCGGCAACCGTCGACCCCAAAGTTTCTAACCGTTCGAACATTAAGCCGTAATAATAACTCAATTAACTTAACCAAATCGGTCATCTATCAATTCCTAAGCTTGTAACCAACATAATTTCCCATGGATCACACACCAACATCATACTTGATCCTCTCCAATGTCGCGACCTGCAACTCAACCGTAATCCATGCTCGAAGCTTTATTAAACCAAATTGGAAGAGGGCTTTCACTTATCAACATCATCCGAAGCTTCCTGCAAAGTTAATTTGATTACGAACAACGTTTGCACCTTGAATTAACAATCACATCGTCGCGACTCGCTCTAAACTTGAGATCATCAAATCGAACTCAATCATGTAAGTTTCATATATCATTATACTCGGTTTTACATGGGAAACAAAAGCCCTATGTTTAATTCAAGTATCGAAATCGTTTTCATGATCGATTGGAATCAAATCAAACTAGGGTTTATGTGAATTTGGGGTTTTCTTTTTAAATTGATTATATAGTTTTATTTTGAATATAGACTCAGATTCGGGCCTTAGCCCAACTGGTAACTTACAACCCCCATAAGCAGGAGGTCCCGGGTTCGAACCGGGCCCCTGCCAACCTTTTTATTTCAATTGTTTTTGCCATATTTTTAACACAGAAAAATTATTATTATATTAATAAATTAAAATAAAAATTAAATTGTTAACTAGAACATTTCAAGAATTATTAAGTAAATTTTAAAGATTTTAAAACTTATGATTATAGATTTATTTATTTATTTATTTATTTATTTATTTTTAAATAACAAAGATTATAAAACATTATTAATTCTTTCATGTAGTTTAAATGCTAAAAATATATTATGGTTCAAATTTTGATTATTTCAAAACATTATAAATTTATATGTTAAATAACTAATTATTCAAGTAGTTATTAAATTAATTATTTGAATAATTTATTATTCATCTGATCATTTGAGCATGTTATATCATAATTATTTAATAAATTTATTCGTTAACTTTTATGTAAATTCTTGAAAATTATAAAACAATATATTTTGCTTTTAAGTTTTTTTTTTGTATTATAAAGCCTTTATAATAAATCATTTTAAAAGCTCAAAACTTTATAAAATGATTTTAAATAATTTCAACGTCATTTAAATATGTAATATCTTTATCAAGTTTTAAATAGTTAATTATTAAATTAATTATTTTTTTCACATATTATATTTAATTTTTATTAAATCAATAACTTAAATTGTTGAGATATTTTAATTGGTTTATATTTTTTTATTAAACCAAAACATAAACAAGTCATTATTTTACTTAATTATTTAAACCCCAAAATTCTAGTTGAAACCCTAGTTCATGTCTTATTGTTAATCTTATTATCGAACTTAATCTTGGATCATATACATTTAGGTAACTTGTAAAAAAATGGTTGGAGCCTCGTTTAAATTCTTATCATCACCTTATATATCAAGTGAGTTTTCCTTACCCCTTTTTATATTTTCCACACTATTTTGGGGTGAAACATGATACTTATACATCATACACTTATAAACATGTGAGACTTGTAATGCACTTGCAATCATCTTTATATTTTGTCATGGTTATTTGTGTGTTGTAAGTATTTATATGAGATACATAGTTTGTTTACAATCATTAACTATTGCTAGCCTGGCGACGTCTTAGATCTTTGGGCCTGGCAAGCCTATTTGGTGCTAAAGTCGATGTATTGCCGACTCCTAGGAGTCGTATGCTTGTGCACTAGGGAACCAAATACACTTAGCCAATCTTATATACTTGTAATCAAGTCGAGGTTTGGTTGTAACGATATGTGTTCTATAACCGTACTAGCTACATGTAATCTTTTCATATTATGTATGAAAACCTTGGAAACTCACCAACTTTTTAATTGACATTTTTATTTTTATCATGTTTCGGGTTTCCTACTTGAAGATCTTCTTGTGCTCATATTGGACTTGGACCTAGACTAATTGAAAGACTTATGTTTTTGGTTGTATTTTGATTGTTATGTTATTATTTTATTTGTCTTGTAATGTTTAATGAATAATGAGATATAATGATATTTCAACTTAATTAGTTCCATGTGCTATGAGCAATCGTCACCCATTCGTCCGCCCCGATGATTCCGCCGACGGTCGGGGTGTGACATTATACTTTACATTCTTCAGTCGTTCGTCATACTATGTAAAGTAATTAAATAATACTTATCGTATATTATTTTATAATATATACGCTTTGAGAATCATTAAAAGATAACACATCATACATATATTCATATAAACCATTCATCATACATGACATATCACACCCATCACATCACACATAACATCATAAAGTCCACTTACATCACCCCCGGGAACATCCCAAGTCAAGCCTACATTTTATATTTTCCCCAAATTCAGAAAAAAATAGTCTAAGTCTTAGGCGCATGGGCACTATGTAGGCGCATGGGAACACTTAGGCGCATGGGAAAGGTTCTGGGCGCATGGGCACAATTGGGGTGCATGGCCCAACACTTTGTCATTTCGGGCAACGTTCTAGGTGCATGGGCATTATGCAAGTGCATGAGTGTCTAGGCGCATGGACACTTAGCCAGATTCAGCCTAATTCTAGGCGCATGGCCATTATTTGGGTGCATGGGGTTTTAGGTGCATAGGATACTTAGGCGGCGCATGGGCCTATTTCAGGCGCATAAGCATCTAACTTAACTAGCCAACATGATTTCAGTCCCAAGTTCAATTCTAACATGTTCTAAGCTTAGTTCTTATACTCTAAGCAACAAAAACACGTTAATAACATAATCATAACATCAATACCACCCAAATCATACCCCACGCGTGAACACATACACATACACATACACATACGGGTAACATACCCACTTTTATAAAAACATACATACACGTATTTCCAGCCCTAAAAAACCAGTTAAAACATGTAAAAAAGGGTTCTAGAACTCACCTTTACAACTCACAAGTATATCTTCTTTCCAAACTTGTGTGCACAAGAGTTCAAACTCCTTCGAACTTCTTCTTCTTCTTCTTCTTCTTCTTCTTTCTAGTCCTGAAGCTTTCTGCTCTTTCTCTCTCTAAAATCTGAACAAAAGGTGATGTGCAAGGAGTATGGGCGGCCATACTCCTTTTGTACAAAATATAATATATTATTTTGTATTTTTACACCTTTAACCCCTCAATTTGGGTTTTATTACATTTCTTCCTTTTTATTCTTCTTTTACAACTTTAAAAATATCCGGGAGTTACAAAATCCTAAGATCCAAGCTCAATCAATCTGAAATATTGATTCAGTAAAATGGTATCAGAGCTCTTCAGTGCTCTTGGTTGCTGGATTCATATAGTTTCAGATATAAATTTTAACTTTATGATGTAAAGAACAATGAATTCAACAACAAAAATAAAGAACAATGTCACTGTTCATCAAAACCCAGCTGTTCATCCGCAAAATACAAAAGAAAAATCAACAAATCTATTCAAATTGGTACGAATTGAAGATGATTCATCAATTTATTGATTATAAACTCAATACTCGATGCAATTGAACAAGATTATCTTCAAAAATGAAGAAAATTGAACAAACAGAGTCGACACTGTTCATCAAAAAATTATCAACAAATTTTGAGTGGTTTCAACCAAATCAGAGGTGAAATCATATTGATTATTCATAATCTTTGATGACTAGCAATTAATTTATGATTTTCATCAAGAATTTTACTGATTTGTATGACATTATGATTTTATGGTCGACAAAACCAGATTCGCATTTGTGTCTCGTTCAATGAATGTGGCTACCATATGTGGATGTTTATGGATTAGCAAATGTGAATAAGGATGGATATTAAATACGGCTGACAATCGAAGAATAAAAGAAATGTTGATGACTTCTTACATTAATGACTAATGCGGCTGTTAAGCATTAATGTTGTGATATCTCACAAACCGACAAATACGGATAGGAGAACATGAACTAATACGGATGCTAGGCTTGTGTGTCTACTAATGTGGCTACTCTATTCAACAAATGCAGATGTTGTATTGTTTTGGACAAACAAATACGGCTAAGCAATTATCCAATGCAGACGAGTCATTCAAGAAATGCGGATACACATGCAAGTCTCCATCATACAAATACGGCTGAAAACAAGTCCAAATAAGGATATCCTCAAACAAATGTAGATGAAACATGGAACAAATACAGATGTGTATGTGCAATGACAAAACAAATGCGGATGAGTTCATAAAACAAATGTGGATGTGTTATGCAACTATCATACATGAAATATGAATGACAAAGACATCTGTGTTACATCCAATCCAAATGAATAGATGACAATAACAAGAAAAAGAATTTGATTAAGATCAAATGATATTGAACAAATGACAACAACAAACAAGAAAATTACAATATCATGAATGTGGATGAATGCAACCAACAAACACGTCTATTTTGTGCATTCATTAGCAAGAAAAACAAGAACAGTAATCAACTTTGGTCATAAAACTGCTACGTTATCTAGGTATTTGTATAACTGTCAGATACTTTCTTTGAAGTTCGTGATACTACAATCAAAGATGATCGTTTGAATCCATGTCTAACTATTGAGCGAAATAGATAGACAGACTTTAATCAAGGGGAACAATTATTATCTAAAGAATGTCATGTATCAAGTCATTTAAGATATTCAAAAGAGTTAGAGTGTGTTCAAGATTGATTCATGTTCATGATGTAGTTTATTAAAGTTCAAAGGATCGTCATATGCCTAATACATTCTAATCCTTAGAGTTATGATATAAACTATAATCCAAGAATGATATGACTCATATCCAATAAAAAAAGTATTCTCAAGAGATTCTAACCTTTGTTAGAAATATATTAGGAGAATCTTAATCATAAGGGGAGAACATCGGTGAATTGTGTTAGAACATAAGTTGATCAAGAAGACATGTGACAGAGAAAATCTTCAAGTTCAAAGTTTTACAAGCCTCAGTTTACGGGGAGTATTGTTAGGTTCAACAAGATGAGAAACTAAAGCTTTCCAAATCACAATCATTGCCTACTAAAGATCTTATTATACAAGTTTAGAGAACATGTTGATCACAAGAATAAAAGCAATACAAGACAAAGTCAACATCAAGACAAAAAAAATTAAAATTAGGGTTTGATGTAATAATTATTAGAATAATATAAATAGACACCCATTATTGCAAATAAGGGTGTGTGTTTCTGTGGTGTGAATCACCACCCAAGGAGAATCCCTCCTTTGGGTGGGTTTGATCTTCATCTTTCATCTATGATTATCATTGTAATTTTGTTTATCAACATCAATGAAATCTTAACAATTATCATCCTCTATCTCTTTATTCTTTGATTCACACACGTACACCCATATTAATTTTGATTGTAAGGTCATGAACATGATAAATCCTAAGATCCAATGTGAATAAATCTAAAATATTAATTTAGCAAAGTACTTCATAGTTGATCTTAATTTAGTGCCCAACAAACAAAATCCTATTGAGGTATTATGTGGCAATAGTAGTGCCATAGCTCAGGTAAAACAACCAAAGTCACATCATAGAGTAAAGAATAAACTTATGTAGTTTCACTACATAAGGGATGAGGAGACCTCAAAGTAAAAAAATTGCACATAGCTTAGATTCTAGGATGTGAAGTCACTGGATCGGTAGACATCCGAGCGTGTTCTTGACGGAAGGAAAAAAACCAAAAGATAAACAAAAGTACAAACAATAATCGAATGATTTTATTGATAAAACATAACGATTTTAAGCTCGTTACAACTTAAAAATTAAGACTTTTGGCAAGGGGAGATCGAGCATGATCTCCCCTCTCATCCGGCAGCACCTAGGCCCCGGGCAGACTCTCTCTCAAAACCCTTAGATTTCTACACATTGAAACTGGTATATATATAGGCCTCGGCCCATATTAGATGCGACTGGGCCCATTCGTGCGAGTGGACCATGCGTATGGTTCAATCGTACGACTGGACCATGCGTATGGTTCAATCGTACGACTGGACCATTCTTATGGTTCATGTCACACCCCAACCTTGACGGCGGAATCGTCGAGGTGTAAGGGATAAGATTGTTCACAGCCACATAACGCTATGTTTAAATGAAAATAATTAAATTAATAGTTTCAACATGAATTACAAACATAAGTCTCAATCACGAAATACATTCAAACAAATATCAAAACATGACATAACATTTCATTTATTTATCTAGGTCCACGTCCTAGTTTTTATTGCAAGCTTCAAAAGATCACTCTAAACTCGGGGGTTACCTGAAACATGATAAAAATAAAAGGTCAACTAAAAATAGTTGGTGAGTTTACCAAGTTTTCATACATAATATGAAAAGATTATAAGTAGCAATTCATGTCATAGGTTATAAGCTAGTAAGGTTATAGAACACATATCTTCACAATCAAACCTCGACTTGATTACAAGTATATAAGATTGGCTAAGTGTATTTGGTTCCCTAGTGCACAAGCATACGGCTCCTAGGAGTCGGCAATACATCGACTTTAGCACCAAATAGGCTTGTCAGGCCCAAAGATCTAAGACGTCGCCAGGCTAGCAATAGTTAATGATTGTAACAAGCTATGTATCTCATATAATCACTTACAACATACAAATAACCATGACAAGATATAAAGATGAATTGCAAGTGCTTTACAAGTCTCAAACGTTTATAAGTGTGCAATGTATAAGTATCATGTTTCACCCCAAAATGGTGTGAAATAAGGTAAAAAGGGGCAAGGAAACTCACTTGTCAAATAAGTATATAATGACGATTAATAAGAATAATAGTAGGCGTCGTTCCAACGTGAATCGTTACAAGGCACCTAAATATGTAAATATATATTCACAAGGTTAAAGTCTTAATAATAAGCTTTAATGTTTTAACGTGAACTACGGTTTCAATTGGAATTGTGAGGTTTGTCGAGTAATTAAATTTATAAAGTAATTATTCGCGTTTCGATCCATTAGGAGAATTTCATATATGTGTTTTAGTATTTTAAGAATGAATTTTAAGTATAAAAATTGATAAGGTTTAATATATATAAAACTTTATAATTATTTAAGATTAATTGAAATAACGTTTTGATTAATAACAAATTATTAATCTAACCTTTAGTTTGTATATTTTATAAGAGATTATTATTTTAGAAAAATTTATGAAATTATAAAATATATAATTTCTACAATTATCATGATAAAACTTTTAGTATTTATTATTTGAGACAAATAATTATTCATTATTTGAAACAATAATAATTAGTAAACTAAAACATGAAAATAATCCAATTGTAATGTTTTGTTAAGATAAACAACTTTTTGAAGTATATTTTATAAATTATTTAACTAGTTTTATTATTTGTTTTAATAAAATAAAATAAAATATTAAGATATTATAAAAAATAAATTTGCAGATAATTGGTTTGATGTAAAGAAAAATATTTAAAGTTTATAAAACTGGTTTCAATAATTTTTAGAATTTTTATACAATTTTTAAGGGCCAAAAAGGCCTTTTAAAAAAAGAATGGGGGTTGCCGGGTTCGAACCCGGGACCTCCAGTGTATATTGTGCATGCATAACCGGTGAACCAAAGGCCGTGGCCGCATTAGGTATCGGTTTTTAATTGTTAAAAGTCTAATCCCTTAAATCTCCCCCGAAACCCATGAACCCTAATATGAAAACGAATCAATCGAGCCTTTAGTCGATGATTACAACCAAATTAACCATGGGGCTTTTGTTCCCCATGCTTAATCGAGCAGGTTCATGTATTTAATTTACCTGATCGAGTTCGAATCGAGGGTGAACGCCACGAAGAACAGTCGCGGTTGCCTTGGGTCCAGTCGACGAGCAAAAGCAAACGATAATCGAATTAAACTCTAGGGTAGCTTTGAACAATGATTTTGATTAAAAGCCTTATATCAATTTTGAATCAAATTGGCCGTGGGATAGGTTTCGACTTGGTTGCAGGTCCGAAAGGAAGATGGATCGAGTATGAGTGTTTGATTGTGTTTCGGATGGAATTGAACTCGATGGATGATTATAAACGATTAAACGTTCGTGACTGCGGAATTAATTTGATTATTATAGTGGTTAGTGCGATCGCTGGCTTCTGCAAAGTAACCGCATGCGTGAGACGATTCCAGATCGCACTGAAGGTTTAAATTTTGAATTGTTTTTGATGCATGCGTTCGAAACTCCCACGTGAAGGTGTCGGGGTGTTTGTTTCGTTTAAAAATCGAGTGATTTGGCCGCTGCGGGCTCGCCGGATCCGTTCGCCGGCGACGAGAATCCGACGGGGAAAAAGGGGGGCGGTTTGGGTGTTTAAAAAAAATTACACAAATGGTCCCTGTGGTTTGAAACTTATTAGTTCATGTTATAAACTTAATTTTCAGGTTTCAAAAATTACAAAATAGCCCCTGGATATTATTATTATTATCATTATTATTGTTATTATTATTATCATTATTATTGTTATTATTATTATCATTATTATTATTATCATTATTTATTATTATTATTATCATTATATTATTATTATATTATTATTATTATTATTATTATTATTATTATTATTATTTATCATATAATAATACTCACTATAATCTTTAAAGGATTAAAAGACAAATTAGAGTAATATGTATAAGCTACCTATAAGTTTCGTATATGACCACAATGGTCCTTACAAGTTTAAACGACGTTAACTTTTAATTAACACCAAAAATACAGGATGTTACAGTCTCCTCTACTTTAAGAAATTTCGTCCCGAAATTTAATCATGAGAAATAGATTTTAAGGTTATGAGGAGACTTAGATGTCATTTCGTATTCACAAGTGCACTCTTGGGAATGTTTAAATTCAATAAGTTTGACTATGATTCTTAAGTTTATTAAGTTTCACCGTTCATAATCTTATATGTTCCTTGACAAAGTGTGCAAGTCATTCCTTTAAAATTTTTAATTGATAAACGTTGGTATTCCAAACGGTTCAATACGGTTAAAAAAAATTTGTTATGTGTGAAACACCATACATTAGATCGATACGGGACTCGGCTTAACGAACAAGAGAAATAAGTTCCGGATGTTTTTGGATGGAATTCATAAGAGCTTCTCAAGCAAGTAACTTTAACGGGTTTCTAGGTGATCGATTCTTGTTTACTCATGTCAATGAGGGTTCAAAGTGTTATTGGTGTAACGTTGATACAAGTATCGTGTTTGTTAAGATTAGAGATTAACTTTAGTATGAGGAAAATCGTTGTAATGGGTTTTCAGAATAAATGTGGTTTTGAGGGAAAGACATTATTACTAGAGGTTGTTATAAGGAGTTCAAAGATGGTCCAAGAAATGCCACAATAATAGGAACTGCATTGATCAACGACGGTAGCGTTCACGATTGGATTAAAATTTAAATAATTCTGTATATTGCTGATTAACGTCCCGAAATTTCCCGAAACAAGCCACTTAATAATAATGGGCTTTTAAGGGTTAATTTAAGAAATAAAGGAGTAAATTAGTGGGCTATGGATAAAATTAGTCTTAATGGGCTAGGCTTAATGGGTTTAAGGGCCCTAATCAGCCCTTAAACATGCATGAACAGCTCCATCTTCACCATTTCAAACCCTAGCCACCAAATTTGTAGAGAGAGAAAGTAGAGAGAGAAAGTGAAGAAATTCAAGATTTAGAGCTTGAAGGTTTGAAGGATTGAAGTTCTGGTGGATTGGAGCATCAAAACACAAGGAAAGAGCAACAAAACAAGGTAAGAATCGACCTCTAAGGCCCTCTGTAGATCAAACCCGGATTTTAGGGTTTTGGGGTTTTGAAAAGTTTAAAGAAACACATAAAGGTCGAATTTTTACGTATGAAAACGTGTAAAAAGCTTAGATTTGAGTTCATGGAAGGTAAACTAAGGATTTGGACGTAAAAAGTTAAGATTTTGGGTTAAAAACGGGCTGGATCTGATTTTTTGTTTATCCAGCGAAACTGGGCCCCGATCCAGCGAATTTAAGTATTCATCCAGCGAAACTGCACATTAGTTCAGCGAGACTAGGAGAAGTTCCAGCGAAACTACAGTTTCGCTGGGGCGAAACTATAGTTTCGCCGGTAATCTCGCTAAGACCTAGACTGACCTATAGACTTCGCAAGAATAGGGAATTCCAACGAAAGTTGGGCGCTCAAGGCAGCGAATCTGTCTAGCGAAACTAGCAGAAGTGCTGCCCAGCGAAACTGCAAGCGAAACTGTAGTTTCGCTGTAGCGAAACTATGGGCGAAACTATGAAGAAAATGATGTTTTTGCATATTAACTTTCGTGCAGCTAGAGTATTCAGGCTATAGCTTAAGTGACTTAAAATTTAAGTTACTTGGACGAGTTCAGGTGAGTTCTAGACCCCTCCTTTACCCGCTTTCAATGTTTTGGGGTGATATGCATACTAAATTACATACTTTTATGATGGCGGTCTTTAAGACCTTTTTATTAAGAAAGCAAATTTTTCCTAAAGAAAAATGTGCCCTTTAAATAGTTCAAAATAATTTTCGGGCGCGCTGACCTGGCAGCCCGGCCCCAGCCAGGGGCGTTGCCCCTTGGACCCCACTAGGGGCTGCCGCCCCAAGAACCCCGCTATCAGGGGCTGCCGCCCCCGAACCCCCGCTGTCCCGCGGAGGGTCAGTTATCTGGTACATCTCTCATGATTGATGAAATGTGAATGCTTAGACTAAGAGTTGCTTCTTATTATGTATTGTGTTGTGTTATATTATGTATAACTTAAACATGACAGTGAAACATAAAGAAAGGTTATGAGGCCCATAACATGTACCTTGATAAAGTGATAAAGTAAAGCCTTGCAAGCAGTTGATAAAGGAGGGTTGCATTCGTTGTACCCTCATCAGTGATAAAGTGATAAAGTATGCTCGAACAGGCAGGTCAGTAAGTCCTGAATTGGCATGACAATAACGGCCTGATCGGGTACGGCAGTAAGTCCTTAATTGGCATGTCGGTAAAGTCCTAGGCGAGCCTAGGCACCGATAGTGACAGAGAATTGACGGATAAAGAAGAGTAATAAATAACAATAAATGATAAAGTAATGATAAAGTGATAGCTTGTGTGTATTTATATTTTGATAGACAATGATTGTTTTCAACTGATAAAGCTAATATCTCTTACGCAAGTTATTTAGCAAAGTAAACCTAGAATTCACTCAGCGAAGCTGACTTTTGTATGCATATCAATTGACAGGTAAGAGTTAGAGCTTATGGGAGGTGAGCATGGAATGGAAGCTTCTTGGCACTCAAAGACTGGCATCCCCGATAAAGAAAAGCTTAAAAGGACATTTAAATAGTTTTGATGTTTAAAGACAATGTTTATAATTTAATTTAACTACGTTGTAATGGGTTGAATTACGGTATATTTTTCCGCTGCAATATATATATTTATACACACATGAGTAAATAATTGCTTTAAATCTATGTTCGCTGTGAATGGCCAACTGTGAGGCTTCCCTGAGAAAGGTGGGCCTTACATGCTGATAAAGAGAAACATTCGTGTGGCTAGGAAGCCATGAACACAAATTAGTAATGTCTTTATTTGGCAGGAAGGTTGTGTAGGAAGCTATCATTACGCAACCAGGTTTTAATGATAACTCAAAATGAAAGTTGATAAGTAGGGAATAAATGGTTCCATATAGCTAGATCAAATCAAAACATGAGAATAACGGGAAAGAAATCGATTTAAGAATTTACATGCGTCAAGCTTGGAATCAAAATCAACATAAAATGATCGGGTCTCCTTTCAGTTCAGAGATCATGCCTTGGCTTGATAGGTCGGAACACTAACATTGATTCTCCCTTCAAGTTACTGCATGCTTCTCGTCACTCGATTATAACCATGGTAAGTTGAGATCAAGAAATGAGAGTAGTCATCAAGGTGTGGTTTTCACTCCTAACTTGATGGTGTATTCCCAAGGTATGACCTCTAACTTAACAATCAAAAAGCTCGATCCCAACTCATTGTTAAGGATCCACAGAAATAAGACGAGGTAACTCACCATTAAGGTAAAGGACGTCTCCACTATCTTAACGGTAAAGTTTTACAAAAACAAAATATAATAGGATGAACTTCTTCATCAAAATCCAGAATTCACTCCTACTTTGATGAGGTCGTTTCATTTGAGAAAATACAATCCATAAGAATGAAATTATCATCAAGGTATGGAATTCACGCCTATCTTGATGATTGAATTTCATAATAACAAGAAAACAATCGAAGATTGACATTTGTCACCAAAGTACGGGTTTCAATCCTATTTTGGTGAGATCATGTCATTTGTGAAATGCCATTCCAAAGAAGATAATTGAAGTGAATCCTCAAGATAAGGTAATCACTCCAATCCAGAGGATGAAATTTCATAAAACACATGATTGGAAACCATTTATCAAAACGAATAGAGAATCATCAAAGTAAGGGAATCACCCCTGTTTTGATGGGATGGAATCATTTAGGAGATACGAGTGTTCTTAGTCATAGGTTGACTTGCAACCTTCGCATTTCCCACGGTACAAGCGGTACGAAGTTTGACTTAACGATGAAAGGAAAATAATATTAATTAGAAATTCAGGAAATTTCAAGCTACATCAATGAAACCAAAAGGAAAATCATGCTTATAAAATTTAAGGTCAAAGTTCGAGGTAACAGGATTTGTTATGATGGTGTTCAAATCTTGGATAATTAACATCGGGAAGACGAAATCAAGGATAAAATGATTCGACATCACAATGAGATGTGAACATTCGATTCACAATCGAAAGGAAAATACAAGGACTTCCCAAGATATGAGGTCACCCATAGCCTTATTGAAGACATGCGTACTTATAAGTGGTAACAAAGTTATAATTAGTTTATTCGATCATTGAGGTGAGTGACCACTTTAAATTAACAAGGTTAATATTCAATTAGCAAAGTATCCTGAGATGTAGGAATTCCATCTACAGCTTTGCATGTTCTTAGTTATGGGACACATCCTTAAGAAAACTTGAGAACCATAGGTAACGGTTTAAAGTTTTAAAGACATACGGTTTAGATTCCCAATATCTTTGGGTATGTTAAAATCCATGTTCACGTTGGTCAAGGTATAGAAATAGTTATATGAAACGTTGAGTTCAATAACGTTACATGTTACACGTTGAGCGTTTAAACGTAAGAGTTGAAATGTAGGATGGGTTTAATATTAACAGGTATATTATTTAGGTTAAGAATGAGAAAGTATTTAAACTTTGATGATAAACTAGTTCAAGGATTCAAGGATTTTTAAGATACAAAAGGATGGTTCCATTTGGTAACGCATTACCATTTGGAATCGTTGACACGTCAAGGTAAATTGACTCATTTGCCTTAGAGATTTGTGTATTTTGACCATAGTTTATCACTCATCCCAGAAATCCCCAGGTAGCGTAACGGTTCCCTCAATGAGATTTATACGAATACGCTTGCCTTAGCCCGAGGGCTTTTTACCAGGAAATCCAGAATACAGGTGTCTATGTGTCATATAATATTTCTTAGGTTCATGAAATCAAAACCTTGATGAGATTTATATAGATTAGACATAACGTCTAAAGATCCAAGTCATAAGCATAAGTATACGATTCCACGTGTCGTTGAGAATAAGTTTAGGAAGTTCATTTATCGAGGAGAGTCAAAGAGTCGAAGTTAAGTTTAGGGAGTCTAAGTTTTAAGCATACATAAGGCAATCCTATGCTAAGGCATCAAATTGCACAAAAGGCATAGCATTATGTAGCATTTAAACAATATGTGAGAACAAAAGTATAAAGATCTTTCTATGAGGTTCATGCAACTATAGTCTAGGTCACCATTTCTAATAACCTAAATCCCTATAGTTATGGGCTCTGATACCAATCTGTCACACCCCAACCTTGACGGCGGAATCGTCGAGGTGTAAGGGATAAGATTGTTCACAGCCACATAACGCTATGTTTAAATGAAAATAATTAAATTAATAGTTTCAACATGAATTACAAACATAAGTCTCAATCACGAAATACATTCAAACAAATATCAAAACATGACATAACATTTCATTTATTTATCTAGGTCCACGTCCTAGTTTTTATTGCAAGCTTCAAAAGATCACTCTAAACTCGGGGGTTACCTGAAACATGATAAAAATAAAAGGTTAACTAAAAATAGTTGGTGAGTTTACCAAGTTTTCATACATAATATGAAAAGATTATAAGTAGCAATTCATGTCATAGGTTATAAGCTAGTAAGGTTATAGAACACATATCTTCACAATCAAACCTCGACTTGATTACAAGTATATAAGATTGGCTAAGTGTATTTGGTTCCCTAGTGCACAAGCATACGACTCCTAGGAGTCGGCAATACATCGACTTTAGCACCAAATAGGCTTGTCAGGCCCAAAGATCTAAGACGTCGCCAGGCTAGCAATAGTTAATGATTGTAACAAGCTATGTATCTCATATAATCACTTACAACATACAAATAACCATGACAAGATATAAAGATGAATTGCAAGTGCTTTACAAGTCTCAAACGTTTATAAGTGTGCAATGTATAAGTATCATGTTTCACCCCAAAATGGTGTGAAATAAGGTAAAAAGGGGCAAGGAAACTCACTTGTCAAATAAGTATATAATGACGATTAATAAGAATAATAGTAGGCGTCGTTCCAACGTGAATTGTTACAAGACACCCAAATATGTAAATATATATTCACAAGGTTAAAGTCTTAATAATAAGCTTTAATGTTTTAACGTGAACTAGGGTTTCAATTGGAATTGTGAGGTTTGTCGAGTAATTAAATTTATAAAGTAATTATTCGCGTTTCGATCCATTAGGAGAACTTCATATATGTGTTTTAGTATTTTAAGAATGAATTTTAAGTATAAAAATTGATAAGGTTTAATATATATAAAACTTTATAATTATTTAAGATTAATTGAAATAACGTTTTGATTAATAACAAATTATTAATCTAACCTTTAGTTTGTATATTTTATAAGAGATTATTATTTTAGAAAAATTTATGAAATTATAAAATATATAATTTCTACAATTATCATGATAAAACTTTTAGTATTTATTATTTGAGACAAATAATTATTCATTATTTGAAACAATAATAATTAGTAAACTAAAACATGAAAATAATCCAATTGTAATGTTTTGTTAAGATAAACAACTTTTTGAAGTATATTTTATAAATTATTTAACTAGTTTTATTATTTGTTTTAATAAAATAAAATAAAATATTAAGATATTTAAAAAATAAATTTGCAGATAATTGGTTTGATGTAAAGAAAAATATTTAAAGTTTATAAAACTGGTTTCAATAATTTTTAGAATTTTTATACAATTTTTAAGGGCCAAAAAGGCCTTTTAAAAAAAGAATGGGGGTTGCCGGGTTCGAACCCGGGACCTCCAGTGTATATTGTGCATGCATAACCGGTGAACCAAAGGCCGTGGCCGCATTAGGTATCGGTTTTTAATTGTTAAAAGTCTAATCCCTTAAATCTCCCCCGAAACCCATGAACCCTAATATGAAAACGAATCAATCGAGCCTTTAGTCGATGATTACAACCAAATTAACCATGGGGCTTTTGTTCCCCATGCTTAATCGAGCAGGTTCATGTATTTAATTTACCTGATCGAGTTCGAATCGAGGGTGAACGCACGAAGAACAGTCGCGGTTGCCTTGGGTCTAGTCGACGAGCAAAAGCAAACGATAATCGAATTAAACTCTAGGGTAGCTTTGAACAATGATTTTGATTAAAAGCCTTATATCAATTTTGAATCAAATTGGCCGTGGGATAGGTTTCGACTTGGTTGCAGGTCCGAAAGGAAGATGGATCGAGTATGAGTGTTTGATTGTGTTTCGGATGGAATTGAACTCGATGGATGATTATAAACGATTAAACGTTCGTGACTGCGGAATTAATTTGATTATTATAGTGGTTAGTGCGATCGCTGGCTTCTGCAAAGTAACCGCATGCGTGAGACGATTCCAGGTCGCACTGAAGGTTTAAATTTTGAATTGTTTTTGATGCATGCGTTCAAAACTCCCACGTGAAGGTGTCGGGGTGTTTGTTTCGTTTAAAAATCGAGTGATTTGGCCGCTGCGGGCTCGCCGGATCCGTTCGCCGGCGACGAGAATCCGACGGGGAAAAAGGGGGGCGGTTTGGGTGTTTAAAAAAATTACACAAATGGTCCCTGTGGTTTGAAACTTATTAGTTCATGTTATAAACTTAATTTTCAGGTTTCAAAAATTACAAAATAGCCCCTGGATATTATTATTATTATCATTATTATTGTTATTATTATTATCATTATTATTGTTATTATTATTATCATTATTATTATTATTATCATTATTATTATTATTATTATTATTATTATTATTATTATTATTATTATTATTATTATTATTATTATTATTATTTATCATATAATAATACTCACTATAATCTTTAAAGGATTAAAAGACAAATTAGAGTAATATGTATAAGCTACCTATAAGTTTCGTATATGACCACAATGGTCCTTACAAGTTTAAACGACGTTAACTTTTAATTAACACCAAAAATACAGGATGCTACAGTTTAGTCTTACGAATGCCCCAATCGCATCTCTCAGTCGCACGACTGGTCCATTAGCATGGCTCAGTCATACGACTGAGTCTCATTCGCATATGCTCCTGTGAATGACCCAGTTTTATGTGTTTACAAGGTGTATAACATTAAGCCTAGACTATTCGTCAAGCGACGGACACACTATATATGACTATATATGCTCCAACATAGTAGATCCTTTTACTAAGTGTATGCCTTATGCTAAACATTAGGAGCATGCTGATAAGATAGAGCTTAGATTTGCTAAATAGTGTGTTTAATCAATATTCGTATTTAGTACTTTCGAACATATACAAATACATTGGATGTTTATTTTGACTGAATGGTTAAAGGCTATATAAACATATGCTTCTGTATTTGATTTTTTATGTGTTTAAGAATCCTTGAATATTTTATTTTAAATGTCCATAGTTGACAAAATTATAGAAATGAATCTTAAGTAAAGCTATATTGAATAGTTAGTTGGTTTATAGAGATGAAAGCTCATATACTTGAGGACCAGTTTTGATAGATATGCATTAGAGAATGATATTGGATATAACTAGCCTTAAAATGTTTTTCATGTATCTAAGTTATAGGAACTTTTGAATGTGGAATGATGATTATCCTTCGACCCAAGACACATATATGAACTAACTTTAACTAAAGATTGTTCTTTGATCTTATCTAATGTTGGTCCGTAAAAGGCAGCTAAAAGAGTAATGGTTGGGAATAAATCTAAGGTAAACTAACTAATTAGTATTCTACCATTACTAGGCGGTTTTCATGTCTTGAAATCTCCATCTCCACACATAACTCATCGCCTTATCGGGTTCTTCAATCTCCATAGAATCCTATGATCTAATTTATGTGTTGGGATATTTTGAGGATAAAGCTACTCATAACATTCTTTATCTCTTTACTAATGTAGCTACTGAGATTTATGATTCTACTACCCTAAAACTTCCAAAGAAATAGCGAAGCTTCTCAGAAATTGCATCTTCTAATAGGCTGCATCTATCAACCAACAGTCTATATTTTGAAAGGCGTCACCTTCTTATGTACTACATCTGTGTCAGTTTTGAGAAGTAGTGGAGCAACCTCAACCTTTCAATTTGATGGAGATCCCCTGCTTTTCAATATTATATAAGATATTTATTCTATTCTTACTCTTTAGTATCCACATAGATCATATAATTCTTGTATGCCACATTATGTAGATCAATGGTAGTAGTTTGCCATTGATCTTTAACCCTAGAATAAACGATGTAGATTGTTTCTAGGTTTATTCATGTTGGTTGCCTACGAGCAGCTAGTTGTTGTTTATAGTATATAACCCCTCATTGTAATAGTGAAAAAGTTACATGCTTCATAATTGTAGTTTGCTTTGTATTTGTAAATTTTAATATATTAAGTGATTATAATTTGAAATTGAAGAACCATTGTGTTACTGTCCCATTATTCTGCTATTTTATGCTTATGTTGTGTGATATCAGTAGTCAATAGAGATTCCACATCTGTTTATTAGTTTCACAAATTATCTTGTTTTAGTTAATTCCAAAGGATCCAACAAGTGTTATTAGAGCTTTGGCCATAGACTTGTTTAATTTAACCATTATTAAGTCATTGTTTTCAGTGAAGCTATTCTCAACACCAGCAACACTAAAGCTGCTATTACTATAAACCATGATCTTGAAAATGGGACTCAAACCAAGAGTCTCATGTTCACTTCAAATGAGTACGACACCTGGAAGATCAAAATGAAAGATTTATCATTTATCAAGACCAAAAAAGATAGAAATTAACTGAATCCATAGCTCCTTGGATACTTTGCGTGGCCATTCCAAATTACATCAATCATGGTGTTAAGAAGTAGATCAAAGCCAGATATAAGGAGAACATATAAAATGTTCTAGAATAGAAGTTTGAGAATTTCAACTTTATGAAGGGTGAATATATGACTGCAACATATCATAGACATATCATAGATGTGTTGTGCTTGTTGATGCTTTAAAAGAAACTGATGTAAATATTGACAACAATGAAGTAATAAGAAAATTCATGTGGTGACATAAGTTTTAAATAGTTTACACTATAGCAATAAAAAGAACTAAAAACCTAAGAGCTATGCTAGTTGAGATGTTACATAAAACTTTCACTGCTTATCATATGGAGATTGATGCTCATAACCAAGAAACTAGCCCTTCTTGCTTTTATCCACCGTTTGATCACCCGTAACTCCTGCCTAAGTTATCATCAAACACCCAACATGTCACATCAAATTCTAATGATAACCTACCTTGAGTCACCAAATGAAAGTTATGCCCCAATCTTACCATTTAGAAGATGCAACTCATCCCCTTCTGTCACACCCTCAAATTCCGGGTCTGGAATCTATCACGGAGGGGTGAGCAAACAGGATCAAACACAGTAGTTACACATGAGATGCAGTTATCTATATGATAAGTTTTAGATAATCAATCCATTATTATCCAGAGCATTAGATATTATACGCAGCGGAAATAAATATATATATTGTTTCTTAACAATACGTCTAATCATGTCTTATCAATAACCGATGTGTATCTGGAGCTCTTATATGATCCTACGTGCATGTCCATAAGCTCCTAATAGATACCTGAGAATACATGTAAATCAAGTGTCAACACAGGGTTGGTGAGTTCATAGGTAAGTAAAACATAGTGATAAATCATCAATTATCATCAAATAGGATTTACTGAAAAAGTGTGAGTTTAATTTTACTCACCGGTATATGAATAGCCTGTCAGAACCCTTTTTAATAAGGTGAACCCGCTATCCCACATACCTACTAAGTACAAGCCCAACAAATCCTTCACATTGAATTTGTCCATGTCACTTAGTTTATTATTTCTATGTACAAGTCCAACAAATCCTTCACATAGGATTTGTCCATGTATCATAGTTTAATATCATTTTCATGTGTATATTATGTTATTTTAATAATTCAAATCAGAGGGCGCGAATCCTCTCTTTACATTTATCCTCATATGGGTGGTAAGTGGAACTATAATGGCAAAACTTATATAGCGCAACAATCTGCCTTCCCACAGAATAGTCATCCCGAATGACAGCGAGATCTTTGTGCATCTGATAAGGACCACATGTCCAAACCTTTGCGGGGGTTAGTCACTCCCCGATAGTACTATCCAAAAGATCCCTGCCTTGTTTATAGACCAGTTTACACAGAAGGATTTTCATAATAACCATATGTAATCATAAATGTGATCCAATTATTATTTAACATAATACACAAAATAATTTGTAATTTTAATTACAACATGTATTCCAGCCCCAAAATATTTAAGTGATTAAAAAGAGAAATAGTTATGATCTCACCTCAGTCCTTGTGTGGTGTTGACAACCTAGTAAATTCCTGCTAAGGAATTATATTTCACGTCAGCAAACAGATACAAATCCAAAACCTAAATAAGTTAGATCTTGAACCTGGTGTTCAGTTGATCTAGGGTTTGGTTTTTCTAGGATTTGTTATGAATATTAAATCATTTAATTATTTTTGTTAATAATTAATGATTTATATAAAATTTAATTAGCTTAATAATGATTTTGACATATCATTATATTCTAATTATATTATAGACGTTATTTAAACATGTAAGTTTATATTTAATTTTTGTAAGATTTTATAAATATTTAAATTTATAAAACTCTACTTTGTATTTATATTATCAGGATAAATCCATAAATAATATAACATCCATAAATAATTTTGATGATTTGATTATCATTAAAAATCCACTTTTATAAGGATCATAATTTATAACATAGGTAATAATTATTTACATAAATAATTTGGGTTTTTAAATAATTAAATTTCTACAATTATTATGATTTAAAAATAATATGATGTCCAATCAATGGATTAATACTTTAAATCATCATTTAAAGTTTATTTTATAAAAATGGTTATTTATAATATTTTTAAATATTATTTTATAAATTTATTTTAAGGTGTTTTTAAATAAAGAAATTACAGAAAATCATTTAAAGGTATTTAAAATAAAAGAAGTTCTTAAAAATTATTTTTATAATTTTTGGTAATTTTTATATATTTTTAAAATGCTTAAAAGGCATTTAAAAAAATAATGGGAGGGGGCCGGGTTCGAACCCGTGACCTCTTCCCCATTATCCCGCGCACAAACCAGTGAGCCAAAGGCTCTAATTCGCACAAGAACCCGGTTCCAAAACCTTTTAACATCTTAAACCCTGTTTTCCCAAATCATATGAACCCTAGGAATGAAATCGATCAAATTGAAGATAAAAATGGTTATGATAATGCATAGATTCATGGGGCTTTTGTTCCCCATGATAAATCGAACAGAATGGTGTATTCAAATTTACCAGAAAGAGTCGAATTGATGATGTTCAATTGATGAACAAGCCGCGACTACACCAAGATCGATTCCAGTGGAAAATGTTGATGATAATCAAATTTCTTTTACAGGAAGTTTCCAATTGCTCAAATGATGAAAAGCCCTAAGTTAATTGTGTGATTTGAAACTCGTAGGATAGAGTTCAATTGAGTTGCAGATCGCGCAGAAGGAAGAGTTCGAATTCGATGAATGGATGTGTTTCAGGTGCAATTGGAAGTGTAGTCCGATTAGTAATATTTATAGCATTGTTTGAATGTGGTTAATTCGATTATTGTTAAGTGTTAGTGCGATTCAAAAGCTGTAAAGTGGCCGAAAGGTTCACGTGGGTTGGGATCGATCGCACTCTTGTTTGTTTCCAAATTTATGTGGGGTTTTGGTTCGAATCATGCACGCGGTTGTGTCGGGAGCAATTATTTGATCAAAAAATCGTGTAGTTTTGGCGTTTTGATGGTCGCCGGAGGTCCGCCGGCGGTGTGCCGGAACAGTGAACGACGGGAGGGGGGCGGTGGTTTTTTTTAAAATAATTACAGAATGGCCCCTGGGGTTTTCAAACATTATTATTTCATGTTTTAAGTTTGAAAAACATATTTCAAAAATTACAAAACAAGTCCCTGGACTTATTTAATCAATTAAATTAATTTTGTAAATAATAATATTTTCATTATTATTATTATTTTCATTATTAACATTATTAAATAATAATATTATTATTATCATTGTCATTATTTTTATTATTATTAATACTATTGTTAAATAATAATAAAAATATAAAATTAAATTGTAAATTCACATAAAATTTATATTAAATCATGAAAAATTTTCGGGTTGTCACATCATCCCCCTGTTAGAGGAATTTTCGTCCCGAAAATTAAGATGTACTCGCAACATTTTTTTTTTTGAACAAGTTAGAATACTTGCACATCATTTCGTCCTCTCATTCCCAAATGAACTCAGGACCACGTCGGGAGTTCCATCGAACTTTGACAACCGGAATCTTGCTCTGAATTTAAGAAAACTGGGTTTTTCGATTAAATTCAGCAAGACACGAGTACTAAGGAAACAAGTATCTAAGTTTAAGCATATAACTTCTTAATCTTAGTCAATCTCTAACTAAGGCAATTTACTTTGTGCAACTATTATGTGTGGCTATAGGCTAGATGCAATTCCTAACTCACTATAACCAATGGCTCTGATACCAATCTGTCACACCCTCAAATTCCGGGTCTGGAATCTATCACGGAGGGGTGAGCAAACAGGATCGAACACAGTAGTTACACATGAGATGCAGTTATCTATATGATAAGTTTTAGATAATCAATCCATTATTATCCAGAGCATTAGATATTATACGCAGCGGAAATAAATATATATATTGTTTCTTAACAATACGTCTAATCATGTCTTATCAATAACCGATGTGTATCTGGAGCTCTTATATGATCCTACGTGCATGTCCATAAGCTCCTAATAGATACCTGAGAATACATGTAAATCAAGTGTCAACACAGGGTTGGTGAGTTCATAGGTAAGTAAAACATAGTGATAAATCATCAATTATCATCAAATAGGATTTACTGAAAAAGTGTGAGTTTAATTTTACTCACCGGTATATGAATAGCCTGTCGGAACCCTTTTTAATAAGGTGAACCCGCTATCCCACATACCTACTAAGTACAAGCCCAACAAATCCTTCACATTGAATTTGTCCATGTCACTTAGTTTATTATTTCTATGTACAAGTCCAACAAATCCTTTACATAGGATTTGTCCATGTATCATAGTTTAATATCATTTTCATGTGTATATTATGTTATTTTAATAATTCAAATCAGAGGGCGTGAATCCTCTCTTTACATTTATCCTCATATGGGTGGTAAGTGGAACTATAATGGCAAAACTTATATAGCGCAACAATCTGCCTTCCCACAGAATAGTCATCCCGAATGACAGCGAGATCTTTGTGCATCTGATAAGGACCACATGTCCAAACCTTTGTGGGGGTTAGTCACTCCCCGATAGTACTATCCAAAAGATCCCTGCCTTGTTTATAGCCCAGTTTACATAGAAGGATTTTCATAATAACCATATGTAATCATAAATGTGATCCAATTATTATTTAACATAATACACAAAATAATTTGTAATTTTAATTACAACATGTATTCCAGCCCCAAAATATTTAAGTGATTAAAAAGGGGAATAGTTATGAACTCACCTCAGTCCTTGTGTGGTGTTGACAACCTAGTAAATTCCTGCTAAGGAATTATATTTCACGTCAGCAAACAGATACAAATCCAAAACCTAAATAAGTTAGATCTTGAACCTGGTGTTCAGTTGATCTAGGGTTTGGTTTTTCTGGGATTTGTTATGAATATTAAATCATTTAATTATTTTTGTTAATAATTAATGATTTATATAAAATTTAATTAGCTTAATAATGATTTTGACATATCATTATATTCTAATTATATTATAGACGTTATTTAAACATGTAAGTTTATATTTAATTTTTGTAAGATTTTATAAATATTTAAATTTATAAAAATCTACTTTGTATTTATATTATCAGGATAAATCCATAAATAATATAACATCCATAAATAATTTTGATGATTTGATTATCATTAAAAATCCACTTTTATAAGGATCATAATTTATAACATAGGTAATAATTATTTACATAAATAATTTGGGTTTTTAAATAATTAAATTTCTACAATTATTATGATTTAAAAATAATATGATGTCCAATCAATGGATTAATACTTTAAATCATCATTTAAAGTTTATTTTATAAAAATGGTTATTAATAATATTTTTAAATATTATTTTATAAATTTATTTTAAGGTGTTTTTAAATAAAGAAATTACAGAAAATCATTTAAAGGTATTTAAAATAAAAGAAGTTCTTAAAAATTATTTTTATAATTTTTGGTAATTTTTATATATTTTTAAAATGCTTAAAAGGCATTTAAAAAAATAATGGGAGGGGGCCGGGTTCGAACTCGTGACCTCTTACCCATTATCCCGCGCACAAACCAGTGAGCCAAAGGCTCTAATTCGCACAAGAACCCGGTTCCAAAACCTTTTAACATCTTAAACCCTGTTTTCCCCAAATCATATGAACCCTAGGAATGAAATCGATCAAATTGAAGATAAAAATGGTTATGATAATGCATAGATTCATGGGGCTTTTGTTCCCCATGATAAATCGAACAGAATGGTGTATTCAAATTTACCAGAAAGAGTCGAATTGATAATGTTCAATTGATGAACAAGCCGCGACTACACCAAGATCGATTCCAGTGGAAAATGTTGATGATAATCAAATTTCTTTTACAGGAAGTTTCCAATTGCTCAAATGATGAAAAGCCCTAAGTTAATTGTGTGATTTGAAACTCGTAGGATAGAGTTCGATTGAGTTGCAGATCGCGCAGAAGGAAGAGTTCGAATTCGATGAATGGATGTGTTTCAGGTGCAATTGGAAGTGTAGTCCGATTAGTAATATTTATAGCATTGTTTGAATGTGGTTAATTCGATTATTGTTAAGTGTTAGTGCGATTCAGAAGCTGTAAAGTGGCCGAAAGGTTCACGTGGGTTGGGATCGATCGCACTCTTGTTTGTTTCCAAATTTATGTGGGGTTTTGGTTCGAATCATGCACGCGGTTGTGTCGGGAGCAATTATTTGATCAAAAAATCGTGTAGTTTTGGCGTTTTGATGGTCGCCGGAGGTCCGCCGGCGGTGTGCCGGAACAGTGAACGACGGGAGGGGGGCGGTGTGTAACACCCAGAAGTCTGACATTTCGGTGGGCTATGCGACTGAGCCTCAGTCGCCTGTGAATTTTGCGACTGGAGGTCAACCGCATGGCTATTCGGCCGATTGAAGCTCAACCGCACGATTGAAGTTCAACCGCCCGAATGGAGTATGAGCCGCATGGAACATGTGCGATTGGGGTCCAATCGCATAGTGTTTATGCGACTGAAGGTCCAGTCGCCCCTGGACCAGATGCGACTGAGAAGTGGGTATAAAAGGGGAACAGCTCCACTCTCCTCCCATTTTCAGTCGGGGAGAGAGAGAGAGCAGAGGGCGACAGAGAGCAGAAAGAGACCGAGAAGAGAAAGAAAGAGGGGAAGGTGCTGCCCGATTGTCGAGAAGCAAGCTAATTCGAAGCTCATCAACTTCTACCTGACAATGTGAGTTCTAGGACCCCTTATTTTACGTGTTTTCTAACGATTTTGGGGCTGGAAACACATTAAAACCCTAGTTTTGGAAATAGTGAAAGTTTGACCCATTTGGGTAAATTTTGAGTAATGTGTTTATGGTATGAATTAGGACTAGTATATGCTTGTATGAGGTCCTAGTAGGAATCCCTAAGGCTTGGGAGAGTTGAATTGGGCTGAAAATGGGTGTATGGTGACTGTGGGGACGGGTGTTTCGCGACTGCTGTTCATGAAGAACTCCAGTCGCTGCCCAGTTAGGGTTATGCGACTGAAGGGCCATTCGGCCGAATGAGTGAAAGTTGATGTCCAATCGCCCGACTGAGGTTCAGACGCCCGACTGAGCCTCAATCGCACTATAGTTGATGCGACTGAGAGTTTCGGTCGCATGAGTTCAATCGCAGAGTAGTTGAGTCGTACGGTTAAGAGTTAGTCGCATATAGCCCAGTCGCATAGTGTCTAGTCGTACGGAAGGAAGTTCAATCGCACGTATGAGTACCCATTCGCATGAGTAGCCCAATCGCATGACCCAGTCGCATGGAGGACATGCGACTGGTGGTAGTTCAGTCGCCAGGACAGGGCTGATGTGAGTGAATGTAGAAGTGTATGTATGATGTATGTATGCTAGTATGATGTATGTATGTTAGTATGATGTTGCCATGATAAATGGTGAATACTGATGATATGTAAGTATGTATGTTCCTTATATATATGTGTTTTATCATTAATAACTTTACGTGAATGAATGAACGAAAGAAAAGAATGTATTAAGAACGTAAAGTGAAAGATAATGAAAGAAGGAACATGATGAATGAATGCATGCATTAATGAAAGAAAGTAAGAAAGGCTTGCAAGCAAATGAAGGAGGTGCACACCCCTGGCAGGTGTTAGCTCAACGGTGTACGGGTTAGCTACCCCGAAGGATGTACATCGGGTCAATCATTGAGATTGACAATGAGGTGAGCAACTTCGTGTTGCAGGAGACTCGGTTAGCAGGCAATCATAAGATTGTCACTGAGGTGAGCAGTCGCGCACTGCAAGAGACTCGGCTAACGTATGTTAGTAGTGAAGTGAAAGTTAAGTGGTGCATGTATCTACCCCAGGTGACTGGATCAGCTTTGTGCACAACGTTCGTGGCTAACCACCACAGGTCCAGCACCAGTAGTATGTATGATGAAAGTGGGGTATTGTACATGTCACCGAATGTAATGAACGTTTGAACGAAAGTAAAGAAAGTATGAGTGAATGTAATAAATGTTCGAACGTAAGTAATGAATGTAAGAAATGAAAGTAAAGTACGTACGCAAGTACGTGAAGTATGTATGTATGAAAGTAAATGAGAATGATGAAGAGCACACGAATGAAAGTATGTAATGAATGATGAGATAATAATAATATTATCTACGTGTACGTATGATGTGTGAACACATATATGAAAGAGCAGTTAATGAGAATGAAAGTATGTTTTATTATAAAACTAGAACTCACTCAGCAACGCTGACTTTTATGTGTTTTCCAGTTCGCAGGTAGTGTTGCTGAGGATGGCACGAGGCGACTACTCAGCTCTTTTGGGATGGCATTCACTTTTTGATTATGCTGCAACGTCATGCGTTGTGGGCCCATAACGCACGCAACTCATCACGTTGCATGCCATTACGAGATTTCTTGAGTATTCCCCTAAAAGGGATTATTTAAGGAATCTTCTTTAGATTTTGATAAGTTCGCCACGCATTGGAAGCGTGTGCGTAGCACATGCAACGAAATATGTTGCATGATAGTGTCAAGAATATTCCGTCAGGGTTCCGATGTACGGAATTACCTAAGGAATATTCTTTAGTATAAAAATAAAATTTTTATGTTTTTGAACTTAATATCTCCTCTAGAGGTCGCTGTATGATCCTATGAGGAGAAACAAAGTAGAGAAAGCTGTATTTTGTAATCGAGTCAATGATGTAATGACTTTTACGAATGAATGACAACGTATATAATTTATCATTTCCGCTGCGTATTTTATGATTATACACATTATGTACGTTATATGAGCGATGAAGAACCAACAGTAAGGTGCCCGGTGAGCGGGGCCTTACAAGTTGGTATCAGAGCAAAAGTTTAAGTAAAATGGGTAAATTTTTATAATAAACCTAGACTTAAACTGAGAATGGGACAGGGAGAATGAGAATGCCATCTGAGTAGTCGCGTGCCATCAGGTATTTTTCTTAAAAGATTAACTGGTTATTATGTGCGCATGTGATGTGAGTTATGTGTACTGTTAGACTGAGATACTAATGTAGTCAGGATAGGTGATGCTCGGGGTACGAAGAGTAGAGTAAGTGGCTAATCACAACTGGCCATTGTAATTAGGGACTTACTGTACTTAACATAAACTGAGCTATTTCCTTGAATGACCGTGTTGGTGTTTTAATCTTTCAGTGTGATAGAAGATGGTCGGTGATAGATCATCTGATGCTTCCCGTGATGGTGAACGTGGTGATGAGCCGCGTATCACGCGAGGAAGATCTAGGAAAGAGAAAGTGGTTCGTGAGGAGAACGAGATTCCTCACCAGGAAGAGACGGACGAAAGCGCCAAGTTGAGAGCCTCGGTAAAAGAGGCAGTGATTGAGGAAGTGCACCAGGTTATGCAGACAATCTTGCCGACTGTAATGACCGAAGCGATAAAGGCAGTACGAGAGGAGGATAGACGAGGGAGGAGACGGTCCTCCGGTAGACAGCAACAGACAGAGGCAGAAATAGTATTGTCTGATGACGAAGAGGAAGAGGAGGAAGAACAGGTTAGGAGGACAGCCCGGGGTTGTGATTACGGGAAATTTATGAGATGCAAGCCTCCGACTTTCGATGGTTCGGGTACGGCTGCTGATGCTCACCAATGGGTGAGGGAGATGGAGGCGGTCCTCGATATCAGTGACTGCCAAGAGGATAAGAAGGTAAAGTTTGCTACCCACTCGTTTACGGGGACGGCATTATGCTGGTGGGACAATATTGTCCAGGCCGAGGGTAGCAGGGCCATTGGGAAATTGAAGTGGTCTGAGTTGAAGAGAATGGTGATCGAGGAGTTTAGTCCTCGTCGAGAGATGGACAGAG
Source organism: Flaveria linearis (assembly GCA_024085815.1). Lineage (NCBI taxonomy): Eukaryota > Viridiplantae > Streptophyta > Magnoliopsida > Asterales > Asteraceae > Flaveria > Flaveria linearis. Next base: position 13,666,108 of record CM044006.1, read on the forward strand.
TTGAGAGAGAGTTCCTGCAGTTGGAGGCGGGAACGATGACCCACCAACAATACACGACCAAGTTCAACGACATGGCACGGTTGGTGCCAGAGCAAGTGACGCCGGTGTCTCGCAAGATTAACCGGTATATTCAGGGGTTGCCAGCCGAAATTCGTTGGCATTTGATTTCCGCCCGACCCAGTACTTTCAGGTCGGCGGTGGATTTAGCTGGGAGGTTGTACGATGAACGGGCTGCGATGGTGAAATCTGAGGGCAGTAAGAAGGGAAGTGATGAGAGGAAGTGGCAGGGAAAGAGGTTTGGTCGGGGTGATACTTCGACAAGTAGTAAGAAGGCACGGGTTGATGAACGCCGTGTGGTCGTGACAAGTGCAGGATCGAGAAAGTGTGGGAAGTGTGGGCGAGAGCACGGTGGTGAGTGCAGATGGGGGCTGAATGTATGTTTCAAGTGTGGAAAGTCCGGACATATGGCCAAGGAGTGTAAAGCGATGAGGTGCTATAACTGTGGGGAAAGTGGTCATATGAATAAAGACTGCAAGAAGCCGAGATCTGAGGGTTCCGGCGTGAATAAGACAGGGGGTGAAGGGTCGAAAGCGAGCGCCAGAGCATTCACGATGACGCAGGAAGAGGCGAGGACGGACCCTGATGTAGTGTCCGGTACGTTTCTGGTGAACCAAACCTTAGCCTCTGTATTATTTGATTCGGGTGCCAGTAGGAGTTTTATTTCTGCTGCTTTTTGTGCCAAATTGCCCGTTAGTAGTAGGCGTGTGGATGTGCCGTTTGATGTAGAGACTGTGATAGGTAAAACCACCAGGATTTTAGAGGTAATTGAGGGTTGCGATGTAGAATTGGAGGGTCACAAATTCCCAGTTAAACCCTTTGTGATGACGTTAGGTGGTTTCGATTTGGTGCTTGGGATGGATTGGTTGGCAGATTTCGAGGCGAACATTGTGTGTCGCAAGAAGATGATCAGTTTGACAGCGCCTGACGGTAGTCCAGTGACAGTTTATGGGGATCGGGTTACTACGATTCCGAAAGTGATCTCAATGGCAGTGGCGGGGAAATGTATGAGGCGTGGATGTAACGCCTACTTATGTTATGTGAAAGATGTAGAGAAGCCAGCACCACAACTGTCTGATGTTCCGGTTGTGTGTGAGTTCCCAGACGTGTTCCCGGAAGACTTATCGGTATTGCCACCTGACAGAGAGATCGAGTTTCAGATTGATTTAGTACCAGGCGCCCAACCTGTAGCCAAAGCACCATACCGATTGGCCCCGACAGAGATGAAAGAGTTGATGGAGCAGTTACAAGAGCTGTTGGATAAGGGGTTTATTCGATCGAGTATCTCACCTTGGGGTGCTCCGGTCCTGTTTGTAAAGAAGAAGGACGGTAGTATGAGGATGTGCATCGACTACCGCGAGCTGAATAAGCTGACAGTAAAGAACAGATACCCCTTGCCGAGGATCGACGACTTGTTTGATCAACTTCAGGGTGCTAGTTGGTTTTCACGTATAGATCTTCGATCAGGCTACCATCAACTGAAGGTGAAGGAGCAGGATATCCCTAAAACAGTTTTTCGTACGCGCTACGGTCATTATGAGTTCCTCGTTATGTCCTTTGGTTTGACCAACGCGCCAGCTGCTTTTATGGACCTGATGAATAGGGTGTGCCGGCCGATGTTGGATAAATCAGTGATTGTATTCATTGATGACATCTTGATTTATTCAAAGAGTGAGACTGAGCATGCCGGTCACATTCGCGAAGTTCTGGAGACGTTGAGAAGGGAGAAGTTGTATGCTAAATTCTCCAAGTGCGCATTCTGGTTGCGTGAGGTTCAATTCTTGGGTCATGTAGTAAATCCGGACGGGATTATGGTCGATCCGGCGAAAGTGGAAGCAGTTATGCAATGGAAATCTCCGAAGACGCCGACCGAGATCCGTAGTTTCTTGGGTTTGGCAGGTTACTACCGAAGGTTCATTCAAGACTTTTCCAAGACTGCCTCTCCACTGACCAAGTTGACCCGGAAGGATGTGAAGTTTGTGTGGGGTCAAGCTCAGGAGAAGGCGTTTGAAGAACTGAAGACGAGATTGACCCGAGCTCCAGTATTGGCATTACCCGAGGGAAGTGAAGATTTGGTGGTTTATTCTGATGCCTCCTACTCGGGGTTGGGGTGTGTATTAATGCAGAGAGGAAAGGTGATAGCCTATGCATCCCGACAGCTGAAAGTTCATGAGGTTAATTACCCTACTCATGACCTGGAGCTAGCAGCTGTGGTTTTCGCGTTGAAGATCTGGCGGCACTACTTGTATGGGACGAAGTGCACCATCTTCACGGACCACAAAAGCTTGAAGTACTTCTTCGAGCAAAGAGATCTGAATATGAGGCAACGGCGATGGTTGGAGCTTATAAAAGACTATGATTGCGAGATCCATTACCATCCGGGCAAAGCCAACGTGGTGGCGGATGCCCTTAGCCGAAAGGAGAGGCCCGAGCCAATTCGAGTGAAGGCGTACCAGCTAATCATGACCTCCGACGTGATGAAACAGGTCAAAGAGTTCCAAGATGAGGCTTTGAAAGACGAACATCTTAACTCTGAACGAATGAGAGGTCTGGTCGCGGAATTGGGTGAGAACACAACGGGTGCTAGAACTCGGTTTGGGCGTATGTGGATTCCTCGTCTTGGGGATCTACGAATGAAGATTTTGGATGAAGCTCATAAGTCTCGATACTCCATTCATCCCGGCGCCACCAAGATGTACCAAGATATGAAGAAAGATTATTGGTGGCCGGGTATGAAACGCGATGTGGTGGAGTATGTGAGTAAATGCCTCACGTGTTTGCAAGTGAAGGCGGAGCACCAGAAGCCGTATGGAAAGATCCAACCGTTGGACATACCGGAATGGAAGTGGGAACACATCACCATGGATTTTATCACAAAGCTGCCACGTACCCCGAAAGGGTATGATACGATCTGGGTGATTGTGGATCGATTGACGAAGAGTGCTCACTTCTTACCGATGCGGGAGACATATTCGTCCGAGAAGTTGGCTGATCTTTTCATCAAAGAAATTGTGACTCGTCACGGTGTACCGGTGTCGATTGTGTCTGATCGCGACACCCGGTTTACATCTAAATTTTGGAAGAAATTCCACGATGCTATGGGGACGAGATTGCATATTAGCACGGCTTATCATCCTCAAACTGATGGTCAGTCTGAAAGGACCATTCAGACCTTGGAGGACATGCTCCGAGCATGTGTTATTGACTTCGGGGGAAGTTGGGATGACCATCTACCGTTAGCTGAGTTCTCATACAACAACAGTTATCATGCCAGTATCGGCATGCCACCCTATGAGATGCTATACGGTAGGAGATGCAGGACACCCGTCTGTTGGGGTGATATTGGTCAGAAAGAATTGGGAAGCGTCGAAGTGGTAGAGGCTATGACTGAGAAGCTCGGAAGAATTAAAACTTACATGAAGGCGGCCAAAGACCGACAAAAATCGTATGCCGACAAACGACGCAGACCGATTGAGTTCCAGGTGGGAGATCGTGTGATGTTGAAGGTCTCACCTTGGAAAGGGATCATCCGATTCCGGAAGCGGGGTAAGTTGAGTCCGCGATATATAGGCCCTTTCCGAATCATTGCTCGAGTAGGAGAGGTGGCCTATAGGTTAGATCTGCCAGACGAACTAAGTGGAATCCACCCGACTTTCCACGTGTCCCATCTGAGGAAGTGTTTGGCGGACGAAGACATGGTCGTTCCACTGGATGATATCGAAGTAGACGAAAAGCTCAATTATGTAGAGCAACCAGTGGCGATCATAGATCGAAAAGAGAAGAGGTTGAGAAATAAAGTGGTTCCCCTTGTGCGTGTACAGTGGCGGCACAGGAAGGGATCCGAGTCAACGTGGGAAACCGAAGAAGAAATGAGGCAGCATTACCCACGATTGTTCGAAGAGTAACAGGTTTCGGGGACGAAACCTAAAATAAGGGGGGTGGACTTGTAACACCCAGAAGTCTGACGTTTCGGTGGGCTATGCGACTGAGCCTCAGTCGCCTGTGAATTTTGCGACTGGAGGTCAACCGCATGGCTATTCGGCCGATTGAAGCTCAACCGCACGATTGAAGTTCAACCGCCCGAATGGAGTATGAGCCGCATGGAACATGTGCGATTGGGGTCCAATCGCATAGTGTTTATGCGACTGAAGGTCCAGTCGCCCCTGGACCAGATGCGACTGAGAAGTGGGTATAAAAGGTGAACAGCTCCACTCTCCTCCCATTTTCAGTCGGGAGAGAGAGAGAGCAGAGGGCGACAGAGAGCAGAAAGAGACCGAGAAGAGAAAGAAAGAGGGGAAGGTGCTGCCCGATTGTCGAGAAGCAAGCTAATTCGAAGCTCATCAACTTCTACCTGACAATGTGAGTTCTAGGACCCCTTATTTTACATGTTTTCTAACGATTTTGGGGCTGGAAACACATTAAAACCCTAGTTTTGGAAATAGTGAAAGTTTGACCCATTTGGGTAAATTTTGAGTAATGTGTTTATGGTATGAATTAGGACTAGTATATGCTTGTATGAGGTCCTAATAGGAATCCCTAAGGCTTGGGAGAGTTGAATTGGGCTGAAAATGGGTGTATGGTGACTGTGGGGACGGGTGTTTCGCGACTGCTGTTCATGAAGAACTCCAGTCGCTGCCCAGTTAGGGTTATGCGACTGAAGGGCCATTCGGCCGAATGAGTGAAAGTTGATGTCCAATCGCCCGACTGAGGTTCAGACGCCCGACTGAGCCTCAATCGCACTATAGTTGATGCGACTGAGAGTTTCGGTCGCATGAGTTCAATCGCAGAGTAGTTGAGTCGTACGGTTAAGAGTTAGTCGCATATAGCCCAGTCGCATAGTGTCTAGTCGTACGGAAGGAAGTTCAATCGCACGTATGAGTACCCATTCGCATGAGTAGCCCAATCGCATGACCCAGTCGCATGGAGGACATGCGACTGGTGGTAGTTCAGTCGCCCGGACAGGGCTGATGTGAGTGAATGTAGAAGTGTATGTATGATGTATGTATGCTAGTATGATGTATGTATGTTAGTATGATGTTGCCATGATAAATGGTGAATACTGATGATATGTAAGTATGTATGTTCCTTATATATATGTGTTTTATCTTTAATAACTTTACGTAAATGAATGAACGAAAGAAAAGAATGTATTAAGAACGTAAAGTGAAAGATAATGAAAGAAGGAACATGATGAATGAATGCATGCATTAATGAAAGAAAGTAAGAAAGGCTTGCAAGCAAATGAAGGAGGTGCACACCCCTGGCAGGTGTTAGCTCAACGGTGTACGGGTTAGCTACCCCGAAGGATGTACATCGGGTCAATCATTGAGATTGACAATGAGGTGAGCAACTTCGTGTTGCAAGAGACTCGGTTAGCAGGCAATCATAAGATTGTCACTGAGGTGAGCAGTCGCGCACTGCAAGAGACTCGGCTAACGTATGTTAGTAGTGAAGTGAAAGTTAAGTGGTGCATGTATCTACCCCAGGTGACTGGATCAGCTTTGTGCACAACGTTCGTGGCTAACCACCACAGGTCCAGCACCAGTAGTATGTATGATGAAAGTGGGGTATTGTACATGTCACCGAATGTAATGAACGTTTGAACGAAAGTAAAGAAAGTATGAGTGAATGTAATAAATGTTCGAACGTAAGTAATGAATGTAAGAAATGAAAGTAAAGTACGTACGCAAGTACGTGAAGTATGTATGTATGAAAGTAAATGAGAATGATGAAGAGCACACGAATGAAAGTATGTAATGAATGATGAGATAATAATAATATTATCTACGTGTACGTATGATGTGTGAACACATATATGAAAGAGCAGTTAATGAGAATGAAAGTATGTTTTATTATAAAACTAGAACTCACTCAGCAACGCTGACTTTTATGTGTTTTCCAGTTCGCAGGTAGTGTTGCTGAGGATGGCACGAGGCGACTACTCAGCTCTTTTGGGATGGCATTCACTTTTTGATTATGCTGCAACGTCATGCGTTGTGGGCCCATAACGCACGCAACTCATCACGTTGCATGCCATTACGAGATTTCTTGAGTATTCCCCTAAAAGGGATTATTTAAGGAATCTTCTTTAGATTTTGATAAGTTCGCCACGCATTGGAAGCGTGTGCGTAGCACATGCAACGAAATATGTTGCATGATAGTGTCAAGAATATTCCGTCAGGGTTTCGATGTACGGAATTACCTAAGGAATATTCTTTAGTATAAAAATAAAATTTTTATGTTTTTGAACTTAATATCTCCTCTAGAGGTCGCTGTATGATCCTATGAGGAGAAACAAAGTAGAGAAAGCTGTATTTTGTAATCGAGTCAATGATGTAATGACTTTTACGAATGAATGAGAACGTATATAATTTATCATTTCCGCTGCGTATTTTATGATTATACACATTATGTACGTTATATGAGCGATGAAGAACCAACAGTAAGGTGCCCGGTGAGCGGGGCCTTACAAGTTGGTATCAGAGCAAAAGTTTAAGTAAAATGGGTAAATTTTTATAATAAACCTAGACTTAAACTGAGAATGGGACAGGGAGAATGAGAATGCCATCTGAGTAGTCGCGTGCCATCAGGTATTTTTCTTAAAAGATTAACTGGTTATTATGTGCGCATGTGATGTGAGTTATGTGTACTGTTAGACTGAGATACTAATGTAGTCAGGATAGGTGATGCTCGGGTACGAAGAGTAGAGTAAGTGGTTAATCACAACTGGCCATTGTAATTAGGGACTTACTGTACTTAACATAAACTGAGCTATTTCCTTGAATGACCGTGTTGGTGTTTTAATCTTTCAGTGTGATAGAAGATGGTCGGTGATAGATCATCTGATGCTTCCCGTGATGGTGAACGTGGTGATGAGCCGCGTATCACGCGAGGAAGATCTAGGAAAGAGAAAGTGGTTCGTGAGGAGAACGAGATTCCTCACCAGGAAGAGACGGACGAAAGCGCCAAGTTGAGAGCCTCGGTAAAAGAGGCAGTGATTGAGGAAGTGCACCAGGTTATGCAGACAATCTTGCCGACTGTAATGACCGAAGCGATAAAGGCAGTACGAGAGGAGGATAGACGAGGGAGGAGACGGTCCTCCGGTAGACAGCAACAGACAGAGGCAGAAACAGTATTGTCTGATGACGAAGAGGAAGAGGAGGAAGAACAGGTTAGGAGGACAGCCCGGGGTTGTGATTACGGGAAATTTATGAGATGCAAGCCTCCGACTTTCGATGGTTCGGGTACGGCTGCTGATGCTCACCAATGGGTGAGGGAGATGGAGGCGGTCCTCGATATCAGTGACTGCCAAGAGGATAAGAAGGTAAAGTTTGCTACCCACTCGTTTACGGGGACGGCATTGTGCTGGTGGGACAATATTGTCCAGGCCGAGGGTAGCAGGGCCATTGGGAAATTGAAGTGGTCTGAGTTGAAGAGAATGGTGATCGAGGAGTTTAGTCCTCGTCGAGAGATGGACAGAGTTGAGAGAGAGTTCCTGCAGTTGGAGGCGGGAACGATGACCCACCAACAATACACGACCAAGTTCAACGACATGGCACGGTTGGTGCCAGAGCAAGTGACGCCGGTGTCTCGCAAGATTAACCGGTATATTCAGGGGTTGCCAGCCGAAATTCGTTGGCATTTGATTTCCGCCCGACCCAGTACTTTCAGGTCGGCGGTGGATTTAGCTGGGAGGTTGTACGATGAACGGGCTGCGATGGTGAAATCTGAGGGCAGTAAGAAGGGAAGTGATGAGAGGAAGTGGCAGGGAAAGAGGTTTGGTCGGGGTGATACTTCGACAAGTAGTAAGAAGGCACGGGTTGATGAACGCCGTGTGGTCGTGACAAGTGCAGGATCGAGAAAGTGTGGGAAGTGTGGGCGAGAGCACGGTGGTGAGTGCAGATGGGGGCTGAATGTATGTTTCAAGTGTGGAAAGTCCGGACATATGGCCAAGGAGTGTAAAGCGATGAGGTGCTATAACTGTGGGGAAAGTGGTCATATGAATAAAGACTGCAAGAAGCCGAGATCTGAGGGTTCCGGCGTGAAGAAGACAGGGGGTGAAGGGTCGAAAGCGAGCGCCAGAGCATTCACGATGACGCAGGAAGAGGCGAGGACGGACCCTGATGTAGTGTCCGGTATGTTTCTGGTGAACCAAACCTTAGCCTCTGTATTATTTGATTCGGGTGCCAGTATGAGTTTTATTTCTGCTGCTTTTTGTGCCAAATTGCCCGTTAGTAGTAGGCGTGTGGATGTGCCGTTTGATGTAGAGACTGCGATAGGTAAAACCACCAGGATTTCAGAGGTAATTGAGGGTTGCGATGTAGAACTGGAGGGTCATAAATTCCCAGTTAAACCCTTTGTGATGACGTTAGGTGGTTTCGATTTGGTGCTTGGAATGGATTGGTTGGCAGATTTCGAGGCGAACATTGTGTGTCGCAAGAAGATGATCAGTTTGACAGCGCCTGACGGTAGTCCAGTGACAGTTTATGGGGATCGGGTTACTACGATTCCGAAAGTGATCTCAATGGCAGTGGCGGGGAAATGTATGAGGCGTGGATGTAACGCCTACTTATGTTATGTGAAAGATGTAGAGAAGCCAGCACCACAACTGTCTGATGTTCCGGTTGTGTGTGAGTTCCCAGACGTGTTCCCGGAAGACTTATCGGTATTGCCACCTGACAGAGAGATCGAGTTTCAGATTGATTTAGTACCAGGCGCCCAACCTGTAGCCAAAGCACCATACCGATTGGCCCCGATAGAGATGAAAGAGTTGATGGAGCAGTTACAAGAGTTGTTGGATAAGGGTTTATTCGACCGAGTATCTCACCTTGGGGTGCTCCGGTCCTGTTTGTAAAGAAGAAGGACGGTAGTATGAGGATGTGCATCGACTACCGCGAGCTGAATAAGCTGACAGTAAAGAACAGATACCCCTTGCCGAGGATCGACGACTTGTTTGATCAACTTCAGGGTGCTAGTTGGTTTTCACGTATAGATCTTCGATCATGCTACCATCAACTGAAGGTGAAGGAGCAGGATATCCCTAAAACAGCTTTTCGTACGCGCTACGGTCATTATGAGTTCCTCGTTATGTCCTTTGGTTTGACCAACGCGCCAGCTGCTTTTATGGACCTGATGAATAGGTGTGCCGGCCGATGTTGGATAAATCAGTGATTGTATTCATTGATGACATCTTGATTTATTCAAAGAGTGAGACTGAGCATGCCGGTCACATTCGCGAAGTTCTGGAGACGTTGAGAAGGGAGAAGTTGTATGCTAAATTCTCCAAGTGCGCATTCTGGTTGCGTGAGGTTCAATTCTTGGGTCATGTAGTAAATCCGGACGGGATTATGGTCGATCCGGCGAAAGTGGAAGCAGTTATGCAATGGAAATCTCCGAAGACGCCGACCGAGATCCGTAGTTTCTTGGGTTTGGCAGGTTACTACCGAAGGTTCATTCAAGACTTTTCCAAGACTGCCTCTCCACTGACCAAGTTGACCCGGAAGGATGTGAAGTTTGTGTGGGGTCAAGCTCAGGAGAAGGCGTTTGAAGAACTGAAGACGAGATTGACCCGAGCTCCAGTATTGGCATTACCCGAGGGAAGTGAAGATTTGGTGGTTTATTCTGATGCCTCCTACTCGGGGTTGGGGTGTGTATTAATGCAGAGAGGAAAGGTGATAGCCTATGCATCCCGACAGCTGAAAGTTCATGAGGTTAATTACCCTACTCATGACCTGGAGCTAGCAGCTGTGGTTTTCGCGTTGAAGATCTGGCGGCACTACTTGTATGGGACGAAGTGCACCATCTTCACGGACCACAAAAGCTTGAAGTACTTCTTCGAGCAAAGAGATCTGAATATGAGGCAACGGCGATGGTTGGAGCTTATAAAAGACTATGATTGCGAGATCCATTACCATCCGGGCAAAGCCAACGTGGTGGCGGATGCCCTTAGCCGAAAGGAGAAGCCCGAGCCAATTCGAGTGAAGGCGTACCAGCTAATCATGACCTCCGACGTGATGAAACAGGTCAAAGAGTTCCAAGATGAGGCTTTGAAAGACGAACATCTTAACTCTGAACGAATGAGAGGTCTGGTCGCGGAATTGGGTGAGAACACAACGGGTGCTAGAACTCGGTTTGGGCGTATGTGGATTCCTCGTCTTGGGGATCTACGAATGAAGATTTTGGATGAAGCTCATAAGTCTCGATACTCCATTCATCCCGGCGCCACCAAGATGTACCAAGATATGAAGAAAGATTATTGGTGGCCGGGTATGAAACGCGATGTGGTGGAGTATGTGAGTAAATGCCTCACGTGTTTGCAAGTGAAGGCGGAGCACCAGAAGCCGTATGGAAAGATCCAACCGTTGGACATACCGGAATGGAAGTGGGAACACATCACCATGGATTTTATCACAAAGCTGCCACGTACCCCGAAAGGGTATGATACGATCTGGGTGATTGTGGATCGATTGACGAAGAGTGCTCACTTCTTACCGATGCGGGAGACATATTCGTCCGAGAAGTTGGCTGATCTTTTCATCAAAGAAATTGTGACTCGTCACGGTGTACCGGTGTCGATTGTGTCTGATCGCGACACCCGGTTTACATCTAAATTTTGGAAGAAATTCCACGATGCTATGGGGACGAGATTGCATATTAGCACGGCTTATCATCCTCAAACTGATGGTCAGTCTGAAAGGACCATTCAGACCTTGGAGGACATGCTCCGAGCATGTGTTATTGACTTCGGGGGAAGTTGGGATGACCATCTACCGTTAGCTGAGTTCTCATACAACAACAGTTATCATGCCAGTATCGGCATGCCACCCTATGAGATGCTATACGGTAGGAGATGCAGGACACCCGTCTGTTGGGGTGATATTGGTCAGAAAGAATTGGGAAGCGTCGAAGTGGTAGAGGCTATGACTGAGAAGCTCGGAAGAATTAAAACTTACATGAAGGCGGCCAAAGACCGACAAAAATCGTATGCCGACAAACGACGCAGACCGATTGAGTTCCAGGTGGGAGATCGTGTGATGTTGAAGGTCTCACCTTGGAAAGGGATCATCCGATTCCGGAAGCGGGGTAAGTTGAGTCCGCGATATATAGGCCCTTTCCGAATCATTGCTCGAGTAGGAGAGGTGGCCTATAGGTTAGATCTGCCAGACGAACTAAGTGGAATCCACCCGACTTTCCACGTGTCCCATCTGAGGAAGTGTTTGGCGGACGAAGACATGGTCGTTCCACTGGATGATATCGAAGTAGACGAAAAGCTCAATTATGTAGAGCAACCAGTGGCGATCATAGATCGAAAAGAGAAGAGGTTGAGAAATAAAGTGGTTCCCCTTGTGCGTGTACAGTGGCGGCACAGGAAGGGATCCGAGTCAACGTGGGAAACCGAAGAAGAAATGAGGCAGCATTACCCACGATTGTTCGAAGAGTAACAGGTTTCGGGGACGAAACCTAAAATAAGGGGGGTGGACTTGTAACACCCAGAAGTCTGACGTTTCGGTGGGCTATGCGACTGAGCCTCAGTCGCCTGTGAATTTTGCGACTGGAGGTCAACCGCATGGCTATTCGGCCGATTGAAGCTCAACCGCACGATTGAAGTTCAACCGCCCGAATGGAGTATGAGCCGCATGGAACATGTGCGATTGGGGTCCAATCGCATAGTGTTTATGCGACTGAAGGTCCAGTCGCCCCTGGACCAGATGCGACTGAGAAGTGGGTATAAAAGGGGAAAAGCTCCACTCTCCTCCCATTTTCAGTCGGGGAGAGAGAGAGAGCAGAGGGCGACAGAGAGCAGAAAGAGACCGAGAAGAGAAAGAAAGAGGGGAAGGTGCTGCCCGATTGTCGAGAAGCAAGCTAATTCGAAGCTCATCAACTTCTACCTGACAATGTGAGTTCTAGGACCCCTTATTTACATGTTTTCTAACGATTTTGGGGCTGGAAACACATTAAAACCCTAGTTTTGGAAATAGTGAAAGTTTGACCCATTTGGGTAAATTTTGAGTAATGTGTTTATGGTATGAATTAGGACTAGTATATGCTTGTATGAGGTCCTAGTAGGAATCCCTAAGGCTTGGGAGAGTTGAATTGGGCTGAAAATGGGTGTATGGTGACTGTGGGGACGGGTGTTTCGCGAATGCTGTTCATGAAGAACTCCAGTCGCTGCCCAGTTAGGGTTATGCGACTGAAGGGCCATTCGGCCGAATGAGTGAAAGTTGATGTCCAATCGCCCGACTGAGGTTCAGACGCCCGACTGAGCCTCAATCGCACTATAGTTGATGCGACTGAGAGTTTCGGTCGCATGAGTTCAATCGCAGAGTAGTTGAGTCGTACGGTTAAGAGTTAGTCGCATATAGCCCAGTCGCATAGTGTCTAGTCGTACGGAAGGAAGTTCAATCGCACGTATGAGTACCCATTCGCATGAGTAGCCCAATCGCATGACCCAGTCGCATGGAGGACATGCGACTGGTGGTAGTTCAGTCGCCCGAACAGGGCTGATGTGAGTGAATGTAGAAGTGTATGTATGATGTATGTATGCTAGTATGATGTATGTATGTTAGTATGATGTTGCCATGATAAATGGTGAATACTGATGATATGTAAGTATGTATGTTCCTTATATATATGTGTTTTATCTTTAATAACTTTACGTGAATGAATGAACGAAAGAAAAGAATGTATTAAGAACGTAAAGTGAAAGATAATGAAAGAAGGAACATGATGAATGAATGCATGCATTAATGAAAGAAAGTAAGAAAGGCTTGCAAGCAAATGAAGGAGGTGCACACCCCTGGCAGGTGTTAGCTCAACGGTGTACGGGTTAGCTACCCCGAAGGATGTACATCGGGTCAATCATTGAGATTGACAATGAGGTGAGCAACTTCGTGTTGCAAGAGACTCGGTTAGCAGGCAATCATAAGATTGTCACTGAGGTGAGCAGTCGCGCACTGCAAGAGACTCGGCTAACGTATGTTAGTAGTGAAGTGAAAGTTAAGTGGTGCATGTATCTACCCCAGGTGACTGGATCAGCTTTGTGCACAACGTTCGTGGCTAACCACCACAGGTCCAGCACCAGTAGTATGTATGATGAAAGTGGGGTATTGTACATGTCACCGAATATAATGAACGTTTGAACGAAAGTAAAGAAAGTATGAGTGAATGTAATAAATGTTCGAACGTAAGTAATGAATGTAAGAAATGAAAGTAAAGTACGTACGCAAGTACGTGAAGTATGTATGTATGAAAGTAAATGAGAATGATGAAGAGCACACGAATGAAAGTATGTAATGAATGATGAGATAATAATAATATTATCTACGTGTACGTATGATGTGTGAACACATATATGAAAGAGCAGTTAATGAGAATGAAAGTATGTTTTATTATAAAACTAGAACTCACTCAGCAACGCTGACTTTTATGTGTTTTCCAGTTCGCAGGTAGTGTTGCTGAGGATGGCACGAGGCGACTACTCAGCTCTTTTGGGATGGCATTCACTTTTTGATTATGCTGCAACGTCATGCGTTGTGGGCCCATAACGCACGCAACTCATCACGTTGCATGCCATTACGAGATTTCTTGAGTATTCCCCTAAAAGGGATTATTTAAGGAATCTTCTTTAGATTTTGATAAGTTCGCCACGCATTGGAAGCGTGTGCGTAGCACATGCAACGAAATATGTTGCATGATAGTGTCAAGAATATTCCGTCAGGGTTCCGATGTACGGAATTACCTAAGGAATATTCTTTAGTATAAAAATAAAATTTTTATGTTTTTGAACTTAATATCTCCTCTAGAGGTCGCTGTATGATCCTATGAGGAGAAACAAAGTAGAGAAAGCTGTATTTTGTAATCGAGTCAATAATGTAATGACTTTTATGAATGAATGAGAACGTATATAATTTATCATTTCCGCTGCGTATTTTATGATTATACACATTATGTACGTTATATGAGCGATGAAGAACCAACAGTAAGGTGCCCGGTGAGCGGGGCCTTACACGGTGGTTTTTTTAAAATAATTACAGAATGGTCCCTGGGGTTTTCAAACATTATTATTTCATGTTTTAAGTTTGAAAAACATATTTCAAAAATTACAAAACAAGTCCCTGGACTTATTTAATCAATTAAATTAATTTTGTAAATAATAATATTTTCATTATTATTATTATTTTCATTATTAACATTATTATTTTTAATAATAATATTATTATTATTATCATTGTCATTATTTTATTATTATTAATACTATTGTTAAATAATAATAAAAATATAAAATTAAATTGTAAATTCACATAAAATTTATATTAAATCACGAAAAATTTTCGGGTTGTCACACCTTTCTTAAGTCACTCAAATGGAGCATTTGTTAGTGAATAAAACCAACTTTTTTCAAGAGAATTTATTTCAATTCTAATTTAGTTAATATTTCAACCAGCGTATATCAACTTCAAAGTATTGTACGAATAATAAGTAAAAAAGAATTCAAATTTTAATATTATTAAACTTCAGCAAACAAAAATGGCTAGACGATTCCAAAACTGAAATTGTGTTTAGTCATTTTAAAAACTATTTTGTACATAGAAATTCTTCAAATCGATCAAATTACAAATAAACCAACTTACTATGCCATATTTCAGTATAGGGTTATATACAAAATTAACCATCTTTAACTCAAACTCTCATTTTTTTAAAACAAAATTTGTGTATAACAAAGAACAAAGCAAAAACTTATAGAAATTTCAGTTTCAGTAGTGTGGTATGTAAGATTTTAAGATTGGCAATTATTTCGGTTCAAATTGTACAGAATAAGAAATGTTATTTAAAGAATATTACGAACATTGTTTACTCCAAGTATGTTTAAATATATATTTATTAAAAGGCGTGAGATATTGTAAAACAGTAACATAAATTCGCACTTTACGTATAAAAGTCATCAAGTTCATTTTAATGCAAACGAAGTCTATAATAAAATAAACGTAGTTATGAAACAAAGAAGAAAATGAATTTAAAATTTTGACATTTCAAGCGGGGTAATTAAAGATTTTGATGTGGATGCTTTAACTTTTTATGAAAATCTAATAATATAGTATAAAATTGTACTTAAGGTCGTTTAAGTAGGCGTTGATGATCCGTAAAAGATAGTATACATGTATTAGTGTCTTTGGTTTAACGTTATTTATATCTGAAAATAATGTCATTCTAGGTTTTAAGAGTGAACAATAGTTTAGTATTAGAGTAGATTATATTATCGTAAAAAAATATGTAAGATAATAAAAACAGTTTAATTAATTAGAAAAATTACGTTAGCTTTTTTAGTATTAACTTTTCTATGTTAGTTTACATTTTTGTATAGAAAGACGGTATCATTTCTACTAGAAACAATATTTCCCACTAATATGCTTTTATAATAATAACACATAATCATTTCTCAGTGCGTGTTTAGTGGCTCCTTGAGGAGAGGGTTAGGGTGGATAAGGTGGCAACAGTGTCGATGGAGCGTGGAACACCATCCCCTTGAGACATGAGAGGTGTCATAGGCGTTGCATATTTGTTTCTATTGAAACCATTAAATTACACGACATGACACGTACTCTCTCACGCCCACTTTAACGAGGGCATTACGTTTACCCTAATTAAAGACATATCCCAACGGATAAGTTCTTAAAATTCTCTTAATACGTTAATTAAGTTTGTATAACGGACTTTTAAAATTGGTAAAAAAAAGTCAAATATTCAAATATAGATTGTTGTGCTTTTATAGTTAAACTAATATTAAGCTCTCGTGTTGTAGCGAGGGAAACCATGAAAAACGAAGTCGAACTTTATTGTGATTGGCACAGTAAAGGTAAGAAGCAAAACACATATGAATACATTCGAAACTTCATATAAAGAAAAGCGAAACCATCACAAACTCGTGTATTGCAGCGAGACTGTTGATAATATTTGAAACATTATATAAAAATTAAACCCTTTAACATTAGCACTAAAACACGGATAAAAAACTGAACAACTACAAATATTAACGTGGTAAAAATAAGCATCCAATAATTTGAATAAAAAAAGTGTTTTAAAGATTGAAGGATCAAATAGTAAAGTAATTATAAAAAAAATCAAAACTTTAAATCAGTTTTAACAATGTCACTGATTTGTATATTATGACGTCCTATTCTATTTTAAAATAAAATATGCACTGATACGTAATTATAAATAATCATGTTATAACAATATACTTGAGATCTTACAAGCAAGTAAATTTCAAAGACTTATAAAAGAAAAGTGAGAATAAAGAAAAATAAAATAGGTACCAAACAAACAAACAAATAATTATAAGATATAAAGAGTACGTGGATATAAATAAACTTAAAGAGTTCAAATTGTTTTTCAATGGCTTAAATAATGTAAATAAAGAGATCTCTTGCATTTCACTTTTTACTCAACAGTACGTACTTTGACCTATTTATTATCTGGTTGTATCTTTTTTTGTTACGTGTTTTAAGTTATTTTTTAAAATATAGTATAATATAATAACATAATAAAATTACATTTTTACCAACTCTCAAATATTTAAAATGAGATGAGGCCAAACATTAACTTCTATATGCTTGATGCATCGGTCTATTACAAAAATTGTGTTACTAAATCAGTAAAATGATGTTACACAATCATTATAGTTGTATAAACAATAAAAAATGTAGTTCTTCTACTATAACTCTTCTAATAAGTTAACTAATATTAAGAAATCAGCTTTAGTAAACTCATCTATTATACGGGTTGAATAAATAAAATATTAAATAAAATATAAATTATTAATTATAAAATGATAGACTAGGACATGACATGATTAAAAATTATGTATGAGTAATAACTATAAGTAATAAAACAATAATATAAAATTTTTATTTTTTTTTTGTTTTTTTCAAAGATAAATTAAACATTTTATTTTAAAATAGAGTTTTAAAAATTTTTCATTTTTAAAAATTTCCTTACTATAACTCCTTATTTTAGTTATTTTTGTTTTATAAAAAATTACTTTAAAAAACCAAATTTAAAATACTACATAAAAATAGTTTTACTTTTTTAGAAAAAATTCTTTTTATAAAAAACTATCTCTATACAAATAACATTAATAAAAAATTCTCTTTCTTAATCTGTTAAAAAACTAATTATCATGTAAAAATAAATAGATAATATAATTAGTAATTAATGTGTTTATTTAATAGAAAAGAAAAACGGGAAAAGTTTGATGAAAATGAATGTGATGATAACAAGTGACGCACCTATTTACTCTTTTATTAAAGTATGAAGATAAATAAAACCAATGTGTTCAATACACAAGTCATATAAACAACCCTTTTGACGTTTAAATTACAACACCGATTTTCTTTAAACAGCTCTTGACCAAAAGCAGCAACTAGTATAAAACTTTTTCTTAAAAATAATAAAAGAATCAATCGCTTTCCAACAAGATTTTGTCCAT
Organism: Flaveria linearis; assembly: GCA_024085815.1. Taxonomy (NCBI): domain Eukaryota; kingdom Viridiplantae; phylum Streptophyta; class Magnoliopsida; order Asterales; family Asteraceae; genus Flaveria; species Flaveria linearis. The sequence continues at coordinate 13,683,650 of CM044006.1, forward strand.
ACCTTCAATAGTGCAATACTATAACGTCACTAACCCCTCATTTTCAGCATAAAACCTCATCTTCTTCCTCACTTCCCTCACACCCACAACCCAAAAATGGCTTCTTCTTCTTCCTCTTCTCACTTCCTCATCTTCCTCTCTCTACTCACACTCTGCATCTCCACCACCACAACCACCGTCGCCACCACCACCACCTTCGACGTCGCCTCCGCCGTACAGAAAACCATCGACCTCCTAAACCCCACTTCATTCCAACAACAACTCCAACAAACCCAACACAAAAACACATCTTCTTCTTTATCCTTCACTCTCCACCCCAGATCCTCCATCCACAACAACCACCACCATGACTACGAGTCGTTAACACTCGCCCGACTCGCTCGTGACTCGCACCGAGTCACCTCTCTTGTTACTCAGCTCCATATCTCAATAAACATCTCAGAGATTATAAAACCTGAGGGTTTATCCACTCCAGTTTCCTCAGGTATATCTCAGGAAGCGGTGAGTACTTTGCTAGAGTTGGTTTAGGTACGCCGATGCAATCGTATTACATGGTGGTAGACAGTGGAAGTGATATCAATTGGATACAATGTCGTCCGTGTAAAGAGTGTTATGAGCAAACCGATCCGCTGTTTAATCCTAAGGAATCTTCATCGTTCAATGCATTAACCTGCAGATCTCAGCAGTGTCGGTCGGTAGACATCACAGCCTGCCGAGATGACAAGTGTGTGTACCAAGTGTCGTACGGTGACGGATCGTTCACCGTCGGCAATTTCGTAACCGAGACGGTGTCGTTCGGGAGGTCAAGGTACGTACCCAACATAGCATTGGGTTGCGGTTATGATAACGAAGGGTTGTTCGTCGGCGCGGCGGGGTTGCTTGGTCTGGGCGGTGGGGCCATGTCCCTACCGTCCCAGCTCAGAGCGAGGTCGTTCTCGTATTGCCTTGTGCATCGCGATGCGCGAACGGCCTCGACTCTGGAGTTTAACTCTGCCGCACCGGCGGATTCCATAACAGCTCCGCTGTTACGGAATCCCAGGATGAAAACCTACTTGTACGTGGGTTTGGCTGGGATATCCGTCAGCGGACGGCCGGTGTCCATCTCTCCGTCGGTTTTCACCCTCGACGTCAACGGACGTGGCGGAGTGATCGTGGACTCCGGCACGTCCGTGACTCGGTTGCAGAGTCACGCGTACGCGTTACTACGTGACGCGTTCGTGAGGCGAGCGAGAAGCTTAACGCAAACGACGGGGTTTTCACTGTTCGATACGTGTTTCGACCTATCGGGAACGAGGAGGGTGGCGGTGCCGACGGTGGCGTTTAATTTCGCCGGTGGGAAAACGCTGACGTTGAAGCCGGAGAATTATCTGATTCCGGTGGATTCACATGGGAAGTTTTGTTTTGCGTTTGCGCCTACGAGTACGTCGTTGTCGATCATCGGTAACGTGCAGCAGCAGGGGATACGTGTGGGATATGATTTGACTAAATCGGTTGTTACTTTTTCGCCCAATAATTGTTAAATTAAAAGGGAAGTGTTAAAATGTTAAATAATAGTATGTTTGCGGACTTTTATCTTGTTCCAATATAGAATAATAAGGTTATATGTTCTCATGTTTTGATATGTTTGCATAATTTCTAGAAAAATTGAATTTTAATAATATAAATTATTATGTATTTGTCGATAATAATTTATGAGTGGGATATACTGGGTTTGTTTGTTTGTCGATAATAATTTATAATATTAATTTAGCATGTAACATTTTTATTTTTATTTTTATTATCAATAACAGTTCTACTGATATAAATTATAAATTTTTACATTCGATTTGTATTTATTTTATGCTCAATTTATACTTATATGTTTTTTTTATTTTGTTCATACTCATTATTGCGAACGGAATCGTGTGCAAATCAAAGTAAAAAATAAAAAATTATGTAATTATATTGTTATTGGTAATAAAAGTGGAAGTTAAAAGTGTTACTAACTAAATTTATAGTATTGATTATTATTAGACAATAGTTAATAGTTTGAATTATTAAAATTAATTTACCTTACTTTTATAAAAACTTTTGATTATACTTTCTATATTAGACAGGAAATAATTATGGAATTTTAGGTTTACGTTTTAAAATTATAAAATATTATGGTTTTAGTAAAAGATGAATATTTATTGCGTGATATATGAAACATTTATTATTTGGAAGAAGATATCATAAAGTTATTTTATAAGAGCAGACCGTATGCACGACCGGGAACACGTCGACCCTACAGTGACGCCACATTATGTTCAATCTACGCAGTTATTTTCATTATTACGCAAGTTATGTTCATTGTTACGCAGTTAATAATCATGCAAGTTATACGCATAACACATACTTTTTTATAATAATTAATTTAATATATATATATATATATATAACAATACTATAATCATATTATGGAGGATAAAATGCTCGATTTTATTATTTTTTAAAAAAATAATGTCATATAAAAATTAATATGCGTTTTAAAAAACAGGGGGAATTTAAAAAAATCAACAATTATATGATATTTTCAAGCCTATCCCTACAAACACATTTTTTGCGTGATTATTCAATGTTAAAATTAAACAGTTTATCTATTAGATCAACAGATGTTATCATTTCGTACACTTTGTACGAATTAATTACTTTGCACCGTAAACATTGATAATCCAAGAAGACTATATATTTATTGTTTTTCGGAAGAGGTCCATTACCAAGTTTTTTTCTTTATAATTTTGATGTCTGTTTTATTTTTATAAAAGGGTAGGTGACATATATATCTCGTGATGTAATCTAAAACGAATATATACGAAAATAGTTTCATATGTACGTACAAAATGTCAAAGTTTGAAGATATAATATAATGACGGTGACAGGGTTGTTGGTTGGTGAATTGATAGGAGCGAAAATTGATGAAACCGTGAGTAATGATCCACTATATAGACTATGTATAGTGCTGTACAAAAAGTTCGTGGTTCGAATCTCGCTCGAATTTCGTTAGAAAAGAGCTCGAAAAAAGCTCGGCTCGAAAAAAGCTCGTATCCAAACGAGCCAGCTCGGCTCGGCTCGAATTCTAAACGAGCCGAACTCGAGCCAGGGTTAGCTCGGTTCAAGCTCGGCTCGTGGCTCGGTTCGTTGGCTCGGTTCGTGACTCGGTGCATAAAATAATGATAATTATTTATATATATATATCTTATATATATATATATATATATATATATATATATTATATAGTATAATAAAAAAATATTATTATTACTATTACTATTATTATGATTATTACTTTTATATTAGGATTTTAGAAAGGTTTTCTAAAAATAAAATGAATTCTTCTAATAAACAATTAATATTTTGTTTAAAAAATATATAACTTGATAGCAATTATTTATATTCCAAATAATGACATTTGTTATATAAGTACGGAGTACCGAATAAAAGGTAAAGCTCCTAATATATATTTTTTATGTTTTCATATAAATTAATGTAAAAAAAATTTTTAAATCGAGCCGGCTCGAACGAGCCACGAGCTAGCTCGAGCTTTTCACGAGCCGAACTCGAGCCAGTGTTTTGAGCTCGTTAAAATTTTCGAGCCGGCTCGGCTCGGCTCGATAAGGTTCGAGCTCAAGCTCGAACCCATCTTGGCTCGGCTCGGCTCGCCTCGTTTACAACCCTAACTATATATAGTGATATATAGTGATGCACAAATAGATAAGTGTGGGGGGAGAATTAAATGTCGTTTTATGTTGAGTGTGGGTAATTATTTATCGTCTAATCATTGTTCTAGTGGAGAGGGTGGCAAATTAAGGGGCCTACTAAAGAGACGCCCTCCAGGATATCTGGACGCCCTCTTTACGGCCCGTAAGGCCCTTCACGGGCCGTATGGTCGGCCGCAAGTCAAATCGGTCATTCAGAAACGTAATTCAAAAACGTAACAGCCCGTGAATACGATCACGGTCGTGTTTATTTACGGCCCGTGAATATCTTCACGGCCCGTATGGAATTCGTCTTACGGGCCGTGAACTTACTTACGGGTCCTAGTTTCACTTTTATAATTTGACGAGATATATTATTTCTCGTTTTTCGTGTAATTTTGTATTTATTACGTTATTTGATATGACGTAATATTCCTCGATAGTCGTGTAAATTTGTATTTATTACATTATTTGATATGACGTAATATTCCTCGATATTCGTGTTAATTATGTGACGAGATGCAATATTCCATTTCAACTACTATATAAACGTTAGTTTATAAATTCATTTCATAATTCAACGATATAAATTCATTTCATTTCAACTACTACATAAACGCAATATTCCATTTCAAGTACTATATAAACGTTAATATCTAACGTTACGATGTCTTTCTGGGATAGCAACTATTTATTTGGTTCGGAATATAACTATTACCCTCAGGAGGGTTACGGTTATTACGAAGAGGCTGCTTCAAACTATCCAGGACAGTTCGCGTCCAATTACGGTGGGAATGACGGCGGCGATGACGGGGGTGATAACGGTGGCGATAGCAGCGGGGATAATGACGGTTCTGGTTCCGGTAAAAAGGGTTTATACGACACGAATCAGGTTATAAGATATATCATATTTAATTTTACTTTCATTTTACTATCATTTAGTAATAACTACTAAAAATATTAAATTGATTAGGTTTTCTCATCTCGTGAAGAATTAGTTGATTGGGCAACTAAAGTGGGGTGAGATAATGGGTTCGTTATTGTCACCAAACGTTCAAAAAGAAATTCGAATGGTTTGGTGGTTAAAATTTGGTTGAAATGCGATCGGGGTGGTGTATATAAGGGAGCATCCACTCTAAGAAAAAGTGGCACGAAAAAAAACAAACTGTCAATTTGAATTGCAGGGTAAGTACCAGATGCAGAGAGATGGGTGGATTATAGTTGTTTGTGGATGATACTCATAACCATGAACCTGCTGAACCTGGAAGGACATGCATACGCAATGAGGCTCACCGAAAATGAGCTTTCTACTGTAAGGAATCTGACCGAGCAAAATATTGACCCTCGAAACATTCTAGGCACGTTGAGGGAACAAAATCCCAATAACGTGTCTGGGTTACGAACCGTATATAATGCTCGGGCAAAAATAAAAAAGTCCACCAGAATTGGTGAAACCCCAATGCAGGTTTTTTTTTCTATACTACAACAACATCAATATATTTACACCCCTCACATTGAGGAACCGACAAATACCGTCGACGGGGTTTTTTTTATACATCCCACTTCTCACACATTATGGCGTGCTTACCCACACGTGCTGATGATTGACACAACATACAAAACTAACTTGTATAAAATGCCTTTTGTTCAAATGGTTGGTGTGACATCCACCCTGAAATCTTTTTCTGTTGCTCACGCATTCATTGATTATGAGCGTGAAGCCAACTTCAGATGGGTGTTAGAGCAACTAAAAGCAACGCTGGAAGATAAGTGTATGGAGCCCGTGTTATACTAACCGACCGAGACCTCGCTCTGATGAATGCGTCAGAAGAAGTTTTTCCGAGTGCTGTTCGATTACTTTGCAGATGGCTATTTCGGAAAATATTGCTAAACATTGTAAGGCGAGTTTTTCAAATGAAGAGTGGGGTGCTTTTCAGCATGTGTGGTCGGTACTTATTAACTCTGAAACGGAGGACATATACGCTTATAATTACGACCGGCTTTATCGCAGATTGGTGTCCAACCATTCAAGTAAGTTTTCTAGTGTTATTCTTAAAAATATATGTATATTTATATAAAAATAAGTGTATTTTTTTTAATAGGAGTGCTGATGTACCTAAAAATAACTGGTTGGACCCCTACAAAGAGAGATTTGTGTCGGCGTGGATAAATAGAAGTTATAACTTCGGTCAGCACACAACGAACCGAGTTGAGAGCCAACATTCGTTGTTGAAAAGTTACCTGAAAGCAACCAATAGCACCCTGGATAGATTATTCCTTTCATTAATAATATCTTAGCTACCCAGGAAATTGCTATAAAAGAAAGTTTTACCAAAAGCAAAATCATGCTTATGGTGCAGCATAATCATGAAGTGCTTAAATTGCTGCGAGGTAACGTTTCTATTGCGGCTTTGGATATGTTAGTCGGTGAGATTAACAGGATACATCATCTAATTATATCCAAAGAATCATGTGGCTGCCATCTTTTTACCAGCTTTGGTCTTCCGTGTGCTTGTAAATTAAACAATTACTTTCAAACAGGTGAATGTTCTTTTACGTTTTTTATTTTTTCATGAAAACTTTTATTATATTTTATTTAATATATTATTTTATAGGTCAATGTATCCCGCTCGATGCCATTGATGTTTTTTGGAGGAAGCTAGATTTTTCACCCGCGTATATTGTACGGGAGGTTCAAGTAGATGTACATAAAGAGATGGAGATGGTGACAAAACATTTACTTGTCCAACCCGAAAGCGTGAAAAGATCTTTGCTTAATATTTTCAAATCTTTCGTTACTCCTTCAAAAACGGATAAAAAACCTCCTAAAGTCCAAACAAATACACGGGTCGTCCAAAAAAAGATAAGCAAAAGAAACAATATTAGACGCCCCAGACATAGTTCATATGTTCAACCGAGAGAAAATTTTGAAGGTCCGCCAACATATTCAAGTTCGGTGGTGAAGTCAAAACAAGGGCCTTTGCAGCGCAGTCAATCCATGTCTTCAAAATCAAGAGCCAAAGATGGATTATCTCAACAGAGTTCCAAGTTTTCATATATCCCGGGCGACGAAGATAAAAACAATTTTTTCCGGTTTAACCGCTGGATTCCATCATTCTTTTTCCCGTATATTTCAGGTGCGGATGATGTTTTAGCGGACGGCAATTGTGGTTTTCGTGCTATAGCACTCGCACTGGGATATGGTGAAAATCACTGGCGTTTTATACGTACGGAACTATATCTGAGTTGGATGAAAACAGACATAGGTACGCTGCGAGGGTGAACTCGTACCTACCGGTGGTCCCCAGCCTAAATCGAACCGCTATGTGCTGGCGGGGGTCCTGATCCTCAAAGGCGGGAGTGAACTGAAACGTACACAAAAACTGCAACGTCAGCTCCCGGTAGCCCCTCCTCGATCCCAAATCAAACATCCGCCTCCACGGCGTCTCTCCGTCCAGCCCGATGATATCCTGGGCACGTGCTATGTCTCCGACCTCCTCCAGCACGTCCCAGTCGATGGTGCGTGTCCCCTTCAGGGGACGTCCAATCAGCTTCCACAGCTTTTGCCGTGGCTGGGTCTCCCTCGGAAAACGAAGATCAGGGTGTGGGTCCAGAAAGTCACCCTGACCCTCGGGCTCAGTCTCCAGACGTGTACGTTTGCGGGGCGGCATGATCTGCAAAAAAAAAATAATAAATTCACCAGAAAAAAAGGGTTACGGCCCGTGAAGGGCACTCACGGCCCGTAACCCACTGAAGTTTCAAAGGGTTACGGCCCGTAAAGGAACGTCACGGCCCGTAACCCTTTGAAAATTCAAAAGGTTACGGCCCGTGACGCCACTTCACGGCCCGTAACCCCAAAAAATTTCAGATTTCAGATTTTTTAAAATACAATTTTAATATATTTAAACGAAAAATACACAAAAATAAAATACGAATTTGAATACGTACCGTAGTATGGAGTCGGAGGTATGAAAATGATGAAAATACGGAGGTCGTGACGGGAGTAAATCGTATGTGTGTTTTGGGGGCGTAAAGAACAAATGGGCCGTGAGGTCCTATATATTATCGGGCCTCACGGTCGTGACGGACCTCACGGCCCGTTACATATTTTCCACACGGCCCGTTACCTCTTTCACGGGCCGTGGTGCTTTGTACTTTTTAAAACCCGGCCGTTGACACTACACGGCCGTATGGTGACACCCTCACGGCCCGTAAAGCTCTCATGGGCTGTACAAAACTTTTTCAAGTCTATAAATTCAGCCGCTTGACACAAACAATTCACACAAATTTACTCAATACCCAAAACATGAGTGCTACAAGTGATCAAAATCCGTGGACGGATGAAGAGGAGGTGACTTTAGTAAGATCTTGTATCGAAAATTCAGGTACTATCCCGCCAAATTCAATATTTTGGAACCGGGTTTCAACTCGTTTTCATCAAATTCTCGAACGTGAAGAATATCGCACCACTCGTGAACTTAGCAACAAGTGGTCTGACTTGAGAAGGAAGGTCACGACATTTCACCAGCTCTACAAAGACGTTTACAACAATCGAAATATGTTATGGAATGATACGGATATTATGACAAGAACTCAAGAAAGATATCGGGAGAAATTTGGAATTTCCTTCAACCATTTTGCGGCTTGGATCTTTTATAAGATCAAGAAGATTAAAAATTATGTGTTTTATTTTTGTGTGATAATAACGGTTTATCGTTTTTGAATGTACTAATAAACGTTTATTTTTAATAAAATATTTCATTACTGTTCTACATTACACGTCTAGAATACAGTTCGTCTGCCATAAATCTTCGGAATCTAAAGCAAGCATCCTGTAAGCTAACCTCTTGCCACTCTAAAGATCTATTTTGAACCAACCTACGCAATAACATACAAATTACAACTCCGAATCTCGACCAATATGACCGGCGTTAGGGGGCCAAACGGTTTCACCCGATACCACCAGTTCTTCGATTTCTTCTTGTCCGGAGTGCTGCCAATATTGTATACGTACAGAAAATGTAAAAAGTACGATTCGAATTGTACGAAAATCGTTCGCGCGCATTACGATGAATGCACCATGAATCATCACACGTATTTGGTCGGCATTCGTATGGAGAATATATACGAACTTGTAGTGAGTCCATAGAAATCTTAAAAAGATACAATTTCTTCGTCATCAGTCATTGGTACGTAAACCTACAAAACAATTTAATTCACGGTTATAAATTTATGATTTTTATTGTAAAACATGAAAACAGTATTACCGTATCAACTTCCCATAACGCGGGATATAGACAGTCACTCCCGTCTCCAAATCGTTACCATTAACGGACCCCGAGTATATTAAGTTAAACCACTCAAATGGGAGAATCGTCCAACGATCACTACCCGGCAACTCTTCGGTCTACTATTTCTTCGTATCTCCATATTGTGAGTCTATTTGTCCACGGCCGAACATGCTATAAAACAACAACTTTTTAATCGTTAGAATTTTAAAATAAAATAAAATATATAAAAAACTTTAAATCATACCTCTGTACCTAAAGACACGTTTCCGAGTAATTCACGCCAAAATTGTAACGGAATATCGGAATGACCCATGTAATACACTCTACATGTTTGGGAGTCACCGTTACGTATAAAGTGAATAATATTCTGAGACCAGTTCCTCCCGTTCTGCCAATTATGGTTATCTATTGGATCGGGAATACTTTCCATAATATCTCATGAGTTTGAAGATGACTCATTTTGAGTCTTCTCCTACCTCCACGAGAAGACATTTTTACTGTTTCGTTTCTCACTAACCATATAACAAGTCATATATATAACGTTTATATAAAATCTTAAATCGAATCAAGGAATAATACGTCGCGTCACATAATTATAAATTTAAAAGTGCACGCAAAACGAGGAAAGTAAATTCTCAGAAGGACAACTACGGCCCGTGAAGGATCTCACGGGCCGTTATTGAGGTAGTTAAGGGCCGTGTGTGCGGACGTTTACGGGCCGTTTGTTCCTTCACGGCCGTGATAAAATGCAGTTGTGAGAATTAAATTTCGAAGCCCTCACGGCCCGTAAGGCCCTTCACGGGCCGTGAAGAAAGTCAAAGGGCGTTTATTTATCACCTGACAGGGCGTGCAATTATCATTGGCCTTTGATTATGTTTTGGATCATTGATGGGTCAGAGTCCCATCTAATAATAATCATTACTCGATTATGAAACTTTAATTTTAAGCTGATATGTTCCTAAAGAAAATTTTATATCTGTGTATTGTCATTAGTCGTAAACTTGATATCTTGTTTTCTAACAGGTGTGACTTAAATGTAAATTCTTTCTATTTTAACAAAATTTTATATAATTTACCTTGACCACTTGAATCGAGGGTAATTAACGGATAGTGAATTACTTGTGGTCTAACTTTTACGAACAATGAAACTGAACATTTTATTAATGTTATTATAATGTTTCTTTTTAACAAGAACTAGTTGGTTTCTCCCCCCGCGCTTCGCGGCGGGTTGAACCGATACCTGGGTAAGTCGGGAAAAGGCTCGGAAATGCCTGTTTGTTGTGACTGCAACTAACCGTTTGACCCATTTCCTAAAATTATATAAAAGAGGAGGAAGGAGACCAACCTCTATCCATCGATTGGAAGAGGCAAGAGCGACAAAAGGTATGCCCACATGGAGTTGTAACTGGTTCATATAGTAATTTCAAGCAAAGTGTGCAATCAAATCATCAGTACGTGCTGGTCTCCCATGGACTCTACTCCCAAATAAATTGGTTGTTATCCTCTCTAAATTCCGTAGAGCATTACTGTGTCACATCAGAAAAGGGAAAAACATATTATTATGTGTTTGATTGCATATTAAGAGAAAATGTGACTGCAAATAGTTGTCTTATTTACAATTATAAACATGAAAGTGAAAAGGAACAAAAAAGGATGAAGTTGAAGATAATACATACCACGTATGTTATTAAACAGAAAATTAAAAAAATAAGGACCATATAAAGTAGAGGCGCAAAAAGGACAGGTCATGTGGGTTGGGTAATGGGTCAAAACGGGTAATTCTACAATATAGTTTAAAGCATGTAACTCATGTACGTGTCGAAATGGATTGATCTAGAACAATTGGGTCCAAAATGTTTAATATTTATTAATAATAATTAGTGTCAAATGTAATTACAATTTAGGAAAATAATACTATTCCAGTTAGGTGATGTGTTTATATAGAAAGCATTGATGAAATATATTCAATGCAAGAGCCTAAGAGAAAGGAGATGAAAGTAATGGGGTCTTACCAAAATGAGTGCATTTGCCTTCAATATGTATGGAGTTGCTGATTGACTTCTCATGTTCATAAATTACTCAGCATCCTTCAATGCAGCTAAAAACAGAAATTCAAATATGACTATGAACGTGTCCTCCGAAATTGGTAACTTACAAAGAACACAAAAAGGAAGGATGAAATGGTACACACAGTCATATGGAAAACAGACAGAATGCAGCCTTAATCAAACCCATTCAGGCTGGTGTCTTGGGCTTATATATCAGCAAAAACAGGAGGATGCTTGTGATCATTTGCCTGCATATAACACAAACAACCGTTATGTCCAAAATAGCCCTCAAGAGTCAAAGATTAGGTCCACTGTTGCAAGAAAACAGGTATTTCTAGCACAGGTAATAAATGATAACCATTAAAACAGTTTGGTTAGAAATGGGTAATTTTTAATTTGGGTCATTACAAATGAGGTGGGATTGGACTTGGACGTGCACAATAATTAAATCCATTTTTCTATTTGAGAAATAATTGATGTATTCAACATTTCAACATGATTACATAATTATATTACATTGTCTTAATAATAATAATCTTTATTTAATAAACAAACTTAGTAACTTAAGAGGTGTATGCATTCGGAACACTTTGGATGACTTTGACCATTTCATATATCAATATTTTCTAAACACTTGTAAATAAATTAAGCCATTATACTTTAAACCAGATCAGTCGTTCAGTTGCAAAGTCAAATAAAATAATGATGACCTTTATGTATTTTGATGTTGAATTACACGGTGCGTTTGTTTAATCAGGCTGGAAGATACGATTCAAGTAGCATTCTTGATGGAGATGGTGAGTGGATCTCAACTTGAAGATACATAAACTTCCATTGCTTGTCCTTTTTGTCTTTAAACATCTCAGTGAAAACTTTGCCAGGTCCATGTGGCCCCCTGATATAAAAATTAGCCTACAAATAACCAATCATTAAATAAATTTGAAAAATCATGTACATCCGTATTGCAGCTCAATGCACACGACTTTTACTTTAATATTTCCAAAAGTACATTCTAATTATCCTCCAAGTAGTTTTAAACAGATGTATTTTCCTAAGCATAATTATATGGGCTTAAAAGGAATTAAGAGGAGTAACCTCAACATGCTCGACACCTTCATCGTCCTTCCAAACTCTATTAGGGATTCGTTGGCGTGCGGCTCGGTTTCTGCTTTCTTGACCGTATCCAGTGATAGGTGAGCCAATCCTGACCCTTACCTGATACCCATGAAAAATATTACAATAAATAATAAAATATGTTTATGCATTTCTGATTAAAAAAGCTATATTGACTAAGAGCCATATATAAAATGCAAATTTATAAAACAGTGAGTTCAGACAATGAAGAAACCTGAATATCATCTTGAATCCTGCGCAGAGCCTTGTAAAACCTTGTACCTTTAAAAAAAAGAAAAATCAGCAAATTACAGAAGAAAAGATTAAAAAAATTTACAAAATATATGCTACCAAGTCTTACTCTTTTGGTTCAAATATAAGTTCTTTAAAGACACCATATCCTGCAGCAGCAGCAATTCCAAGTCCTAACAGGATAACAACACTATAGGAAGCTCCTTCTGTAAATGTCATGGCTTATCTGGTATATTGTAAGTGGGTGCATCAAATGGATCTTCAACAGTAGTAACTTCTTTCTTACTCTACAAATTAAGAGGAAAATAAAATAAATGTTTCCAACCCTGGCTTGAAAGAATGTGATAACAAACAGTTGTAATAAACATGTTCTTATTAAGAAGCATTATTAAAGAAACTTCTCCCATAGAACCTTGTCATATGTTCAACGATCTACTATCTTTATAACTACGGGTAGAAAGAGGTATACACACACACAGAGAGAGATACATACACACGCATATCAGCCTCAAATAAACAAACAAACAAACAACGTAATCAAGTTGCAAATCAATACATGTTGTAGCAAATATATATAAGTCTGGATAAAAGTTTAAATCCGGCCGAAATCCACCCGAAATCCATACCTGACCGAAATCCGGCCGGGCCGGCAGCGCCCAGAAGCCACCGCCAGCGGCGGCGCTAACGACGGTGGCTGAAGGGATGTTATCCTCCTTCCCGCCTCCTCAAGCCCGTCGTCCTCAAGCCGAAGGCGTTTCCCGAGGATAAACGGCGCCGAAGATATCAACTGCTGGTGGTGTTGCGATGGCGACTTCTGATCCCCCGGCGCGTAGGTGTTGGTAGCAGGAGGTGGGGCATCCGATGAGGTATACGGGGAAGATGAAGACACCATGAAGATTGAACATTGGTGGTGTATTGTTACCTGGGTGAGGAAAGGGGAAGATGATGAGGAGATTGCAGACAGCGAGGAGGAGGTGGAGGAGGGCGAGGCCGATGAAGAGGAGGAAGAGGGAGCACTGGTTGCACTGCGGATCCGATTCCGGCGAGTCATGAACCTCCGATTGGGTCCGATGGAGGAGGCGGAGGTCGCAGGGGGGCGATGGTGGTGATGTCTGATGGTGAGTGGGGTTGAAGAAGATAAGATATCGTGAATAGTACTATTCATGGTGAATAGTACTATTCATGCCGTCAAATCAAATTTGCAAAATTCATATTATAGAATTGTTATGATCTATACTATATAATAAATTAAGGTTTGGAAACGTCACGTGTAATCTTTTTAGACCTTCTCATGTTATTTGAGCATTTTCATATATTTCTCTCTCTTATTAAAATTTCTATAATTAATTGCTATAAATCAATTTTTGTGAACGTCATGTTAGTAGTTAGAGCATTCACACCCATTTTTTAAGAATTTATGAGTGTAATCCTTATATTATATGGGAGTAAATATCGCTTTTGGTCCTTGTGGTTTGGGCATTTGTCATATCATGCCCTTTTGTTTGATTTTTGTAACGATTTTGATTCTTAGCACTAACTCTGTTAGTTTTGTCTGTTAAGTGCAAGGGTATTTTTGTCCTTTTATACCCAAGGGACTGTTTGTGTAAATTAGTAAAGATTAATTAATAATTGAGGGTTCTTTGTATAAGTAAAATTAAGATCTTTAAAATGTAGCCTGGTCGCTCATCCAACCCACCTCTGGTTTTCTTCCTCATCATCGAGAACCATTAGTAAAAACAATTTAAACAAATCGACTTATGTTGATAAGATTTTTAACCTTAATGATCCAAAAGTCTTATTGTGGTTTCTTAAAATCAACACGAGTGAAGAAAAATCCCCTTTTGAGCACTGGTAACCATTAAAATGAAAACCATCAAACTTAATATGACCTCATTTTCGCATCGTTGATCATTAAACTTAAACACGAAGAAACCAATATAGATTCTGAGTGTTTTTTTTGGAGGTGGGAAGTTATATTCTTGATTTGCAAGTATGGCGGTATAAGGGTGCTTAGGTCTAGGGTTTTAAGTGGGGGTAGAAATTATGTTCATTTGGACTTTAAGACTATAAAAAGGGTGGAGATAGAGTGGGTTTGGGTCTGGGGTTTTCTGACAGGGGATCTGGTTAGAGAAGACAGCCGAAGGGTGGTGTAACACCCGGTTATTATCTATTTTGAAGCCGACGAAGGAAGGAAAGAAATAAAGTCCAAAGACGAGGGACCAAACTCGTCAACGCGAGAAAGTTGGGTGAGTGGTAGTATTTGAAGGGAAAGGCCAGCCCTTTACCCTCTCCCCACACTCATATATCAGCCAAACAGAGAAGAGAAGAGAGAAAGGAAGAAAAGTTGGCTCGAGTGAGCAAAATCATCGTGTAGCAAGCCATATCGAAGCTCTTCTCGTTGTGGTCGTTTGTGTGAGTTCTAGGACCCATCCTTTACACTTCTTAGAATGATTTGGGGCTGGAAACCATCTAAAAAATCAGGTTTTGAGTGTGTTTGTGTGTGACCCGTATGCGTATGTGTATGTGTGTGTTGATGCGTTTGAGCCTTGTTTGTGAGCTTGTGTGCTTGAATGGTGTTATGGTATGCATTCCTAAGGTTTAGGATGGTCGATTTAGGCTTAGAATAGGCATAGATGAGCTTGGAGGTTGAAAATGGCGGTTTGAGGTCGGGATGAACTGCACTTTGCATCGGTTAGGGCTAGGCGACCGACTGGAGGCTATACGGCCGACTGGGGCCGATTGGGGTTCAGTCCCACGATTGAGGTTCAGTCGCACGACTAGGGGTCCATTCGCATGGGGAGTCATGCGACTGAGAGCCCAGTCGCTTAGGTACTCATCCGTATGAGGTCCTTTCGCATAAGGTCCATCCGCACAGTGTCCATTCGCACGATTGGGTGTTCATTCGCACAGTGTTCATTCGCATTGGCCCAATCGCATGATGTTCAGTCGCATGGGGGCCATGCGACTGAAGGGTGTCCATACGCTAAAATAGGGCTGTTGTACCCGGGGGAGCATAGTAAAAGTACTATTTTCGGGGGAAAGTGCAGAGGTGAGTTCTGACGTGGAAGTTCCCTTAGGTACATGTAAGATGACCTTTGGAGGCCTTAGAGGGTATGTAAGGCATGATGATGATGTTGCATGTTTATGCATGATGTACGTTAAGTATGTATGATGATACTCTGTATGATGATGCTATAGTGTATGTTGAAGTTTCTATTTATGACATATGTTCATCTTTCCATGGCTTTACGTGTATGTTAATGAATGAAACGAAAGTATTATGTAACGTAAAGTGAACGATAAGAAAAAGTGAGACATGATGAATGCATGCATTAATGAATCATGAAAGTAATGAAAACTTGCGAGCATTGGATATCAGGACACGCCAATTAAGGTGTTAGCCCAACAGTGTGGGGGGGTTCGCTACCTCGGGAAGATGCACATCGGGGTCTTTCTTTATGATCAACCATTATTATAGAACCTCTACCGCTTACCCCTAGTACTACGGCACCACGTTTAGCTATCTCTTTATAGACTTCGGCCCAGTAGCTAAATAGTTTGGGGGTGTAGCATATGGTATTGGTACGGAAGATATCTAGTGCGCAAGAAAAGATGTAATGATGAATGAATGAATAGAGAAGATAATAATGAGATTATCTACGTGTACGTATGATGTATGATCGCATAAAAGTAAAGAACGGTTTTAACAAAAGAAAAATATGTTTTATTATAAAACTAGGACTCACTCAGCAACGCTGACTTTGATGTGTTTCCAGTTGGCAGGTAATGATTGCTGAGGATGGCGCGAGGTGGCTACTCAGCTCTTTTGGGATGGCATCCATTTATTTAATGCTTTTGTGATGTAATGCAACAATGTATTTTGTAACTAATTGACGATGTATTATTTGGCAAAAGTCTTTATAATGAAATGAGATGCCATTTTGTTCGATTCTGCTGCGATGTTTTAATAATAGTACGTTTTATGTACGATGAATGACCAGCTGTAAGCGTCCACGGAACGGGGCCTTACAAGTTGGTATCAGAGCCAAAGTTTAAGTGAAACGGGTAAATTTTCAAAATAAACTTAACTTAAACTGAGAATGGGACAAAAAGGGATGAGATGCCAATCTGAGTACTACGTGCCATCAGGTATTTTCATAATGTTACCAGTATTATGTGTGCATGTTATGTGGTTATGTGTTGCATGTTGATTTAAATACTGATGTAGTCAGGACAGGTAATGCTCGGGTATGAAGAGTAAAGTGGGTGGCTAATCACACTGGCCACTGTAATTAGGGACTTAGTATACTTGACATAAACTGAGCTGTTCCCTTGAATGACCGTGTTGCTGTTTGAATCTTTCAGTGTGCGATAGAGGATGGCCGGTGGTAGATCATCCAAAGCCTCACGTGGTGGACTTGGTGCTGCATCGCGGCCCAAAAGAGGCAGACCTAGAGTTGAGAAGGTGGTTCCTTAGGGACCCGAGACCCCTCATCCGGAGGGTGATGATGAGAGTGCAAATTTAAGGGCTTCGGTGAAAGAGGCAGTGGTTGAAGAAGTGCATCAGGTCATGCAGACAATTTTACTGTCTGTGATGACTGAAGTGCTTAAGGCAGTACGAGAAGGGGAAAGGCAAGAGAGGAACCGATCCTCGGGAGGTCGGGAACAACCGGAGCCTGAAATAGTTCTTTCGGATGATGAAGAAGAGGAGGAAGGGGAGCCTGCGCCGGAGGCGGCACGAGGCTGTAACTACGGGGCATTTCAAAGGTGTAAGCCCCCTACTTTTGATGGAAATTGCACTACTGCTGCTGCTCACCGATGGGTGAGAGAGATGGAAGCTGTATTGAACATCAGCGAGTGCCGGAGGACCAAAAGGTAAAGTTTGCTGCCCATTCTTTTGTGGACTCGGCTTTATACTGGTGGGACAACATAGTCCAAGCCGAGGGTAGCAGGGCAATTGGGAGGATGAGATGGCCTGAGCTAAAGAAGTTAGTTATTGAGGAGTTCTGTCCTCACCGAGAAATGGATAAAGTTGAGAGGGAGTTCCTGCAGCTGGAGGCGGGAACCATGACACATCAACAGTACACCGTGAATTTCAACGAGATGGCACGTCTCGTGCCAGATCAGGTGACGCCTCTGTCTTGGAAGATCAAGAGGTACATTCAGGGCTTACCGGTGGATGTTCGCAGGCATATGATCGTCGCCCGGCCAAGCACGTTTAGGCCGATGGTCGATTTGGCAGGGAGGCTATATGATGAGCGAGAGGTGGTGGTGACTGAAGCGAACAGGAAGGGTGGTGGTGATCGGAACTGGAACGGGAAAAGGTTCGGTCGGGGTGATGTCTCGACGGGTAACAAAAAGGCACGGGTGGATGACCGCCGTGTAACCACATCAACTGCGGGGTCGAGGAGGTGTGGCAAGTGTGGAAGGGAGCATGCGGGGGAATGTAGGTTGGGATTGAACGTGTGCTTCAAATATGGGAAGACGGGGCACATCGCAAAGGATTGGCTTACGGGCAAATGTTTTAACTGTGGGGAAAGTGGTCATATGAGTAAAGATTGTAAGAAGCCAAGAGCCGAGGGTTCCGGGGTGAAGAAAGCCGAAGGAGAATGACTGAGGGCAAGCGCCAGGGCATTCACTATGACATAGGAGGAAGTTAGGACGGACCCTGATGTTGTGTCCGGTATGTTTCTGAACCAAACTTTAGCTTCTGTGTTATTCGATTCGGGTGCCAGTAAAAGTTTTATTTCTGCTGCTTTCTGTGCTAAACTGCCTGTTACTAGTAGATGTGTGGACGTGCCTTTTGATGTAGAAACTACTATAGGTAAGTCTACCAGGATTTCTGAGATAATACAGAACTGTGATGTGGAATTAGAAGGTCATAGGTTTCCTGTTCGACCG
Organism: Flaveria linearis; assembly: GCA_024085815.1. Taxonomy (NCBI): domain Eukaryota; kingdom Viridiplantae; phylum Streptophyta; class Magnoliopsida; order Asterales; family Asteraceae; genus Flaveria; species Flaveria linearis. Next base: position 13,701,971 of record CM044006.1, read on the forward strand.
TTCGTGATGACCTTAGGTGGTTTCGATTTGGTTCTTGGGATGGATTGGTTGGCGGACTTCGAGGCGAATATAGTGTGTCGAAAGAAGATGATTCGTTTGATAGCGCCTGACGGGAGTTCAGTAACTATTTATGGGGATCGGGTCACGATGATCCCGAAAGTAATCTCAATGGCGGTGGTGGGAAAGTGTATGAGGCGTGGATGTGGCGCCTACTTGTGTTATGTAAAGGATGTGGAAACGCCAACACCACAACTATCCGGTATTCCGTTTGTGTGTGTCTTTCTAGACGTGCTCCCAGAATACTTATCAGGAGTGCCACCTGACCGAGAGATCGAGTTTCAGATCGACCTAATACCAGGTGCCCAACCAGTTGCCAAGGCACCGTATCGGTTGGCTCCGAGAGAGATGAAAGAATTGATGGAGCAGTTGCAAGAGCTACTCGATAAGGGGTTTATTAGACCGAGTATCTCTCCTTGGGTGCTCCGCTCTTATTTGTAAAGAAGAAGGACGGTAGTATGAGGATGTGTATAGACTACCGGGAGCTGAACAAGTTGATAGTGAAGAATCGGTATCCGTTGCCGAGGATCGATGATTTATTTGATCAGCTTCAAGGTGCCAGTTGGTTTTCAAGGATAGATGTTCAATCGGGCTACCATCAGCTAAAGGTGAAAGAGCAGGATATTCCTAAAACAGCTTTTCGCACGCGCTACGGTCACTACGAGTTTCTTGTCATGTCTTTTGGTTTGACCAACGCGCCAGCTGCCTTTATGGATTTGATGAACCGAGTGTGCCGGCCGATGTTGGATAAATCAGTGATTGTGTTTATTGATGATATCCTGATTTATTCAAAGAGCGAGATAGAGCATGTCGGACACATTCGAGAGGTGTTGGAGACGTTGAGAAGGGAGAAACTATATGCCAAGTTCTCCAAATGCGCGTTCTGGTTACACGAAGTTCAATTCTTAGGTCACGTGGTGAATCCGGAGGGGATTATGGTGGATCTGGTAAAGGTGGAAGCAGTGATGCAATGAAAGTCTCCAAAGACGCCATCCGAGATTCGCAGTTCTTGGGTTTGGCGGGCTACTACAGAAGATTCATCCAAGACTTTTCCAAGATCGCTTATCCACTAACCAAGTTGACCTGGAAAGATGTAAAGTTTGTGTGGGGTCAAGCTCAGGAGAAGGCATTTGAAGAATTGAAGGCGAGGTTAACCCAAGCTCCTGTATTGCTATTACCCGATGGAAGTGAAGATCTGGTGGTTTATTCTGATGCTTCATACTCAAGGTTGGGATGTGCGTTAATGCAGAAAGGAAAAGTTATAGCCTACGCATCCTGATAGCTAAAGGTTCATGAGGTTAACTATCCTACTCATGACCTGGAGCTAGCGGTCTTGGTCTTTGCACTAAGATTTGGAGGCACTATCTGTACGGAATGAAGTGCACCATTTTCACTGACAACAAGAGCTTGAAGTACTTCTTCGAGCAGAAGGACTTGAACATGAGGCAGAGAAGATGGTTGGAGCTCATAAAGGACTACAATTGTGAGATCCACTACCATCCGGGCAAAGCCAATGTGGTGGCGGACGCCCTTAGCCGAAAAGAGAGACCCGAGCCGATTCGGGTGAAAGCATATCAGCTAATCATGACCTCTATTATGATGAAACAAGTCAAAGAGTTTCAAGACGAGGCCTTGAAAGAAGATCGTCTTAACTTTGAAAGGATGAGAGGTCTAATTGTGGAATTGGGTGAAAACACACAAGGTGTTAAAACCCGATTCGGGAGAATGTGGATTCCTCCTTTTGGGGATCTACACATGAAGATTATGGATGAAGCTCATAAGACTCAATACTCTATTCATCCCGATGCTACGAAGATGTATCAAGACATGAAGAAAGATTATTGGTGGCCGGGTATGAAGCGTGACGTAGTGGAGTTTGTGAGTAAGTGCCTTACTTGCTTGCAAGTGAAGGCCGAGCATCAAAAGCCGTATGGAAAGATCCAACCTTTGGATATACCGGAATGGAAGTAGGAGCACATTACCATGGATTTCATTACGAAGCTGCCGCGTACTCCAAAAGGGTATGATGCTATATGGGTGATTGTTGACCGCTTGACGAAGAGTGCTCACTTCCTACCGATTCGCGAGACATACTCATCCGAGAGGTTGGTGGATCTTTTCATCAAGGAAATTGTAACTCATCATGGTGTGCCGGTGTCTATTGTATCTGATCGTGACACCCGATTTACCTCCAAATTCTGGAAGAAATTCCACGACTCCATGGGAACGAGGTTGCGTATTAGCACGGCTTATCATCCCCAAATTGATGGTCAGTCAGAAAGGACCATTCAGACACTAGAAGACATGCTTCGGGCATGTGTGATTGATTTTGGGGGAAGTTGGGATGACCACCTACCGTTAGCCGAGTTCTCGTACAACAACAGCTATCATGCCAGCATTGGTATGCCACCCTATAAGATGCTATACGGTAGGAGATGCAGAACACCCGTTTGTTGGGGTGATATTGGTCAGAAGGAATTGGCGAGCGTCGAGATAATCGAGGCTACGACGGGGAAGCTTGAGAAGATCAAAGCCTTCATGAAGACAGCCAAAGATAGGCAGAAGTCGTACGCCGACAAACGACGCAGACCGATTGAGTTCCAGGTGGGTGACCGGGTTATGTTGACGGTCTCACCGTGGAAGGGTATCATTCGATTCAGGAAGCGGGGCAAGTTGAGCCTGAGGTACATAGGCCCTTTCCGAATCATTGCCCGAGTAGGAGAGGTGGCCTATAGACTGGAGTTACCGGATGAGTTAAGTGTAATTCACCCGACATTCCATGTATCTCATCTGAGGAAATGCCTGGCAGATAAAGACATGGTTGTTCCATTGGAGGATATCAAAGTAGATGAACGGCTCAATTATATGGAGCAACCAGTGGCAATCATCGATCGAAAAGAAAAGAGGCTGAGAAATAAAGTGGTTCCTCTTGTGCGTGTACAGTGGACGCACGATGAAAGGATCTAAGCATCTAGTTTGATCAATTAGATTGGATTTGCAGCGGAATAGCGTACGAATTAGAACAAATTATAGCAAGAACACACAAGATATATCAATGAAACAGTATGGTTATAGAGAGAGAGAGAATTTCTACCAAAAGGTATATATTCATTCAACACATGCTTCAGCACCTTTATAATTAGGCCATCTTTTCTTTTATAGGAAAGATGACGTCAGCTGATGTCACTTGACAGTGACATCTAACCGTTATTACAACAAACTACTAAAAGTAGACTAAACTACTGAAGATGTCTAACAGCTGACATCTTCTTACAAAAGACAAAGTGTAAACTACTACAACTACTGAAAAGAAACTACTGAAACTACAACATCTAAAGAACATGCTCTTCAGACGTTTTACAAAGTACTGAAACATAAAAGTAAACTACTAAAAAGGAAAACCATCACAACAACTGAAGAATACTTCTTCAGCTGTTGTGACAACCTTTGAAGTCTTCAGTACTTGAACTTTGAACTTCAACTGTTATCATCAGCTGATGTCTTCATCTGATGTCTTTAGTTGTTGTCTTCAGTCTTTGTACTTCAGCTGATGTCTTCAGACTTTGTACATCAGCTGATATCTTTATCTTTGTACTTCAGCTAATGAAGTCTTCAGTTGTTGTCATCATCAACTGATAAAGTCTTCAGCAGTTATTGTGATGTCTGTGGGACTTAAAGGTTTTTCTGATCTGGCTCATTGGTTCTTTTGGTCCAACAAACTCCCCCTGAACCAATGCATCCAAAACCTTTAAGCTTATTTGATGTCCCACTTATTTGGCAGAAAGATTGGTCTTTGTCTTCTGGATCAGCTTAGAAATAACCCAGATCAGCACAGGCCTGGGAAGAGGTTTCAAAAAAATATGATTATCAAAGGATGGATGGGAACTCTGTCTTGGGGACCTGGACACAGAGCTATTACCCCATCCATGAAACCTACTTCCCAACTATGAGTCTGTAAGACTCTCTTGTGTAGGCCTCAAGGAAGACTATTTGTTCCTCCATGGTGAGCTCTTTTGCTTCTCCCTCAAAGAGTGACTCCGGCCCATAATACTCAGATAGGTATTTGACCTGTTTCCCATTCTTGAGCTCCACAGTTGTTATAACTCTGTAAGCAAATTGATCAGGGTGATTACCCTCTAGGAACAACTGGAGCTCATTCTTCCTAACTTTCTCAAGCCTCTTATACACTAACCCCTTTTTAACCACTCTATTCTCCAGCATCTTTTGTGGGGGCAGATTAGCTTTATAGGCTTTCTTGAAGTCATCAAGGATCTCCCAGGGTGATATTACAATGACGAATGTGATCACTTCATCTACGATCTTCTTTACTTGGCCCTTGTATCTTTGTGGAATGTCTTTCTTATGAATCCTATGAGACACCCTAGGATCAGGCCAAATCCTCACTCTCTCTTTTTGATATTGAAATGTTTGTCTGAGAGTGTATAGTCTCTGAGCATGTTTCTTCATGTTTATAATTGATAAAGTAGCAGCATAAGCTTTGTCAACCCTCTTCAATAATTCCTCATCATGCTGTTTGTGAAGCTCTTCTTCTTCTAGCTTCACTTTAACAATTTGCCTTTGGATCTCAGGATTAATTATTGAAGGGTGACTTTTGGCCATCGGCAATGGAATGACAGCTGAAATTAGCAGCCTATCCTCATCTTCATCATCATCTTCTTCTTCTTCTTCAAGCCTCAACACCCTTCTCTTCCTCTTTTGGGGTGTATCAGCGGCTATTGGTTTTGTGGGAAAGGGAGTTGGTTTTGTGGGTTTTAATGTGGATTGATTTGGTGTGGGAGATTGGGCAGGCTGTTCTAGCAGTTTGGATGTGAGTGAGGTTTTGGTGTGCTTGGCTAGTTCAGTCCTGCTCCCAGCACCAGCTTCACTTAGGGCTTCTATGATCAGCCCCTTGGTGAATGCCTCAGACGAACAGATCTTGGTGGTTATTGCCAAGATGATGTCCCTGGACCATGATTTGACTTCCAGGACTGATCACCCCAGATACTTCGAAATGAATCTGGCCATAGCTTCTAATCTCTCCTTTTCTTGTTCACTATGACCAGACCATCGGCTTTCAATCTTTTGTACTTCGAATTTCCTTATCTCAGTATCTAGCTCAGCAGTGTCAAATCCTTGCCTAAACAGCTGATCAATGATTTTATCCATTGACCTGCTGTGTTGGGCATCAGCTTCCTTGACTAGGACTGCTATCTCCTTTTCCTTCTCCTTTTCTCCACCCTTCTTCTTTTTATATGTGACATGAAAGTCTTTTTCACTTTCAGTCACTTTTTCCTTTTCTTTTCCCTTCTCACTCTCCTTCTCTTTCCCAGTCTCCTCTACCATCTCCCTCTCCATTTCTACCTCCTTCTCTACTTCTTTCTCTTTCTCTTTCTCCTCCTCCATTCTCTTCCTCTTGATTGCTTTCACTGACTGAGTCTCCCCCTTTTTGGTTGCATTGGTTGCAGGGGTTTGACTGTCAGAAAGCTTTTTAGCCACAACATCATCCACCAGGGTTTGTATGTTGGAGGCAAGTCTCTCATCAAGGGTTTTATTCACTATGTCAGTGATGATGGGTGTGATAAGAGGCAGGGAATTCTGAAAGATAGCAACCATTTGCTCAGGGGGGTTCTGTCCTTGAGAAATAGTGCTGGAAGCAAGGGCTGGTGGCTGAGATTTTGGGAGTGGCTCTGTGTTTGGGTGACCTTCAGAGGAAGGTGCCATATGTTGGTGAATGGTGGGAGATGGACTTGATTCTTGATTCATTTTGGCAAGTAGCTCTTTGAGTCTACTCACCTCATCCTCAAGTATAGTGTTTTGGGCTAGAACATCATAAAAGAAGCCCAGGTCATCATCAGTGTTAGCTGAATCACCTGACCTCCTGATTAGATCAGGATGTACATGTGCTGAGTGTGGCTCAGTAATCACATGTGCCCCTTTGTCTTGGAACTGGGGACTTCCTGCCTCAGGAGAGGATCCTTCATTGGCAGTTGCCTTTGGTGAGGACTTAGAGATGGTACCAGCTGCATCCTGTTCATGTGCTGAATCAGGAAGAGTGCTAGCCTCACCAAATGTTCTTATCTCCTTTGCCACACTAGAAGATAGAACATAATCCCTATGCTGGGGGTTCTCAACAACACTTGGTTCCTCCCTCTCATTGGTTGGGGTTTTCCCAGTTGTGATAGGTTCTTGGGAAGAGGGTGGAGTGTTGAGCTGAGTCAGTACTTCTGCTATGATAAAAGTGGGGCTTTTTGGGGTGGTTGTAGTGGGAGATGGGGGTGAATCTGTTTGCACCTGGGGAGAGTGGTGCTCTTCAATGGTAACCTTCTCAAGTGAGAAAGGTTCCAGAGGTGTGGCTGCCCCGAAAGTGGTTGCTTCAGGCTCCTGTTGAGAGGATGCCTGAGCAGTTGAAGCTGGTAGAGTCCTGGTAACTACTGGGGGATTAAGACCAGTAGCTACTTCCTGCCTTTGTTGTGCAGGGGCATCCTCAGGGGACTCAACTCCCTGAGTAGCCTTTTTGGGCTTTTTGGTTTTGGGTTTGGTGGGGACTTTGGATTTAGAGGTGGAGGCTGTGAGTTCCCGCTGCTTGGGTTTTAGCAGCTTGGCAGCCTGTTTGAGGTGTTGGTCTAAGTTATGACTGGAGTATACTTCAGGCAATACTGCCGGAGCAGGGACTCCAAGGCCAACAAGTCCCTCAGCTTGAAGCTGGCTTTCTATGATGGCCATGATAAACCATGGATATAATATCCATCGGTTAGCCAAAGGTTTCACAGCCATATCTTTTAATTCTAAAAATATTATTTCAGAAAAGTTAAGATTTTGTTGCTCAAGGATAGAAAACAATACATGTTGCCACCTGGATGACATTTGATCCCATGAGGAAGTTTTAGGGGCAAGACAGACATTGACCATGTGAAAGATCAATCGTTCAGCATCATGGAAGTGCTTCTTGAGGATGGTAGAAGTACTAAGGTCACCCTGGTATCCATGGTGGGCAAAAGATAGATCGGTTGTGCCCTTTGGATACTCAGTGATGAAGTTGGCATCATCCAAATTTAGGGTTTGGCGAATGATTGCAGAAGTGATGACCACCTTTTGGTTGTTGACGAACGACTGGAGAGAGACCTCAGTGTAATTCTCCCCAGTGGTAAGGGTAACGTTCGTCCAGAACTGGTTTAGGGATTCGGCATAGATGGTAGGATTAAGAAGAAAGGCCATTTTGTATGGAGAATGGACCATTAGATCAATGGCATTATCAAACTTGGTCCAAAAGGGTGATCTGGTAAGGTAGGCAACACAGTTGTGTCTTGGTTTGAGCTGCATGGTCGCCATTAATGTGAGGAGAGAGGTTTCAGAGTTTTTAAACGTTAGGTTTGTGAGAGAATGAAAAACTTTGAAGTTAGGGTTAGGTATTTATAGGGTATGGGTATGAAATGGCTGAAAGAAAATGACCGAAGGTTTTGGTGTTAGTCATCAGTCGTTTTAAACGACTGATGACATGGTGTTAACCTTCAGAGGTTGTAAACAACTGAAGACTTGGTATTAGTCATCAGTAGTTATAAACTACTGAAGACATGGTTTTGGCTTCAGTTGTTATAAACGTCTGAGGACTTGGTGTTAGTCATCAGTAGTTAAAACTACTGAAGACATGGTTTTGTCCTTCAGATGTTGTAAACAACTGAGGACTTGGTCTTAGTCATCAATAGTTATAAACTACTGAAGACATGGTTTTGTCCTTCAATTGTTTTAAAATGAAACATTAGTTGTTTGAATCAGCTAAAGAGTAAAGTTACTCATCAGCTGTTGTCATCAATTCAGTTGTTTCATTCTGACCTCAACACTTACTCATCAGACTTTGTCTGATTTTTTTAGACGTTTCATTGGTCATCAGCTCTTGTGAATATTTATTCTTCAGAGCTTGTGAACAAATGTTGTCTTCAGTACTTATGTGTAAGATTACACATCTGTACTTATGGACAAACTTTGTTCTTTAGTACTTATTTGGTAGAAATAAACATCAGTAGTTATAACCACATTAGTAGTTGTAACTTCATCAGTTCTTTTCAACAAATAATGTACTTCAGTACTTTGAAGTATTTTAGCCTTCAGTAGTTATAACACATCAGTAGATATGAAAAATACTGAAGACAAATAACTCATCAGTACTTACTTTTGACTTTTGTAAACTAATGCTCATCAGTACTTATGACCTGAGAGTATCAGTATTAGTCAATTATTCCAGCTGTAGCATACCAAGCCTTAGTACCAGATTTTGAAAAGTTACACTGTCTAAAGGCTTAGCAAAGATATCTGCAAGCTCATCAGCACTAGGAACAAACTTTGGATCAATCGGACCTTTTTCATAACAATCCCTAATAAAATGATGTCTGATCTCAATATGTTTGGTCCTAGTATGCTGGACTGGATTCTTAACAATACAAAGAGCTGAAGCACTATCCATGAGTAATGGTGTCTTAGTCTCTGTAATGCCATAATCCAATAATTGATTCTGAATCCAGAGTACCTGAGATGTACAACTTGCAGCAGCAATGTACTCTGCTTCAGCAGTTGATGTAGCAATTGAAGTTTGTTTCTTACTCTGCCAAGAAACTAAACAATTACCTAGAAATTGGCATCCACCAGAAGTGGATTTTCTGGTGACTTTGCACCCTGCATAGTCACTATCTGAGAAAGTAACTAATTTGCAAGAGTGCCCAGAGGAATACCAAAGTCCTAGAGATTGAGTACCTTGCAAGTATCTAAAGATCCTTTTGACTGCAATCAAATGGGATTCTTTAGGTGCAGCCTGAAATCTAGCACAGACACATGTAGCAAACATAATGTCTGGTCTAGAAGCTGTAAGGTACATCAAGGACCCAATCATACATCTGTAAAGGGTTTCATCAACAGCTTTACCTTTCTGATCAACATCCAGTTGTGTGGTGCTGCTCATGGGAGTAGAATAGGGCTTACAGTTTTGTAAATCAAACTTATTCAAAAGATCTTTTGTATATTTGGCCTTATGAATGAAGGTTCCATCAGTCCTTTGTTTGATTTGCAAACCCAGAAAGAACTGTAATTCTCCCATGGCACTCATTTCAAACTTCTTTTGCATTATCTTTGTAAATTCATCACACAACTGCGGATCAGAGGATGCAAAAATAATATCATCAACATAAATTTGAACAAGTAGCTTATGCTGCCCTACTTTCTTAATGAATAAAGTTTTATCTATGGAGCCTCTAGTGAAATTATTTTGAAAAAGAAAGACAATATTTCATACCAGGCTCTAGGAGCTTGTTTCAACTCATATAGAGCCTTATCAAGCTTATACACCCAATCTGGATGTTTATTATCCTCAAAACCTGGTGGTTGACACACATAAACCTCCTCTTTTATTTTACCATATAAAAATGCACTTTTGACATCCATTTGAAAAATTTTAAAATTATGACAAGCAGCATAAACTAAGAACAATCTAATTGCCTCCAGTCTGGCTACAGGGACAAAGGTTTCATCATAATCAATACCTTCTTCTTGTGCAAACCCCTGTACAACCAGTCAGGCCTTGTTCTTAACAATTTGGCCCTTTTCATCTGTTTTATTCCTAAACACCCATTTAGTGTCAATTGCACACTTACCATGGGTAAAGGAACAAGCTCCCACACTTGCTGCTTTTTGAACTGAAGAAGCTCAAGCTGCATTGCTTCAACCCATCCATTGTCTCTTAATACAACATGATAGTTCTTTGGCTCTTGCTGACTGATGAAGAGAGCATAAAAGCAGAATTTGGACAATTGACTTCTGGTTGAGACTCCAGTATTGATATCACCAATGATTTGAGACACTGGGTGATCCTTTAGCTCTTGATAAACAATAAGGTCTGTGCAAGTGTTTGTAGGAGATTCAGCAGCAACAGATGTTGATGAAGATTCTTGAAACCATATAGGAGATTGCAGGATCGATTATGGGTCACTCAACAGATGGTTTTTCTCTCAAACTCACCTAGAATCAACACTCAGCAAAAAGTCTTATAAAGAGTTGATCACAATATAACAAGTAACTGTAAGTAAATGAACACAGGATATAAATTTTCAAGGTACTTTTATATATTGCTTCTCAACTCAAAGGATTACAAGACTCTTGGACTCAAAATCTCTTGTGTAATGAGTTACACAGAGAAGATATATATAATACTACCTAGAGCCGGATATACTTTGATACCAGCTGGACACCTCTAACCTTACATCTATACTACAAGACTCTAGGTGAGGTCTTTCAGACATTTTGCCTGAGAGTTGGTAGTCAGGACATGTCCCTGACTTACCTTTTGTCACCAACTAAAGTTGGTAACATGTACTATCATAAAAAGGTGAACAGTAGAATAAAGTATGGTCAACAACATGGCTCTTTAGGAAGATGCCATGTTGTATCAGAGGTCTGCAGCGGACTGTCAGGGACCATACTTTTATCTGCTGGTCATAGCAATGTCTTCCGAAGGATAAAGTACTTCGGAAGAATAACTTCTTCCGAAGCCACTTATACTTCGGAAGACTGCTTCTTCCGAGGCTTGGAGTCTTCTTTGTCTTCGAAAGCAGACTTTGTCTTCAGCTCTTTCATTAGACTTTGTCTTCGGAAGCAGACTTTGTCTTCAGCTCTTTCATCAGACTTTGTCTTCGGAAGCTCAGACTTTGTGTTTAGCTCTTTCATCAGACTTTGTCTTCGGAAGCTCAGACTTTGTCTTTCGGAAGATAGTCTTCAGCTGTTGTTCTTCAGACTCTCGGAAGATCTCATGCTTAGCTTCGAAAGCCCTTGAATGTAGCATCAAAATGACTATGTGAAGTGGTTTTGGTTGCACCATCCTTATCATGACCCAACAAACTCCCCCTAGGCTGATGCTACCAAAACTTCACTTCCCTCTTCTTCTCAAAACTCTCAGCACCAATGAAAGTAAGTGTTTATCAGTGTCTGCATTCTTTCCAGATGTGGTGCTGAGGAGTTTGTACAAATCCTTGGTAGACAGAACCTCTACTCTGTCACCTTGGATTATGTGTACCCTTTGTTGTGGCCCTCTGAAAAGAGTTAGTTGATGGGAACTATAGTCATATTCCCATCTAACTATTAGTTCCAATTCAGGACCTTCCACCATCTGTAGAAAGGCTGTGCCTTTGGTGGTTGGTCTTTCCTTGTCTTCCTCTCTTTTCAACTTCAACTTTTCTTCAATCTTGGCTCTTCTGCTTAGTTCAGCCAAGTGGAGACCACTGATATGATTTTTGATGTGTGCAGCAGTCTCAGAGTTAGAGGGATTGGAGATTGGCTTCTCTGCAAGCTCAGCAAGATCAAATCTACTGAGATGCAGTAGAGAAGTGGCATTAAGCCTGTTGGTTTCACCATTCTCCCTTTCCACAACAAAGTTGTGAGAAGGTTCATCGAACCTCCACTGGATTATAGCATTCCTAGGTCCAGGAGATTGACTAGAAATCCTATCCTCCTTCCTTGTATCCAGTAGAGTCACCAGCCTCCTTCTTAGTCTCTTCTCCTCAGCATTGAGGGTATCGGAGTTGAGACCAAGAAGTCTTGCAGCCTGGCCCAAAGTGTCTCTAGGCAACTCAAGAAATTGGCCTAGGGTGAGGGAGCTTGAAGAGTTATCAACATAGGTGATGTTGATAAGGTCTCCCTCACAGGAGATGCTGCTCAAAGTGGTGCAGTTGATGAGCCTTGTCTTGAACTCATTTATTTCCTCAAAGGAGAGATGTTGAGGAGGCTGAGGGGATGGTCTTGGTTTTTGTTGGGTAGGCTTAGGTTTAGTGGTTTTGGGTTGTGTTTTGGGTTTTAGGATGGGTAGTTTGGGTGGTTGAGGTGATGTGGTAGGTTTAGGTTTAGTTATGGGTTCAGGGGTGAAGGTTTCATCAGTGGGTTCAGTTTTGATGGGAAATGGGATTGGTTCTTCTGGTGTGGTTGTGGTTTAGTGGTTGGCTGTGGTTTAGTGGTTGGCTGTGGTTGAGTGGCTGGGGTGAAGACCATTCCCTGTACCCTCCTGTACATCTCCTTCCTTTTTCCCAAATAGATGTCAGCTTTAATTTCACTGACTATCCACTGGAGTGTCCTTTCGGACATAGGTCCCACCTGCCTACCAGAGAAGCCATGAGCCCGTAGATAGTCTTTCATCCAGGCTTTGTCTTTGGACTTCTTGGTGGCAGTGACCCCCTTCTCTTCTTCCCTCCTCTTCTTCTCCCTCAACTTCTCCCTAGCAGCTCTTTTCCTTTCCTTCTCTATTTGATCCTGCTCTTTATTGTGGAGCAGCAGGATCATGTCATCATCATGAGGAGATAGTTCAGGAAGACTGAAGCGTCTTGAGAGTAGGAATTTAATCCTATCCTCTCTCAGCTTCAGGGCTGCTTCTCTTCGCTCTTCTTCTTCCTTCTCCAAGGCCAACCTGGCTTGTTCTTCTTGCTTTAGCCTGGTTGACCTCTCCAAAATCACCAACTCCTCTAGTGGTAGCAGGAGTATCTCCTCATTGGCAGCTCCTAAGCTGATGAGCTGGTCAATGAGTGCTGTTCTTCTCTTGGTGTTGATCTCTTCCTGATTGACTGCAGCTGCCTAGAACTAGCAGCTAGCAGTTTCTCAGCAGGAAACCTACCTTTCTTCTTGAGCTTCTCAATCCTCTCCTCCTCCTGAAGCTCTTCCGCAGTCAATTTCCTTTTGCCTTTGTCTTTGACAGAGCTTGACTATGGTGGTTCTTGGATAGAGGGTTCAGATTGAGAGAGAAGTTCAGCTGGTGTTTGGGTTGGAGGAATATCAGAAATGTTCTCCCTGCTCACCTCAGATGCTATTTCAGCAATAACATCTTTGATGGTCAGTTCCTCGGACATCTGGAATAAGCCTTCCGCAGCTTCTATTTCGGCCTCGGAAGACTTTTCTTGTTCTCCGAGGCTTCAATGTCAGCTTCGGAAGCTTCAGCCTGAGCTTCGGAAGATGAGACTGCTGCAAGTTCTGTCCCATCTGTTTTAGTTGCTGGGCCATCAGTCCCCATTTCCCCTTCGAAGTTAATCTCGGGTTCCATGTGGACCTTAGGTTGACTAACTTCTTCCACAGTGGTAGAAGGTGCAGTCAGTCTTAGAAGCTCCTCAGCCCCAAAATATATAAGTGTGGTGTCAGGGCTGGGCTGCTCTAAGGAGGATCTCAATACAAACTTTGTGAAAAGTCTGTAGAGATCATGAAGCATCTTTGAGTCAATCTCTAGGATGATTGAGATGACTCAGGTAGTGTGATGAGTTGTGAAGAAAGGATTGGGTCTGTGGTTCCTCAAGTGTTTGTCTCTGAACTTTCTCCCCCTTTTTGGTAGCATCATCTTAAGAGCTAGATGAGCTAGAGGAAGAAGTCATTGAGACCTGAACAGGTACATGCCTAACAGACCTCTCTGTCTGTTTCTCAGCTAGTTTAGCCTTGAGATTGTTAATCTCAAGTTGCTGAGTGGCAGTCCTTGATTCTAAGATCCTCACCTGTGATTTCAGGTTGGAGACCTTAGAAAGCAAGTACTGAAGTGTTAGTTGCATACTTCCCTCATCTTCATGAGAAGAATCACGGGGAGATGAGATAACATACCTAGTATGCTCAGTCTCACCACCAGATGTGGCTTCTTGGCACCCTGGATACCTTTGCTCAGAGTCATCTCTTTCAGAGATGTCAATGGGCAAAGTTGCCGTAGACTCAGTCCTAATGATGTTACCACTGTCCTGAGAGCTCAATGAGAGACTCTGAGTAGTGGCAACTGAGCCTACATGAGTCCCCTCCACATCAGTGGGACTCACCTCAGTAATTGGCTGCTGATGGGGGCTAGAGATAAGGGATCTCTCTTGGCTCTGTTGATCTGGGAGAGGGTGTTTTAGATCACCTTCATGGCCATGGAGAGATGTAATCTCTTCATCAGTACGGAGTAAAAGGTCAGTGAAAGATAGGGAAGTTAAACCTACAGACCCGGGACTTAGATCAATGTCTACAGGCATTGAGCCTATGGTGGGGCTGTCCCTAGAAGGCTGCACAGGGGAGTGTAAAGACTTACCCTGTGGGCTTAAGGCTTGAGGTTCGGGCTCTTGGGTTTGAGACTGAGGAGGCTCAAAACCCACATTGAGGTCAAATGTGAAGGATGGTGTGACCTCGGACTGAGTGGGAGCCCATGATTCCACTCTAGCCCTTTTGATTTGAACTGTGGGAGCTTGTTCAATCAGAGTAGATTAAACAAGGGTTCGTTTAGGGCGTCTCTGGTAAGTGATTCTGATAGGTAAAGAAGGTTTTGTTGGCATTGTGGTGGAGGTTGCTGGTGTGGGTTCATCACCTGTGGGGATAACAGGGATGTCACCAGGAGCTATGCGCTCAGTCATCTCTGGAGGTAGTGGAGTGTACCTTCCAGTGAAGTTGATGGAAACCTTCTTCAATGTTTTGAAGATGGTAGGTCTTACTTGTGGAACAGTAAGAGCAGCTGCACAGATAAGCTTGCTCGGTTCCAGCTCACAGTTGATTATGTGTTGAATAAATCTGGGATACATGAAGAATGTATCCCTGCTTAGATTGCCGATAAGGTTGTTCAACACAAATCGTGAGTAGTTGAAGCGTAGACCTTTCACCAACCCATGAACTAGGCATCCTAGTTCATATGGGATTTGATCCCAACCCCCTGATTTATTGGAGAGGTAGTGCAGGATAATATGCAGCAGAAACTTCCAATGGTAAGAGAAGTTAAACTTGTAGACTGCAGACCTGCTCACATCCCCTCTATATCCCATGAGGATATAGGTGCCTTCCAAGTCTTCTTTGGGGAACTCAGTAGGAGCCGCATCATCGTGAAGCTCGAGATGCTCCCTGATGAGTTGTTCTGTGATGACCAACTCTTGGCCACAAATGCGGGTTCTCAGTACTCGAACCCCATTCAGAACTGCAGTTTGACCGTTACTCCAGAATTCGGACATATGGTTGGAGTATACGGTGGGGTTAACTGTTAGTGCAGTGAGGTATGTGGATTCGGTAAGAAAGGTGATGATTTGGGTGAAGTCGGCATCTCTTGACGAATCAAGTAATGCGACTTGGTTGTGCTGAGGGTTTAGCGCCATTGAAGAGAAGGTAAGCTTGAATTTGGGTGAAATTGCAGGTTTGACAGTGAAGGGAACAATTAAGGCAGTAAATTGGTAAAGAAGATGAAATTGACCAGTGAAGATTATTTAAAAGGGGATGAATTGTGGTAGTGGCGGTAATAGGGTAACTGTTTGGGGTTACTGTGGGTGGTATGGTGGTTTATGGCGGAGAAATGATAGTGGCGGCAAAGGATAATTTTAAATAATCTGACCATCATGAACAAAATCTTTACTTTTTACAGAGTGGGGCCCAAAAGATATCCGTTACATATAAAAACCTTTACTTCCTAATGTAAAACATTTCCGAAGGTAATTTTCTTCCGAAGGCAATTTCTCTTCCGAAGCAAGTCATTGCTTCCGAAGGTAAAATTGTCTTTTGAAGGCACTTTCTCTTCCGAAGCAAGGCATTGCTTCCGAAGGTAAAGTTGCCTTTCCGAATGGAGAGTTTTATAAGCTTCGGAAGTAGATCTGATGTGAAATCAATCGCTTCTTCCGAGACCAAAAGCTCTTCCGAGAAGAAAATTTCCATTGAGAAATTTGGCTTCGGAAGATATTCAAGAATATCTTCTGAGAGTTAATTCCTCTTCGGAAGGAATTTACACTTAGAATAATTTAAAGATATTTTGTAACAGGGCTTAAATTGTATTGACACAAGACATTACACATTTAAAAAGCCTTTTCAAAAGAGGTAGTTAATCAATATTTATCATCCCAATAGCTGATATGAGATACTTAAATCTTTGTTCATCAAATGCCTTTGTGAACAAATCAGCATATTGTTCATTTGAGTCAACTTTGATTAACTTGATCAAATTCTTCTCATGAATATCTCTAATGAAATGATACCTGATATCAATGTGCTTTGTCTTGGAGTGCTTCACCGGATTCTCAGTAATGGAGATAGCACTATTGTTGTCAATATGGATAGGAGTAGTCATGAAGTTAAATCCATAGTCTAACATTTGATTTTGAATCCATAGCAGTTGAGCACAGCAGCTAGCAGCAGCAATGTATTCGGCTTCAGCAGTTGATGTAGAGACACAGGATTGTTTCTTGCATTGCCATGAGATAATCCTTCCACCAAGAAATTGACATCCTCCTGATGTTGATTTCTTGTCAATGTTGCAGCCACCATAGTCACTGTCAAAGTATCCATAGAGATTGAAATCACTATTTCTTAGATACCAGAGACCTAGTTTAGGTGCTCTTTTGAGGTATCTGAGGATTCTCTTAACAGCAGCTAGGTGAGACACCTTGGGAGCAGCCTGATATCTTGCACAAATGCATGTGGCAAACATGATATCTGGTCTACTAGCAGTGAGATACATCAGAGAACCAATGATTGCTCTATAATGATGTTGATCAGTATCCTCCCCCTCAAGGTCAGGGCAAAGATTATAGTTTCTGGGTATAGGTGTCTTGGCTGGTTTACAGTCCTTCATTTCAAATCTATCTAAGATGTCTAAGACATACTTAGATTGACTTATGAAGAACCATTCCTTCATCTGTTTCACCTGAATTCCAAGGAAAAAGTCCATTTTTCCATGGAACTCATTTCAAATTTCTGCTTCATAATGCTCTCAAAGTCCTTGCACATTAGGTTATTTGAAGAACCAAATATGATGTCATCAACATAGACTTGAACGAGCAATATGTTTTCTCCACTCTTTCTGATGAAAAGAGTCTTGTCAATGGTACCTCTGGTGTAGCCATTCTTCAGGAGAAACTGAGACAAGGTCTCATACCACAGCCTAGGTGCTTGGTTCAGCCCATATAGAGCTTTATCCAGTTTGCACACATAGTTGGGGTGTTGTGGGTCTTCAAATCCTGGAGGTTGACATACATAGATTTCCCTATCTATATCCCCATATAGAAAAGCACACTTGACATCAAGTTGGTAGACTGTGAAGTTCTTGGATGCAGTATAAGCAAGGAAGATCCTAACTGCCTCAAGTCTTGCAACAGGTGCAAAGACATTAGTATAATCAATTCCTTCCTCCTGGGTGTACCCTTGAACTACTAGTCTTGCCTTGTTCTTGATAATCAAGCCTCTATCATCTTTCTTGTTCCTGAACACCCATTTAGTGCCTATGGGTACTTGACCAGATGGTAGTGGGCATAGATTCCAGACCTTTTGTCTTTTGAATTGAAGCAGCTCCTCCTGCATCGATTCAACCCAACTACTATCCTTTAAGGCATCTTCCACCTTCCTTGGTTCCATCTGAGACAAGAAGCATGAGTACAAGCAGACATTCCCATGATGAGTTTGCCCTCTTGTTCTCACACCCTCAGAGACATTCCCTATGATGTTATCAGTTGGATGAGTGTTGTGAATCCTAAGACGAGGAATCACGTCCAATTGCAGAGATAAGTCAGGTTGGACATGTTCTGATCAGGAACCGGATCACTCTATCCAACTGTTGTTTCAAAGTCATTCAATGAGGACTGATTGAATAATTGAGAAACATCATCAATGGTTGGTTATGAAGTAGTATTAACAGTTGCCTGTTCCTTCAGAATGCTACTTCCCTCAACCTAGTGTTGTAATGGATCACCTGAAGAGCTTTGAGGTTGATCAAGTGATTCACTTGTTGAAGCTTTATTATTCCTGGAGATAGTTACACTATCAGATCTGTGAATGGTTGAAGCTTGTTGCCTTTTAGCTCTTGGAGAATTTGGAAGAGGTCTGGGAAGCTCAAATAGTTGATCTGCATCAGCATCAGCATCATCTTAAGCACCTGTTCCAGCTGAAACATTCTCACAAGATTGTTTAGAATAGTTTGGAAATAATTCTAAATCAAAGATATACTCAGGTCCATTCCCCCTAACACAAGGAGTGTGCTCATTAACAACTATATTGGATGACTCCTCAATTTGTTGATTCTTGATGTTGTATACTTTATAAGCTTTAGGGCTAGAAGAGTATCCAACAAAGATAGCATCATCCGACTTCTCAGCAAATTTTGCTAAGTTGTCCTTTGTGTTAAGTATGGTACACCTGCAGCCAAAGGACCTTAGAAAGCCAATGAACGGTGGCCTCTTGTTCCATAACTCATAAGGAGTTTTTCCATGGGGCTTAACTACAAGAACCCTGTTCTGCACATAGCATGCAGTGCTGACTGCCTCTGCCCAGAATGTTAGAGGCAGCTTTGAATCAGCTAACATGGTCCGAGCAGCCTCAATAAGTGTCCTATTCCTCCTCTCAGCAACACCGTTTTGTTGAGGAGTTCTGGGAGCACTATATTGTCTGGCAATCCCTTTTGAGTCACAGAGTGAGTCAAGAACAAAGTTCTTAAACTCAGTCCCTTGATCACTTCTAATGATCTTAACCTTGTGATCAATTTGATTTTCTATTTTAAGAATAAAAGATTTTAACGTTTCAGCAGTTTCATCTTTACTTCTTAAAAGAATACCCATGTAAATCTTGTAAAATCATCAACAATCACAAGGCAGTATGATTTCCTTCCAATGCTCATTATACTTGTGGGACCAAAGAGATCCATGTGCAATAAGTGTAATGGAGTAGTGATAGAGTTAACACATTTGGATTTATGAGATGATCTGTGTTGTTTCCCTTTCAGGCATGCAACACAGTTATCTTTGCAGAAAAATTCCTTTTTAGGCAAACCATGTACCAAGTTATTTTTAGCCAATTTATTCATTGTTTTAAAATTCATATGACACATGCGTTTATGCCATAGTGTTAACTCATCACTATCAGCTTTGGAAAGAAAGCATGATACTTCACCCATAGGAGAAGCATTGTTCATATCCAGCTTGTACATATCCCCTTTCCTGGGAGATCTAAGAAGCACCAATTCCGGAGGAATTGTCATCCCTGGTTTGAGGATAATGCACTCATGTTCTGTGAAAAGCATCTGATGCTTCTGGTCACAGAATTGAGAAACACTTAACAGATTGTGTTCAAGCTGTTTGACAAAGTGAACTTTGTCAATGTTTATTCTGCCATTGGATATACTTCCTCTGCCAGAAATATATCCTCCGGCCTTACCTCCAAATTGGACAGGCCCTCCATCATAGTTCTGGAATTGTTGAAGGAGAGATCTATTCCCTGTCATGTGCCTGGAGCATCCACTATCTACAATCCAGACATTGTTGTTCTTGTCAAATGGATGTCCCTGCACATAAGATGAGATGGTTAGTTTTGTTTGGAAGCCCAAGCCTTGCAGGTCTTGGGCTCTTCCAAAGAGAGTGACATAATTGAACCAAAGGATATGCATTGGGGTTCAATAAAGGTCGTTGAAGAAGAGGTTTGGGCTACAACATCTTCTTTGATCTTCCAATCCATCCCTTGGTTGATCTTTGAGGATGAGCTTGTTGAAGCTTTTGCAGCATGGTCTTCTTCCGAAGCTTCTTTCTTTTCAGAAGAAGCCTTCACCACCTTTTCTTCCAAACTAGTCTTCTTCTGAGAAGGTTTCAAGGGAGCCTTCTTGTTCTTCCGAACCTTAGAAGGTTTGGCTTCCGAAGCCATTTTCCCTTCGGAAGGAGTACTTCCTTCCAAAAGCAACTTGGCTTCCGAGACCAATTTTCCCTTTTTCATCATTTGGACCGTTTGAAGTGGTCCAACTGAGAAACCTTCTCTGACTCCTTCTCTTCTAGCATTATTTGCATAATGTGTGCTTGCTGGATTGTAGTAACAATCTTTAGCCATGTGGTTGTGCAGACCACACATTATGCATGCAATGCTAGCCTTCTGGGAACTTGCAGGTTGCTGTTTCTTGGATTTCTTTTCTTCATCAGCAACTTTCCCTTTCAACTTCTGATCCTTCGATAGGACAGGAGTGCTGGTACTACACTCCTTTCCTGAATCAGAAGTACCTACCACTTGAAATCCGGCAGAAATGAAGACACCCTTTTGCTTTGGGTCAATCTTAAGCTTGGACTCTGCAACCTTCTTGGCAGTCCTTCTAGCAGCTTTAGCTCTGCTTCTTCTTGCCTTGGTGGTTAGGATTTGGTCTTCACAGGTGGAGATGAGTGTATCCTCCAGTTTCACCCCTATGGTGGCCACTATTGTTGCCTCATCCTCTAGTTCCAATGGAGAAGGGTCAGCAATTGGAACCTCTTGCTCTTCAGTACCACATCTAGGTAGTCTAATAGACTCATAAGAGTGTGGTGGAGCTATTTCATTGGTTCCCAACCCTTCTTGTTTTGATAAAACATTTTGGAATGAGAGGATGATGCAAGAATAGTTTGGAAGCTTTGCTCAGCAATAGCTTGCTTCCTGGCCTGAGCCTCAGCAGTGACTAACTGGGCTTGAACTTCAGATAGTTTGGATATCAGATCTTTGATTTGAGTCTTATAGTTGGTCTTTTCATGTTTTAAAAGAGACACAGTTTTCTCTAACTCTTCAATTTTCTTTTGATAGTCAGATTCAGCTCTCTTAAAATCAGATTTTAACACATTTAAAGACTCAACCTCAGATCTGATTTCCGAAATGTAATCCTTATAAAGTTTAACTTTAGCAATACAGGCAGCAGTACAAAGATGTTCATATACCTGATTATCATCTGTTCCGGCCATGAGTGCTTGAGCGGGAGTCACATCCTGAACCATGAAGCTCCAGTCAACTTCTTGAGCCACAGCAGCTGTTTCAGTTGACTTCTCTTCATGCTTTGAAGCAGTGGGATGTGTGGAGGCCTGTGGGGTTCCTGGGTTGTTCTTGGGAGCCTTGCATTCCCTAGCAAAGTGACCAAGTTGGTTGCAGTTGTAACACTTTGCTTTGCTCTTATCAAACCCAAACCTGCTGTTGACTGGGTTTTGAGGGAATTGCCTTCCAGTTCTCTTGAAGAACTTCTTCGCTCTGTAAGTTAAAAGAGCCATCTGCTGGACAATGTCCATATACTCCACATCATCTGGACTGAAGCACTCAAGATCATCAAAGCAGTATTGAAAATCACCAGAGTGTCCACTTCCAGAGACAAAGGCACAACTATCCTGAAAGGAGTTGTGTTGAACCCTTTGAGACTTTGGAGTCTCAGGTAGAGTAATGTAGGGTCCACTGTGTGAGTTGTCAGGGTAACACAGCAACTGATGTTGTGGTTCTATGATTTCCCTTTCAACCACATGAAGGGCTGAACTCAGTTGGTTATTGGAGTGACCAGAGGAGTTCTGCATGTTCATCTCCATCTGGAATGCACTTAGGATACCATACAACTCTGTGAGAGTAAGAGTCTTAAGGTCCGAAGTTCTCTTGATTACAACACAGTAGTGTGTCCATAGTTTAGGAAGGGAAGACATGAACTTCCTAACTATGTCTCTATTCTCAAGAGCTACTCCAATAGCCACCAGAGTATCTACTATCTCAACATACCTGAAGTATTATTGAGTCAAGGTCTCACCAGCCTTGAAAGTAAAGTTCTCAAACTGCTGCTTCAAGAGATCCTTCTTGTTCTCTTGGGTTTCCTTGGATCCTTCATACATCAGCTTCAATGCTTCCCATAAATCTTTAGCAGTCTTGCACTTCTTGAAGCCTCTGTAGACGGAGTTGGGGAGAGCAGTTTGGAGAGAAGTCATAGCCCTTTGATCTAGCTCTATTCTCTTCCTATCTTCTTCTGAGTAATCATCAACATCTTGTGGAATGATGTGATGCGATTACCAGTGGCAGAAGTAGTGCTTGGTATGAAAGGACCATTGACAATGGAGTCCCACATCCTTGAATCTTGACACTTGATGAAGCCTTCCATTCTGATACACCATGTGTCAAAGTCTTCAGGGGTGATCAGTGGGGACTTGGTCATGGTACCGGTTTCTATATCAGCCTTGGAGAGAGCAGCCATTTGAGTGAGTGGTTTGTAGTGAGAAGTGAAAAACAGGTTGATTTGGATGGTAAGATCTCACAATCAAGAGCCTGGAGCTCTGATACCAATTGCAGGATCAATTATGGGTCACTCAACAGATGGTTTTTCTCTCAAACTCACTTAGAATCAACACTCAGCAAAAGTCTTATAAAGAGTTGATCACAATATAACAAGTAACTGTAAGTAAATGAACACAGCATGTAAATTTTAAAGGTACTTTTATATATTGCTTCTCAACTCAAAGGATTACAAGACTCTTGGACTCAAATCGCTTGTGTAATGAGTTACACAGAGAAGATATAATACTACCTACAGCCGAATATACTTTGATACCAGCTGGACACCTCTAACCTTACATCTATACTACAAGACTCTAGGTGAGGTCTTTCAGACATTTTGCCTGAGAGTTGGTAGTCAGGACATGTCCCTGACTTACCTTTTATCACCAACTAAAGTTGGTAACATGTACTATCATAAAAAGGTGAAGAGTAGAATAAAGTATGGTCAACAACATGGCTCTTTAGGAAGATGCCATGTTGTATCAGAGGTCTGCAGCGGACTGTCAGGGACCATACTTTTATCTGCTGGTCATAGCAATGTCTTCCGAAGGATAAAGTACTTCGGAAGAATAACTTCTTCCGAAGCCACTTATACTTGGAAGACTGCTTCTTCCGAGGCTTGGAGTCTTCTTTGTCTTCGGAAGCAGACTTTGTCTTCAGCTCTTTCATCAGACTTTGTCTTCGGAAGCAGACTTTGTCTTCGGAAGCAGACTTTGTCTTCAGCTCTTTCATCAGACTTTGTCTTCGGAAGCTCAGACTTTGTCTTTAGCTCTTTCATCAGACTTTGTCTTCGGAAGCTCAGACTTTGTCTTTAGCTCTTTCATCAGACTTTGTCTTCGGAAGCTCAGACTTTGTCTTTCGGAAGATAGTCTTCAGCTGTTGTTCTTCAGACTCTCGGAAGATCTCATGCTTAGCTTCGGAAGATCTCATGCTTAGCTTTGAAAGCCCTTGAATATAGCATCAAAATGACTATGTGAAGTGGTTTTGGTTGCACCAGCCTTATCATGACCCAACAGAGATGGCAACTCAAATAAAGTAGATGATTCAGAAATCTCATCAGCATTTGTTGTGGATGGAGCTGCCGAGGCTACAGGAGCATTAGGTTTAGATGACTCAGGCAGTTGATCACTAAACCTGAAAAGGTGAGTACTGTCAGCATCATCATCAGTACCACAAGGTGGAGAACTATTGACAGGAACAACAGCTGGAGACTGATAAGGAACATATTGCAGTATGTCCAAATCAAATAACTCCATAGGGTTTTGTTGAATCTTGTCCTTTGGAGATTCATTAAACTTCACATGCAAAGTCTCTTCAACCATCTTTGTTTTGCAGTTGAAAACTCTGTATGCCTTGCAAGTAGATGAATAACCAACAAAGTACCCTGCATCCACCTTTGATTCAAACTTCTGGAGTGGATTCTTTGTGTTAAGAATATAACAGGGACACCCAAACGCTTTAAAGAATGAAATCAAAGGGGCCAAATGATGTAGCACTTCATAAGGAGTCTTCATCAACCTCTGATTCACTAATACTCTATTTTGCACATAGCAAGCTGTGTTGATAGCTTCAGCCTAAAATGTCAATGGCAAGCCTGAATCAGCCAACATTGACCTGGCAGCTTCAACCAGTGTCCTGTTCTTTCTCACCACTACTCTATTTTGCTCAAGAGTTCTTGGAATGCTAAACTGCCACTTGATTCCCTTTGACAAGTAGAATTCATCAAGTGTGTGATTTCTAAATTCTATGCCATTGTCACTCCTTACACACTTGACGGGAAGGGAATATTGTTTCTCAACATATAACACAAAGTTCATAATAGCTTATGCAGCTTCATCTTTTGAGTGCAAGAAGAAAGTCTATACAAATCTAGAATAATCATCCACAATTACCAGACAGTATTTCTTCTTTGCCATGCTCATCACTCTGACAGGACCAAAAAGATCCATATACAATAATTGCAAGTAGGCAGTGGACTTTGGCTCTTCTATTGGAGGAAATGATGCTTTGTGTTGCTTCCCTTTTAAGCAGGCAGTGCAGTTGTCATCACATTTGAACTCCTTCATAGGCAACCCTCTTACTAAACCATGATGAATCAGCTGGTTCATGTTTTTAAGATTCACATGACCAAGCCTTCTATGCCATAGCTCAGATTCCTGAGAAGAAGCCTTGGAGAATAGGCAAGGATGGCCTTTTAAATTAATTTTCTTTGAAAGATCTAAGGCATATACTCTTCCTGTCCTGTTGGCCTTAAGGAGAGTATGTTCATCCAACACCTTGTCAATCAAACTCAGAACTTTGGATGACAAAATCCAGCAGTTCTGGCTAGTGAAGAGAGCAACATGGCCTTTATCACACATTTGACTGACACTCAAGAGGTTGTACTTGAGACTCTCCACATGGTTAATATCATGAAACCTTATTTCACCATTGGAAACAAAGCCTTTGCCGATGATGTGACCTTTTGCATCATTGCCAAAAGAGACAAATCCCTTCTTTCCTTGAGAGTAGTCATTAAGAAGAGAGCTGCTCCCTGTCATATGGATGGATCCTCCACTGTCCACATACTAGATGCTTCTTTGACATGCTAAAGAACCCTGCATTCATGACAACAAATTAGTTAGTTTTTGAGACCCAAACCTTTTTCGTTTTGGGCCTGTTCTCATCAATAGATTTAATACTAACTTGTTTGTTATGATTGATAGTCTGAGGTGGTAGAGATGGTGTAGAAAAGGATTCCTTGGGCTTGGTTTTCCTTTTCTGTGGTTTCAGCACAGGAGCATCTAATTGGTTAACTCTCCCCAATAGATGTTGAACCATCATGACAAGTTATGTCTGATAGTTTGCTAAAGCTTTCAGCTCATCAGACACATCAGCTTTTGGCTGTGATGGGTTCCTGTGTTGCACCATCTTCCTTTGAGCAACCTCAGCTGTTGCCTGAGGAACCCCTTCCTTCTTTTTGGATTTCTTTAAGGACTTTGGGGTTTCAGGATGAGATGTTGCTGGCACAAACTTGGTTTCAAACTCATCTTTTATTTTATTAATCTTCTTTTTAATGTTCCTATTTTGATTGAGTTTGGAACCCTTTCTATACCAGCAATCATCAGTAAGATGATTGAATAAGCCACATATTTCACATGGCTTCTTCTTTATATTTAGTTGATCACCTACTGAAGAAGATGAAACTACTGAAGATTTGTTTTTCAGCCGTTTTCTATCAATACTTACAGTTTTCTTCCTTTCAGTACTTGCTTTCCTGATATCTTCTTCAGTAGTTTTCAAACCCTTTCTACTTGCAGTTTTCTTCCCTTCAGTACTTGCAGTAGTTTGGGTTTGTTCTTCAGGTGTTGTAACTTGTGCTTTAGTACTTTCAGTACGTTGTGAGACAATACCTGAAATGATCAACTCTTTGATCATGTGACTGTCAGCATTTGAACCATCAGCTGTTTCAGCATTAGCTGATTGGTTTTGTGAGAAATTAATGCTGACTTCATCCTATGACTTTGGTGCTTTATCAGAAGATGAATCACATGATGAGGTGGATTGGTTATTGCTTTCCCTCTCAAATTCTACTTCTACCTTAGGAGTAAAATCTGTAGGAGGAGCAGTGTGATTATAACCAATTCCAAACTTCACATTTGAAGCTGATTGCTTGCTGAGAAGCATTTCAAAACCCTTGCATGAGGTTACCCAGTGTTCACACTCTACTTGGGTAGTTGCAAGTGTTTCTTTGAGGTCCTTATACTTCTCTAGAAGTACCTCTTCCCTAGCCTTATCATCTGTGATTTGGCATTTTAGTTTATAAATCTCATCATTTTTATCATGCAAAACAGACTCAGAATCAGCTTTTATTTTGGAAAGTGCTTGCTCTAGCTCAAGATTTTTATTAATTAAAGCTACATTTGCTTCTCTAATAGATGCAAATGTGGCTATGCATGATTCAGAACATAACTTGGCTTTGGCCTCTGAAGATACCTGTGATACCTGTGATAAAGCATTTGAAGATGAACCATCAGCAGACTCCAGGACCATGAGAGCAAGGTTTCTAAAGGCATTGTCACCACCATGTTGACCAGCACCAGGAAACAGTTGTTCATGACCAGACATATCATCTAGTAAACTGCTCCAGTCAACAAGGGTGAAAAAGCTATGTTGTTGAGGTTGAGATTGTTGATGAGATTGTGATGGTTGAGGCTCAGGAAGGGCATGTGGTTGTTGAGAAATGGGTGCTTAAACTTGGTTTGGCTGAGGCATGTAATAGCAGGGGTAAGGATATGGCATATGACTTTGAGGGACAAAATATGCAGGTGATGACTGAGCTTGTGATGGATGACCAGAACTAGTGAAATGTTGCCCTTTGTTTTGTGAGCTATTGCTTGGGAAGGTCACAAAGGGTGCAGATGAGTTAGATCTAGATGATCTACACTCTCTAGCAAAGTGTCCAAGCCTATGGCACTTGTGACACCTCAACTTGCTCTTGTCAAAACCAACTTTGGTTTTGCCAGAGAGACCTGGGAATTTCCTACCAGTTCTTTTGTAGAAATTTTGAGATTTGATATTGATCATTGCCATTTGGCTCAAAATATCCATCTCTTCCAGATCATCATCTGGAATGCCCTTCAAATCTTCCATCAAAAAGCACCAGTTATCACTGCTGCCACGTGAACTACCATCCACACTAACAAAAGCATGTTCTACATTAGTAGAGAAATAAATATGCTCATCATAGGCACTTTCTAATGCAGCATACTCTGACTCCTGACCTATCAGTGCAGTATTGCCTGATATAAAGTCATCAGCGAGCTTTCCAGATGAGGACAACTTCCTTTTCTGTTCTATCTCTCTTTCAAATGTAAGCAGTTTCCCATGAAGTTGGGTGAGAGATAGAGTGCTCAGATTTGCACTAGAGCGTAGGACAATAGTGTATGTGTCCTATCTCTTAGGCAGGGATCTGAGGAATCGGTTGTTCATCTAGCTGTTTGAATACTCTTGTTTAACCATTTTCAGCTCAGAAATCAAACATGAGAATCGCTCAAACTATTGAGTCAGAGTCTCACCCTTTCTATGAGAGAATGTCTCATATTGTTGGGCGAGGATTTCCCTAGTGTTTGCTAAGACCTCATCAGTTCCTCTAAATTGTTCCTTCAGAGCAACCCAGAGGTCATGAGCAGTTTCATGATGCATAATCCCTGAATAGATTTCATTAGGCAGTGCCATGGCCAGAATTCCATGGGCTTTAGCATCAATTTCGAACATCTTCAGATCTTCATCCGAATACTGATCAGGTTTCTTCGGAACCCTCTCATTTGTTTCCGGAGTACTCACCATATGCTTGTATGGTCCATGCACCACATATTTCCAACAACCAGCGCTGTTATATACAGGTGATGGAGCATACGTCGTTGCCATATGTTATACTCACTCCTAACAAGCATCGGAGGCTTTGTTGAGGAGCCAGTATTGTGAGGATCATTTGTTAGTGTCGCCATTGAACAAATTCAAGTAAATTCGAAGTAATTTCTGTAAATCTAGCTCAAAACCGTGTAGAACCACAAATTGAATGACCAGAAGCAGCAGAAACTCAATCTCTATAACCGATTCTTGCAAATTTGCTAATTCGATCAAACGTAGATGTCTAAAGAGCAGTTTCAATGATCAAGTGTTAAATTGATCAATGATTAACCGGCTCTGATACCATTTGAAAGGATCTAAGCATCTAGTTTGATCAATTAGATTGGATTTACAGCGGAATAGCGTATGAATTAGAACAAACTATAGCAAGAACACACAAGATATATCAATGAAACAGTATGGTTATAGAGAGAGAGTGAGAATTTCTGCCAAAAGGTATATATTCATTCAGCACACGCTTCGGCACCTTTACAATTAGGTCATCTTTCCTTTTATAGGAAAGATGACGTCAGCTGATGTCACTTGACAGTGACATCGAACCGTTATTACAACAAACTACTGAAAGTAGACTAAACTACTGAAGATGTCTAACAACTGACATCTTCATACAAAAGACAAAGTGTAAACTACTACAACTACTGAAAAGAAACTACTGAAACTACAATGTCTGAAGAACATGCTCTTCAGACGTTTTACAAAGTACTGAAACATAAAAGGAAACTACTGAAAAGGAAAACTATCACAACAACTGAAGAATACTTCTTCAGCTGTTGTGACAACCACTGAAGTCTTCAGTACTTGAACTTTGAACTTTAGCTGTTGTCATCAGCTGATGTCTTCAGCTGATGTCTTCAGTTGTTGTCTTCAGTCTTTATACTTCAGCTGATGTCTTCAGACTTTGTACATCAGCTGATATCTTCAGTCTTTGTACTTCAGCTGATGAAGTCTTCAGTTGTTGTCATCATCAGCTGATAAAGACTTCAGCAGTTGTTGATATGTCTGTGGGACTTAAAGGTTTTTCTAATCTGGCTCATTGGTTCTTTTGGTCCAACACACGGGAAGGGATCCTAGTCAACGTGGAAGACGGAGGAAGAAATGAGACATCATTACCCACGTTTGTTCGAGGAATAACAGGTTTCAGGGATGAAACCTATTTAAGGGGGGTGGACTTGTAACACCCGATTATTTATCTATTTTGAAGTCGACGAAGGAAGGAAAGAAATAAAGTCCAAAGTCGAGGGACCAAACTCGCCAATGCGAGAAATTTGGGTGAGTGGGAGTATTTGAAGGGAGAGGGCAGCCCTTTACCCTCTCCCCACACTCATATTTCAGCCAAACAAGAGAAGAGAAGAGAGAAAGGAAGAAAAGAGGAAGAAAAGTTGGCTCGAGTGAGCAAAATCATCGTGTAGCAAGCCAAATCGAAGCTCTTCTCGTTGTGGTCATTTGTGTGAGTTCTAGAACCCCTCCTTTACACTTCTTCGAATGATTTTGGGCTGGAAACCATCTGAAAAATCGGGTTTTGAGTGTGTTTATGTGTGACCCGTATACGTATGTGTATGTGTGTGTTTGATGCATTTGAGCCTTGTTTGCGAGCTTGTGTGTGCTTGAATGGTGTTTTGGTATGCATTCCTAAGGTTTAGGATGGTCGATTTGGGCTTAGAATGGGTATAGATGAGCTTGGAGGTCGAAAATGGTGGTTTGGGGTCGGGATGAACTGCACTTTGCATCAGTTAGGGCTAGGCGACCGACTGGAGGCCATACGGCCGACTAGGGGGCGATTGGAGTTCAGTCTCACGATTGAGGTTCAGTCGCACGACTGGGAGTCCAGTCGCATGGGGAGTCATGCGACTGAGATCCCAGTCGCTAAGGTACTCATCCGCATGAGGTCCATTCACATAAGGTCCATTTGTATAGTGTCCATTCGCACGATTAAGGGCCCATTTGCACGATTGGGTGTTCATTCGCACAGTGTTCATCCGCATTGGTCCAATCTCATGATGTTCAGTCGTATGGGGGCCATGCGACTGAAGGGTGTCCATACGCCCAAATAGGGCTGTTGTACTCGAGGGGGGCATAGTAAAGGTACTAACTTTCGGGGGAAAGTGTAGAGGTGAGTTCTTACGTGGAAGTTCCCTTAGGTATATGTAAGATGACCTTTGGAGGCCTTAGAGGGTATGTAAGGCATGATGATGATGTTGCATGTTTATGCATGATGTACGTTAAGTATGTATGATGATACTCTGTATGATGGTGCTATAGTGTATGTTGAAGTTTCTATTTATGACATATGTTTATCTTTCCGTGGCTTTACGTGTATGTTAATGAATGAAACAAAAGTATTATGTAATGTAAAGTGGAAGATAAGGAAAAGTGGGACATGATGAATGCATGCATTAATGAATGATGAAAGTAATGAATGTCTTGCGAGCATTGGATATCGGGACACGCCAATTAAGGTGTTAGCCCAACGGTGTGGGGGGGTTCACTAACTCGGGAAGATGCACATCGGGGTCTTTCTTTATGATAGACCATTATTATAGAACCTTTACAGCTTATCCCTAGTACTGTGGCACCACGTTTAGCTGTCTCTTTATAGACTTCGGCCCAGTAGCTAAATAGTTCGGGGTGTAGCATATGGTACTGGTACGGAAGATATCTGGTGCGCAAGAAAAGATGTAATGATGAATGATCGAATAGAGAAGATAATAATGAGATTATCTACGTGTACGTATGATGCATGATCGCATAAAAGTAAAGAACGGTTTTAACGAAAGAAAAATATGTTTTATTATAAAACTAGGACTCACTCAGCAACGCTGAGTTTGATGTATTTCCAGTTGGCAGGTAATGATTGCTGAGGATGGCGCGAGGTGGCTACTCAGCTCTTTTGGGATGACATCCATTTATTTAATGCTTTTGTGATGTAATGCAACAATGTATTTTGTAACTAATTGACGATGTATTATTTGGCAAAAGTCTTTATAATGAAATGATATGTCATTTTGTTCGATTCCGTTGCGATGTTTAAAATAATAGTACGTTTTATGTGCGATGAATGACCAGCTGTAAGCGTCCCGGGAACGGGGCCTTACAGTTGGGCATATTCCCCCTAATCACATACACCAACATCAGTGACTCGTGTCTTGAGCCACCGTTTTACTTTGAATCACCATACCAGCTCCGCTACTCTCGATCTCTTTGTGTGTAGACATGACCAATCATTTCCTATGTGCAGATCTGATGTGTGGCTAATGAATTAGTGTTTCAGTTGGGAGATCTAGCTGGAGAAGAAGATAGGAGTCCCGGTGGTGATGGTAGTTGTCTGACAAAGATGAGGAAAAACGGTGTTTGTTTAACTAAAATGAGAGAAGACAGTGGGGATGGTGGTTGTTTGGGACAGATGAGGAAGAAGATGGTGGTTGTCGGACGAAGCTGGGTGATAGCGGTAGCGATGGTGGCATAGGTTCCGGCAATGGTGGCTTTGGGTGGAATGTTAACCTTAGGGTTTTTGGGATTTTACGTTCTATGTTTAGAATTTATATATTAGTATTTTTAATTATATTAATTATTATGTATATTTCAAAAACAACCCTTATAAATAATTAATAAAATAGTCATTGTGAGTAAAAAGACAAAAATACCCTTGCACTTAACAAACAAAATTAACAGAGTTAGTGCTAAGGATCAAAATCATTACAAAAATAAAACCACAGGGAATGATATGACAAAAGATTCATTTTTGGACTGAAATAGTTAAATGCTCAAACCACAGGGACCAATAACGAAATTTACTCATTATATCGTATTGATTTTGAGTGGTTGTGAGTGCAAATTTTGAGAAAATATTATTGTTTATCCGTAAATTAGAATATTAAATGTTTGACCTTATAATTTTTTAATATTGTTAAAAGTGGTTGTGAGTAAAAAAGAGAAAATGTAGTGATAAAAATGTCAAAAATATTATTTAATCGAAACAAATAGAAAAAACAGTAGTTTTTAGTGTATTTATAAAGATATATATATATAAAGAATGGGATGTGAATGCTCTTAATAGTTAGAAACATTAAGTTAGTAATATTCGTCTATACCATTATTTAAAATCTGGACCTCCAGTAGATGCAAAACCTCCCACATTTCCTTTTATCATTAGGTCAAGAGATTGATCACTGCCTACCGTATATCTATCTATCTATCAATGTCTCTCTCTCTCATATTTAGATTTTCTAAAATCAAGACTATTTAAAAATTAATGAACTTAAAAACCACATATTTTATTTAAAATAAAATTTTATAAAATACAAAATATCTAAAAACATCGAACTATTTTAAAACAAAATATTTTAAATTGGTCTTTTTAAATATTTGTATGAAAATTGAAATAATCAACAAACGAAAACAAATAAACAAGATTTTTATAAAAAAATATTTTCAATAACATTTTTATAAAACAAATGTTTAAAAACAACCTTTTGAATGCGAAAGTTTATTAAAAATATTATTATTTTATTAGATGAACCATTTAGCTATACGTGATTTTAGTTATATGTTATTTCAAAATATCGTTTTATTAGTCTTAATTTTCATTAGTAATTATTAAATATATTTTTCAGTCAACCGTGTAATATAGAATAGACTGTTGGACCATTAAAAAGTACATGCATGCGTGACGGAAGTAGGGGAGTTGAGAATACTAAGATTGGTGTGTGGGCACACAAGTTAGATCGGATAAGAAATATGGGTTTTAGAGATAGATTAGAAGTAGCTAATTTCGTAGATAAGATAAAAGAACAGAGATTAAGATGGTTTGGGTATGTGAAAAGAAGATAGTTGATAGAGCTAGATAGAACAGCAAAGAGCCCTACGACGGGAGAAATCTATTACCTCTAATAAAGTTAGGTTTTCTAAGGACATGTGACAATCTACAAGGGTTTCTAGGAATACGTGACAATCAATGTGAGATTCCTCAACTAAGTTTTCCCTCCTAAAATTTATTAAATTTTGATTGCATTTAATTTTAGAAGTTATGATTTTTAATTTAAAAAAATACATTTATTAATTATTTTAGAAAACAATCAACAGTTTCCATAATTAATATTTTAAATAGTTTTCATATTAGAAATCGATATAATTTAACTTTTAAATTATTTTCATATTAAAATTTGACATCAAATAAAGTGTATTGAATTAACTGATTATACGTGAACTTCTAAATGTTTAATATTGTCTTAAAATTTCCATACATATTAAGAAAGTAACTGTTTCAAAAATAACACGTTAGTGCAGAAAAATACAATAAATCGTCATTCATTTAAATTAAAAATAAAATTTAATATTAATATTTAAGTTAAAGACAATTTATAATCAAAATCATATGATAAATTATAATTCATTATAAACAATTTATGTCATAAAATGGTAAATTGTTTTAGAAACAAAATTCAATGATCTATGAACAAAAAATATTAAAAAGTTGATACTATAGTAATCTTTGAATTTAAACATTATTTATAAGAATTGATATAAATATGATCAAAATCATCTTTGTATTTTTGAATGTATAATTTATGTTTACTCATATTGTTTTATGAAATTCTTTTATAAAAAATAGAACTAAAAACTTTTACTTTTTTGAATGACCTTGACATGAAAAATATGATCGCACAATTATAGTAGAATAATTATACTTTGAAAAAAAGTTAATGTTCACAAGGAAGGTGAAATATATTTATTGATGAACATGTATATTTTAATTTAATTTAATTATTTATTATATTTATTCTTACAAATTATAATATTTAACTTTATAATTAAATATTTTGGTTGTAACTCCAAGATATCAACATACAACCCAACGTATGGAACATAAAATTTATAACGTTTAAAAACGATCTACCTGAAAATAAATATTTGCTTATTCATAAGTCATTGTTTTATGAAAAATGTTTAAAATTTAAGCATTTTGATAATGAACATATACTATGCTCAAATTTTAAAATAACTATTATAAAATATATCAACTTTCTAGGCTTAAAATATGGTTTTGACTTCACTACCTTCTAATTTATTTTATATTGTTTTATTTCTCAATATCTAAAATTGGTTTGTATTCTAATCTCAAATTAATTATAATAATTATATTATTTTTTTAAATTCTTACACTAACAATATGTAATTTATAAAGTCGGTATATATTTATATCTTATCATGTAAATATAAAAGTCAATCTAAATTTAAATCTGAAATCTTCCAATATATTGTTTTCGTCAGCCGTATAGTATACGGATTTTAACTTAATGATAAAAATATACCCAAACTGACTTGGGAGAAAAGGTTTAGACTTGATTTAATAATTTTTCTTGTGTGAATGTAAGATCATTTTTCAAAAGGTGCAGAACAACACTTTGATGAGATTTAATACTTTTTGTTGAATTTAACTGAAAACTTAACTTTTTTTTTGAAAGGAGAAAACTTGATAACTTAATGCTCTTGATTAACTTTATTCTACTTTTACTCGTATTGGCCTTTAAAAGATACCAGTTTTCTAAAAAGGTATCATTATCCACTTTACTCAACATACACATCATATATAATTTTATAAACTTTTAGTAAACGTATAGATATAAGTTTCTTTTAACTGATCCATCAAACTTTTGTATATCGTAATTATCACAAATTTTGTCACACAAACCTCTATAGTTTGAATATTTACGTTTCCCTATATTTTATTTAAGTTATTTGTATGTTTTAACTAAGTCATTTTCTTATCTCTGAACTTTAATAAAATTTTAATACAACACATGAAATGTAAGAAAATTATATTTTCTTTTTAAACCAAGCCTAGGCTTTTCGCTTATGAATCTCACAACAAAACTTTATTTACTCTTTTCTAACCATCTTTGTGTATTTGTGACAACCCGGAAAATTTCGGTAAAATTTAGGAATTAAAATTTAAAAATTCTAAAACTTGTATATAATTATTTGATGAATAAGTAATATAATATTAATAATAATAATGCTAATAATAATAATAATACTGACAATAACAATAATAATAATAATAACAATAATAATAATAATAATTAACAATATTAACAATTTAGAATTAAAGTACAGGGGTTAATTTTGTATTTTTTAAAACTTGATTTAAAAGCTTTGGCATAAAATAATAACAGTACGAAACTCCAGGGACCAAACGTGTAAATTTCTTTTAAAAACCCCACCCCCCCGCCCGTCACCCTCTCCTCGCCGCCGGCCACTATTCCGGTGGCCCTCCGGCGACTCCAAAGGCCGCAATCCGCTCGATTTTTGATCAATAAACCACCCCGACACAATCTAGTGAATGAATCGAACTCGTAGGGTCTTGAAAATTGAAATGGTGTCGGTTTGGTGTGGTTTCCACCTTCGACCGAAAGTCGGCCGACCCACTCACAAAATGCGGCACTAAAACTAATAATAATCAAAAGTAACTCTGCACTAACGAAAGGATAATCGATCATGATGTTCCACTAAGTTCAATTTAGTATAAAACGTACACAAATCCCTCATTCGAACACCACCAATACCCGCGACCTGCAACTTACTAGAACTCCACTCTCCAGCCTTTCTAACTCGAAATTAACAGAGGGTTTTTGATCACAAGCATTATTAGAAACTTCCTGTTGAAGGAATTGGATTATAATCACCGTTGGGCATCAATCGAACATCAAGAAGCCGTGACCTGTTCATCGTACCATTCACCTTCAATTCGAACACAAATCGGGTAATTTAACATACCTATACACTCGGTTTCACATAGGGAACAAAAGCCCTATGTTTAATTTCATTAACAACTTCGAATCAATGTCAATTGATCAAGAGTTGAAAACTAGGGTTCTTGATTTGGGGAAAGGCTTACGTGTCTGTTTAAAACAAATTGGAACCATTGTTTACCGCGGCTGCGGCCTTGGTTCACTGGTTCCCTGCTTCCATGCCACCCCTGAGGTCCTGGGTTCGAACCCGGGCAACCTCTTTTATTTTTTAAAGGCCTTTTGAACCTTTTAAAATACAGAAAAATTTCTAAAAATTATATAAACAGTTTTTATAAACTTTGTTTATTTCAGAAATTATATAATTATTTTCTGGAAAAATATTTCTTTAAAAACCTATTTATTTATTTATTTATAAAAGTTATTTCAAATGTTATAAATAGTTATTTTATAAAATGGACTTTAAACAATAATCATCAAGATATTAATGAACCTTATATTATTTTAATTACGAATTAATTATGTTAATGGTAAGAATTATATGTAATAATTTTACAAACTATTCACAAATACAATTATTAACATTATAATTATACCATTGTTATCATTAATATCAATATTGATAATATTATTAATACATGGTATTGTTAGTATATCAAGTCGTGTACGTCAAACCAAACCAACCCGAAACTTACCAAATATATTTATTCGCAATAAACACATTTTAAAGACTTAGTTATAATTAATAATAGGTATCGATCGTGCTTGACCGTGCATTGCCTAATTATTTGAAGTTCTTGTTCATATACATTACATCAATTCAAGGTGAGTTTACAGCCCCAATTTTACTTTATACTCTTTTTGGGGGAGAGAAACATGCTGTTTTTATAAACCTTACATTACATTGGATTATTGTGATATTGCATATACTTGATACTATGGTGTATACTTGCCCAACGGACCGTTAATATGGACTTAACGAGGTAATTGTTAGTAGTACTACTGGGATTGACATACCCCACCCGGGCTAGTCGCGCTAGCACAACGTTCGTCAAACGGGTGAACGGTTAGCCTAATTACAAGTGTTGTGGTGTGTGATCCACATCCGGGCCTGTTTATTTATTTGATTACATGTCAGTTCGGCCGCGCCTTCATACACATAGTGATCATTATGGACTAGCTACCTATTATATGCTTTATTTATAAATCCGGGATTTCATTTATACTGACCGGATTAATAAATCGGGGATTTCATTATACTTGACGGATTACATAATCCGGGGATTACATACAGGACGGATTACATAATTACATACTTGACGGATTACATAATCCGGGGATTACATACTTGACGGATTACATAATCCGGGAATTACATACTTGACGGATTTTATAATCCGGGAACTTCATTACTGATAATTACTGTTTTCTGATAAACCTGTGAACTCACCAGTCTTGTACTGAGTTTTTTTGCATGTTTTCTCTCAGGACAATGATGTGGCACGATTAGAAGCACAGCATCTACAACATATCATTCTGTATTCACCACAAACTGTTTTCAAGATTTAATTTGTATTTACTTTACATAAACTGGACTGGACACGTGTTTGTGTGTTTCAAAACTATTGTTAAATATTTTACTGTATTCGCTTCCGCATTACTTAAACATAATTGGTTTGTTTCATTATTATTAAGCAATCTATATGTTTTGTAATTATCGAGTCGTTTGGTGTAACTAATGCTTATCTGAGATCCTGGTTATGTCACACGCCTGACGGTAAAACCCCGTATGTGGAAAATGAGGGTGTGACAGATTGGTATCAGAGCATTAGTTATAGTGAACTAAAATGGACTTTGCATCTCATTTGCATTACATTTTAGACTATAGCTGGATTTGCATTAGTTACACACACATAGATTACCAAGCTGTACTTATTAACTGCAGATGCCTGAGAACTGTTGCTCTAACATATTTTTATGACGCATAGATACCTGAGGAAAAGAAACTGATAACTCGTGCCTTTAATTTCTCTCCAAAGTTTTATCCTATGAACCAAAGAGATTTGTGTGACACATAGACACCTGTATTCTGGATTTCCAGGCAAAAGGCCCTCGGGCTAAGGCAAGCATATCGCATATATCTCATTGCGAGACCTGGTATGCTTACCTGGGGATTTCTGGGATGAGTGATAAACTATGGTCAATACACAGGTCTCTAAGGCAAATGGGTCAAATTACCTTGGCGTGTCAATGATTCCCAAAACTTTACCGATCCTTTCGTATACTTTGATCAACCCCGATATAATACATACATACTTGGTACTTCTATCATTGATGACCACTGTACTTGACAAGATATGTTAACCTGATAGGAGGAACCGGGGTGATCATGCAAAACAAATTACCGTTACGGGTGCACACGTAATTGTAATTTGTCGTGCATGCTAAGTCCGGAGAATCTGGTCGGGTGGTAACATTGTAGTCCGTATAAGTCATCATTCCTACACGTTGAGCAAGAAAGCCTCGGTTCTCATAGAACATAGCCACTGATGTGGAAACTATTTATCAGTCCTATTTGTAGGAATGCTCACACTTACCTTGAATTTGGACGAAATTTAAACTATGACATTTGTGTTAATCCCTCGGACTCGGACTGATTCTCTAGCTTGTCTATTTCTTTAAATATTTGAATTACTCTTCCTTTTCATACCAAAACAAAAGGTCTATTATCATATGACTGATAGCTTTTGATATTTGGTAATGTAAAGAATGTCTGGAAGAGGACGTGGACGCGGGAGAGGTAACATCTAAATGACACCTGCAGAATTGGTAGCGATAATCAATCATAGTATCACCGTAGCGTTGACAAACCAACCTCCTCCACAGCAGAACCCTATTGGTCAACCGACTTGCACCTACAAGTCCTTTATGGACTGCAAGCCTAATCCGTTCAATGGAACCGAGGGAGCGGTGGGACTGCTCCGTTGGTTCGAAAAGCTAGAATCGGTGTTCGAAATCTGCAACTGCCTGCTGGGAATAGGGTAAAATATGCTGCTGGCACACTGGATGGAGCTGCTCTGAACTGGTGGAACACACAAGTTCAAATGCTGGGCGTTGAAGCTGCAAACGCCACAACATGGGTAGAGTTCAAGAATCTGCTGAAAGAGGAGTACTGTTCACGAGACGAAATACAAAAACTAGAAACCGAATTTTGGAACCTGAAGATGGTAGGTTCTGAAATTGAAGCTTACACAACTCGTTCTCACGAGTTGGCTACTCTATGCCCTACTATGGTTAACCCGGCTTACAAACGGGTTGAAAGATACATCGACAGACTGGTACCCGAAATCCAGAGCATGGTCACCACTGCTAGACCAGCTACCATTCAGGAAGCTGTTCAACTAGCCCACAAGTTGACTGACCAGGCTGTCGCACAAGGAAAACTGCCCCCGCGAGGTGCTGCATCTGGTTTCCACAATAACAAGAGGAAATGGAACCATCTACCAGCGGAAAGCAATCTTCATCCTCCACTTATCAACCTCAACACAAGAAGTTTAATCAGTCCCAACCCTCTCATTCGGGCGGCTATCAGGGAAATCTCCCAAAGTGCAACAAATGTCAGCTCCATCATACTGGGCAGTGCACAAAGAGCACGTGTGAGAGGTGTGGGAAGTTCGGGCATGTTGCCAAGTATTGCCGGGTGAATCTCTCGGGAAAAGCACCTCAACAACAGCAGAACCACAATCAGACTGTGTGTTTTGAATGTGGTCAACCTGGACACTTTAAAAGGGATTGCCCGAGACGGAAAAAGAATGGTGACAATGGTGCTACTGATAAGCCCAAGGACAACAACAATGGTGGTGGCGGAGGCAGAGGCAGAGTCTTCATCATGGGCTCAGGTGAGGCTCGAAACGACCCTACTGTAGTATCTGGTAGATTCTCTATTAATGGGTGTTATGCCTCTGTTTTATTTGACTCTGGTGCTGATAAGAGTTATGTGTCCACCAAGTTTAGTAAAACACTAGGGATGGTGCCTACTGATTTGAGTTCTAATTATGCCATAGAAATAGCCGATGGTAGGACGATAACTGTAACACAAGTGTTTAAAAACTGTAAGCTAGGCTTATCCGGACACACCTTCAACATAGACCTTATTCCTGTCACACTAGGAAGCTTCGATGTAGTCGTCGGGATGGATTGGTTATCCCAGAATAGTGCTGAGATCGTCTGCAAGGAGAAGCTGATCAAGTTACCTATTTCGGACGATGAAATTCTTGTTGTGGAAGGTGAAAAGGTGGGTGCGGTAGTCGGCATCATATCATATTTGAAGGCTCAGAAATGTCTCAGAAAATGACACCTTGCCTTGTTGGCACTTGTTACTGAACCGAAGGCGGATGAAAGGCGAGTTGAAGATATTCCTGTTGTTAGAGACTTTCCTGAGGTATTTCCCGAAGACCTACCTGGCCTTCCTCCACACAGACAGGTAGAATTTCAAATTGAACTAGCACCAGGAGCAACTCCAATCGCTCGGGCGCCGTACCGTCTGGCACCAAACGAACTACAAGAGCTGTCTAAGCAATTGCAAGAGTTGTTAGACAAAGGATTCATACGTCCCAGCTCTTCACCTTGGGGAGCTCCAGTGCTTTTCGTTAAAAAGAAAGATGGAACCTTCAGGATGTGTATTGACTACCGCGAACTGAACAAGGTGACAATCAAGAATAGGTATCCACTCCCACGCATTGATGATTTGTTCGACCAATTGCAAGGATCTAGCTACTATTCCAAGATTGACTTGAGATCAGGTTATCATCAGTTGAGGGTTCGAGAAGAAGACATCTCCAAGACTGCGTTTCGAACACGCTATGGGCACTACGAGTTCACTTTAATGCCTTTTGGGCTGACTAATGCCCCAGCAGTTTTCATGGACCTCATGAACCGTGTCTGCAAACCTTATCTGGATAAGTTTGTCATTGTCTTCATTGATGACATACTAATCTACTCCCGTAATAAGGAAGATCATGAGGAACATTTGAGAACCATACTGGAATTGCTAAGAGATGAACAGCTTTACGTAAAGTTCTCAAAATGCGACTTCTGGATGCGTGAAGTGCAATTCCTTGGGCACGTGGTGAATGAAAAGGGAATACATGTTGATCCTTCAAAGATTAAAGCAATCAAGGATTGGCCGGCACCAAAGACGCCTACTGAGGTGCGACAATTCCTTGGTTTGGCAGGCTATTACCGGAGATTTATTGAAGGATTTTCTAAATTGGCACAACCTTTGACTGCCCTGACTCATAAGGGAACAATTTATAAGTGGGGTAGCAAAGAGGAAACAGCGTTTCAGGCGCATAAAGACAAACTCTGCAGCGCACCAATCCTAGCCTTACCAGAAGGAACTGATGACTTTGTTGTTTACAGTGATGCATCCATCCAAGGTTTGGGGTGTGTATTGATGCAACGTGACAAAGTCATAGCTTATGCATCTAGACAGCTCAAGGTGCATGAGAAGAACTATACAACACATGATCTGGAACTAGGAGCTGTAGTGTTTGCCTTGAAAATCTAGAGGCACTACCTATACGGAACCAGGTGCACGATCTATACAGATCATAAGAGCCTCCAGCACATATTTAACCAGAAGGAACTGAATATGCGACAAAGACGATGGTTAGAATTACTCAATGATTATGACTGTGTGATCAAGTACCATCGGGTAAGGCTAATGTGGTAGCCGATGCCCTTAGTCGTAAGGAAACCCTAAAGCCTCGTCGGGTGCGCGCATTACAAATGACTATCCACTCTGACCTACCAATGCGAATCAAAGCTGCTCAATCTGAGGCTTTGAAGATGGAGAACCTCAAAGCAGAATCCATGCGATGCATGGAGAAACAATTGGAGGTTAAAGCTGATGGAATCTGTTACTTTATGAAACGGATCTGGGTACCACAGTACGGGAACTTGCGAGAGCTGATAATGGATGAAGCTCATAAGTCACGTTACTCGATCCATCCAGGTTCAGACAAGATGTATCAGGACCTGAAAGAATTTTACTGGTGGCCGAAAATGAAGGCGGAGATAGCCACGTACGTAAGCCGATGCCTAACTTGTTCCAAGGTTAAGGTGGAATACCAGAGACCATCCGGTTTACTCCAACAACCGGAAATTCCAGTGTGGAAATGGGAGCAGATCTCAATGGACTTCATCACGAAGTTACCCAGAACTCCCAGCGGATGCGATACCATTTGGGTTATAGTAGATCGCTTAACGAAATCCGCACACTTTCTGGCAATCCGGGAGACTGATCGAATGGAGAAGCTGACACGTATCTATTTAAGGGAAATAGTCTCTCGGCATGGCGTGCCGATATCTATCATTTCTGATCGTGACGCTCGGTTCACTTCTCACTTTTGGCAATCATTACAACGATCATTGGGAACGCGGTTGGATATGAGTACCGCGTATCACCCGCAGACCGATGGTCAAAGTGAGCGTACAATCCAAACACTGGAAGACATGTTGCGTGCCTGTGTGATCGATTTTGGCAGCAGTTGGGAAACTCATCTACCATTAGTTGAGTTCTCCTATAATAACAGTTATCACACTTCGTTCAAGGCAGCTCCATTTAAGGCATTGTATGGACATAAGTGCCGATCACCTATCTGTTGGGTAGAAGTAGGAGAAAGCCAACTTACAGGTGCCGAACTTGGGCACGAAACAACTGAGAAGATCATGCAAATTCGTAACCGTATGGCAGCAGCACGTGATCGACAAAAGAGTTACACTGACAAGCGTTGTAAACCATTGGAGTTTCAAGTTGGTGACAAAGTACTACTGAAAGTCTCACCCTGGAAAGGTGTAATACGCTTTGGAAAGCGTGGGAAGTTAAGCCCAAGATATGTGGGGCCATTCGAGATTGTCAAACGGATTGGCCCAGTAGCCTATCAGTTGAGTTTACCTGAAGAACTCAGGGGGATACATGATGTGTTTCACGTATCCAATCTGAGGAAATGTCTGTCTGACGAATCATTGATCGTGCCTTTGGAGGAATTAAAGATAGATGATCAACTACATTTCATCGAAGAACCAGTGGAGATCATGGATCGAGAGGTCAAGACACTAAAGCGTAGCAAAATTCCTATTGTGCGCGTAAGATGGAACTCTAAACGGGGACCGGAATTTACATGGGAACGGGAGGATCAGATGAAGTCTAAATATCCACACTTGTTCGTGGATACACCTTCGGAACCTAACTCCAACTAAATTACAGGACGAAATCTTCTCAACTAAGGGATACTGTGACATCTCATGATATCAAGCAAAGAACATTGTGGGTCTATTTTCACATTTGTTCTACCTCATAAAGTTCACGTGTGTGTGATAGCTCAGATAATATAGATGGTTTCATGGTCACCTTCTAATAAACAAAAGTGCTAGAAACATTAAGATATTCCCAAATCAGAAAGGAAACCTAAGATTCTTCTTGTTGAAGATCATGTAGTGAATGTGATGGTGTGTGACATCTGTCACTAACTAGTATGTCAGATTGCATTAAGCTCGTTAACTCACTGTGTGTATTAACTGTCCTCCTGTATTTTCGTAGTTTATTCATCGGTTAAACCGAATTCTCTGCATACTAGTTTATTTACTCCAATGTTCCAATTTTCGGGACGAAAATTCCTCTAACAAGGGGATGATGTGACAACCCGGAAAATTTCGGTAAAATTTAGGAATTAAAATTTAAAAATTCTAAAACTTGTATATAATTATTTAATGAATAAGTAATATAATATTAATAATAATAATGTTAATAATAATAATACTAACAATAACAATAATATAATAATAACAATAATAATAATAATTTACAATATTAACAATTTAGAATTAAAGTACAGGGGTTAATTTTGTATTTTATAAAACTTGATTTAAAAGCTTTGGCATAAAATAATAACAGTACGAAACTCCAGGGACCAAACGTGTAAATTTCTTTTAAAAACCCCACCCCGCCCGTCACCCTCTCCTCGCTGCCGGCCACTATTCCGGTGGCCCTCCGGCGACTCCAAAGGCCGCAATCCGCTCGATTTTTGATCAAATAAACCACCCCGACACAATCTAGTGAATGAATCGAACTCGTGGGGTCTTGAAAATTGAAAATGGTGTCGGTTTGGTGTGGTTTCCACCTTCGACCGAAAGTCGGCCGACCCACTCACAAAATGCGGCACTAAAACTAATAATAATCAAAAGTAACTCTGCATTAACGAAAGGATAATCGATCATGATGTTCCGCTAAGTTCAATTTAGTATAAAACATACACAAATCCCTCATTCGAACACCACCAATACTCGCGACCTGCAACTTACTAAAACTCCACTCTCCAGCCTTTCTAACTCGAAATTAACAGAGAGTTTTTGATCACAAGCATTATTAGAAACTTCCTGTTGAAGGAATTGGATTATAATCACCGTTGGGCATCAATCGAACATCAAGAAGCCGCGACCTGTTCATCGTACCATTCACCTTCAATTCGAACACAAATCGTGTAATTTAACATACCTATACACTCGGTTTCACATAGGGAACAAAAGCCCTATGTTTAATTTCATTAACAACTTCGAATCAATGGTCAATTGATCAAGAGTTGAAAACTAGGGTTCTTGATTTGGGGAAAGGCTTACGGGTCTGTTTAAAACAAATTGGAACCGTTGTTTACCGCGGCTGCGGCCTTGGTTCACTGGTTCCCTGCTTCCATGCCACCCCTGAGGTCCCGGTTCGAACCCGGGCAACCTCTTTTATTTTTTTAAATGCCTTTTGAACCTTTTAAAAATACGGAAAAAATTTCTAAAAATTATATAAACAGTTTTTATAAACTTTGTTTATTTCAGAAATTATATAATTATTTTCTGGAAAAATATTTCTTTAAAAACCTATTTATTTATTTATTTATAAAAGTTATTTCAAATGTTATAAAATAGTTATTTTATAAAATGGACTTTAAACAATAATCATCAAGATATTAATGAATCTTATATTATTTTAAATACGGATTAATTATGTTAATGGTAAGAATTATATGTAATAATTTTACAAACTATTCACAAATACAATTATTAACATTATAATTATACCATTGTTATCATTAATATCAATATTGATAATATTATTAATACATGGTATTGTTAGTATATCAAGTCGTGTACGTCAAACCAAACCAACCCGAAACTTACCAAATATATTTATTCGCAATAAACACATTTTAAAGACTTAGTTATAATTAATAATAGGTATCGATCGTGCTTGACCGTGCATTGCCTAATTCTTTGAAGTTCTTGTTCATATACATTACATCAATTCAAGGTGAGTTTACAGCCCCATTTTACTTTATACTCTTTTTGGGGGAGAGAAACATGCTGTTTTTATAAACCTTACATTACATTGGATTATTGTGATATTGCATATACTTGATACTATGGTGTATACTTGCCCAACGGACCGTTAATACGGACTTA
Source organism: Flaveria linearis (assembly GCA_024085815.1). NCBI lineage: Eukaryota > Viridiplantae > Streptophyta > Magnoliopsida > Asterales > Asteraceae > Flaveria > Flaveria linearis. The sequence continues at coordinate 13,746,697 of CM044006.1, forward strand.
ACGAGGTAATTGTTAGTAGTACTACTGGGATTGACATACCCCACCCGGGCTAGTCGCGCTACCATAACGTTCGTCAAACGTGTGAACGGTTAGCCTAATTACAAGTGTTGTGGTGTGTGATCCACATCCGGGCCTGTTTATTTATTGATTACATGTCAGTTCGGCCGCGCCTTCATACACATAGTGATCATTATGGACTAGCTACCCATTATATGCTTTATTTATAAATCCGGGGATTTCATTTATACTGACCGGATTAATAAATCGGGGATTTCATTATACTTGACGGATTACATAATCCGGGATTACATACAGGACGGATTACATAATTACATACTTGACGGATTACATAATCCAGGGATTACATACTTGACGGATTACATAATCCGGGAATTAAATACTTGACGGATTTTATAATCCGGGAACTTCATTACTGATAATTACTGTTTTTTGATAAACCTGTGAACTCACCAGTCTTGTACTGAGTTTTTTTGCATGTTTTCTCTCAGGACAATGATGTGGCACGATTAGGAGCACAGCATCTACAGCATATCATTCTGTATTCACCACAAACTGTTTTCAAGATTTAATTTGCATTTACTTTACATAAACTGGACTGGACACGTGTTTGTGTGTTTCAAAACTATTTTTAAATATTTTACTGTATTCGCTTCCGCATTACTTAAACATAATTGGTTTGTTTCATTATTATTAAGCAATCTATATGTTTTGTAATTATCGAGTCGTTTGGTGTAACTAATGCTTATCTGAGATCCTGGTTATGTCACACGCCTGACGGTAAAACCCCGTATGTGGAAAATGAGGGTGTGACAATATTGCTTAATTTTATCTACATTTACCACCGGTTGAGAGCGTGAGTAATACCCGCTACTAATTCAGTTTGTTACTATGTACTTAATGTTTAATGAAGTTACCATAAGATTCCTATTCCTAAGCTTTAATGAAAACATTTTCTAAAATCTGAGATTGGATGATGTTTGTTAATCAATATTACTTTACAATTTATATAGGAAGAATAGAAAAATTAGAGAAAGGGGGTATATATCAGTACACAAATAGAACCATACATAATGGTTCATTGGTTCCACATAAGAGTTGTTTATCACTGCCGTCTCTTGAAATCTATGGCCATTCTTATCTTTTGTAGAGCAGAAAATCTTTCCTAAACCTCTAAGTTATAACATATATTTGGCTTTGAGAGATACGTCATATGTAAAATCAAACCAAAATTAATAGAAAAGTTTAAGTTGAAATCTTTAAGAGAAAAATTAGTAAGTTAAAAGGAGAAAATTAATAAAGTTTAAGATGAAATCTTTAAGAGAAAATTCAGTAAGTTAGAAGGAGAAAATTAATACAATAGTTAGTTAAACCGTTATTAATCCGAAATAGTTTTATATATTTGACTAATTTGACCGTAACAAATTAGTTTTGTATATTTGATTGATTTAGTTATTTTAGTGTCACTAAGCTAATTTAGTCTAAATATATTTCTTAAAATCGAATGTGAAATTGGAAATTTTTTTTTGATATAAGGGGCAAGGGAGTGTACGTTCATTTAAGAATGTTTGATTTTAAAAACTATAAAACCTTACATGTTGTAAGGGGTGAAGCCCCTAGATCGTAGGGGTTCTAAGGGCAACACTTCTAGCATGATCCAAGAACTGAGCCCCTTCAGATCCTCATATTTACATAGATGGTGAAAAATTATATGAATAGTTAGACATTAAGAATTGATAAAATAGTCGTAACTTAATTCTAATTCTCAATACTAACAAAGATCATCAGTAGTAACTCAAGCATCAGTAGCAACTAAAGTTTAGCAACAAGTGTGATCAGTCGCAACTAAGTTGTCATTGAAAGGTAAGGCATGAGTAGTAACTTAATTACTACTAATGATGATACTGTTATAGCTTTCCTATTAAAACAACTATCAATTGTTGATAAATGTCAACAGTAAGAAGTTATGCTTTTTCTTGAAGATTTGTAACGTTTCATTGTATCTATTCTCCATTTATATAAAGGAAACACAAGTTTATCAACCATTATTTTATGAAAAACATCTCATTTTTTTCAAATCTCCTTTTGTCTTATCCGTTATTGATTTCGAATACCCCACTAATATGAAAGTGATATAAACATTATTCAAAAACTATCCAAGTGATATAAACATTATTCAAAAACTATCCAAGAAATTCATGAAATCTAGAAATTGGATTATGCATGCATACATATGCAAATGCATGCATGCATGCATACATTGTACACACATGTGCGTTTAAACTCAGTTTGTTTAAATTAATCAACATATAATATAAACGGTACTAATCACATGAAAGAGGCATGTGTGTGTATATATATATATATATATATATATATATATATATATATATATATATATATATATATATATATATATATATATATATATATATGAATATATTAGGTTAAAAACCACGTGTATTACACGGCTTGTTTAAAAGTATGGTTATATTTTTAGTAGTAAAGAATTACATATTATATATTTATGAAACTATTATATAGTTTTTAATACAAATTATGTTAATATGACCCAATTATCTTTAGAAATGTTTTATAAAAAGAATAAAATAAATGTTTAATTCATAAAAGTATTTAGGAACAACCCTAATTTTTTTAAAATAAAAAACACTTTAAAAATAATATATAGAAATCATTTAATAGGAAAACCAAAAAAAAAACAAAGAAATTTATAAAAACAATTAAAGATAATTTGTATAATTAATAAGAGATGGATGAGGAAAAAAAGTTGAAGAGAAGATACATAAACAAGTTATTTACGTAATTGCCTGATTTCAAGCTAGAGTATGGTGAGGATAAGAATCGATGAAATCAACATTAAAAGAAGATTCGGAGTCTAAAGAGTCAGAAATTCACTCTTATGTTGTATCACATACACGAATCGACTACATGTTCAATCATTAGGTTGTTTATGATGTACCCGACAATGAACATGTCATCTATTTTGTTAATAAACTTGAAAACAAACACGTCATATGCATTGTTTATGATGCACCTAAAAAACGCCATCTACTTTGTTCTGATGTACCCGACAACAAAAGGCGTTATCTGATCTATTTTTGATGTAGTCGAGAACACACACGTCATACTACTTGTTTTGATGTACCGATTATTTTAGTTTTGATGGGAGTGTTATATTTGGTGACGTTTGACACAACTTTAGGTGTAGAGATAGATAACTCGGACAAGTTAGGTAATTTAATTTTTATGTGGCAACAAATACGTAAGCTGGATTGTTTGTCTCTTATTTAATTGCTTTTTTAGTATTTATAATTAAATACTTGAACTTGTCCATCTTTGACGGGTTATCAACGTGTGTTTTAAAATCTTTTGCAACGGAAGGTCTAATCATGTAAATCTATTAAAACTTTTACAAATCAAACTCATTAAAGATCCATAAGTAAGAAATGTGAAGCTACCATGCATTGGGTGTTAAGATATAACAACCTTTTGTAGTCTAGTGGCTGTTTGTTTATCAAGATGTTAAACAATAATCCAAGCATATCATCAACACCAACTTCCACACCAAGAAAGATACAAGCCCCAAAATATGATTGTCTTTGTAGTGAAGTGGTTGTTCATTGATGTAACGTCCTAAAATTTGGAGTCTTGTTGTACTTTGTGTGGAAAGAAATAAACTGCAACTGTCATGTAAAAAGGAAAGAGTAGGATATGGCAAACAGGGACTTAATCACAACTAGGGGTGGGGGAGGATACACTAGTTGAGCTTAAGGCAAAACTCGTGGAACCATGATTCATCAAATTGAAGGTAAGGTTTTGATGTATACGATTCTACTAACACGTATAGCTATTCAATTAAGATTCATCAAATTCAAGATACTTGTATATATTACTTCTCAACTAAGTGTTTAGAAGACTCTTACAAAGCATGCATAATGAGTTATATTGAAAAACTATATATACTCTATCTATAACGGTTATACTTGGAAAACTAGCTGGAACTTACATATAAACAAATACTACATTGCTAGAAGGTATCTAAGATAAAATACTATCCTAGATCAGGTAGTCATGACATGTCCATAACTTACCTTTTGTTACCTACTAAAGTTAGTAACTGTACTAACTGATAAAAGATGAATAGTGGAATAAAGTATGGTCAACTACATGGGCGTGAGAAAACGCCATGCAATATATCAGACTTGACAGCATGTGTCAGTCAGACCATACTTATACCAACTGGTCCATAATTGATTCTTCCGAAGGTAAACTAGCTTTGGAAAAATAAGTTATTCCAAGGCCAATTATACTTCGGAAGAATCAACTTCTTCCGAGCCTTTTTGCAAGTCTTCAGGACTTGATTTTCGGAAGGCTTTGTCTTGCATTTTCCAAGTTGAACACTTCGGAAGGAAAACTACTTAGTCTCGGAAGACTTAGTTTTTCTTCGGAAGCTCTTCATATTTTAGGCTTCGGAAGATCTTCAGTTTATCTTCGGAAGAGTTGCTTTTGCTTCAGAAGACTTTCTACAGTTGTACTCAAAGTCCTCTAAATATAGTTTTGGTTTTACCGGCCTCATCTGATCCAACAGTGAGTTACCAATTATTGTAATAATGATCGGGTTTCATACTAGTGTTTGACCAAAGTGAATATTAATAATCAGTAAGTGTTTTGTGATTGTTAGCCTGTCTACAGATTATTTATGTTTACTTGTTTAAGGAAATGAATTAAGACTTAACTTTTGATTTAAAAGTTAAATTGAAACTTAATAAACATTACTGACTTTAGTACTTATGTAAGATTGATTGCAGGTTTTTATTAAAATGGGAATTAGCTCTTGGCATTAAAGCGAGGTCTACCCATAGTTCCAAGATTGGTATCCCATTCTTAAGAAATTTATCTTTCTGTTTGTTTTTAAAAACAATAGTTTGAAGTTCATTTGTAATAGATCTTAGATATTGTTAAGTCTTTCCGCTATAATATCATACAACCCCAGTTCAAGAACTACGTTGATACAATGAATGACCAACTGAAGGGTTTTCCCGTGTTTAGGACCTTTCAGAAGATGAACAAGGATCCAGTAGTATAATCTCTAATAAGATCCACACCATGCAAGATGTAAGTTCCACGAGATGCTAGTATACAACCAAAAATGTAAAGAACAAGCACGTGTAACACCAAGAACACGACCTAACCACCTTATGGCTTAATATATTTGTTAATGTTGTTAGTGTTCGCTAAACAAAATCAAATTTGCTTTTTTTCCTCCAAGGCTCATTATTTTAGGCCTTTATTCATTCAAAATAGAAACTTTTTTGTTTTTTACTTTCCAAAATGAGTTCAAGCATGTTATGGAATGACGATGCAAGTAGGTAGGGATAAGATCGTTATCATAGTGGTCGTTATCATAGTGGTACTTACTGATACTGTTTCTAAATATACCTATACCAAAAATGATAAAAAGTGTAAAATGAATACCCTATATATTTTTCCTATTCGTGTAGCATCCCATTATTAGACAATATTATTATTAGGGTTTGGTAAGAATTATTATTAGGGTTGAGTCTACGGGCCCGTTTAGGTTTTTAGGGATTTATTGTAAACTCTAATAATGTAACCTAACTAATCAATAATAATCAATTCAGTCTTTTATCATCTTACATTAAGGTTAGGTTACATTATATAGAGTTTACAATGAAACTCTAGAAACCTAAACGAGCCCGTGGGCTCAATCCTAATAATAATTCTTATCAAACCCTAATAATAATATTGTCTAATACCCATAACCTAGAAATTTCATGGTTACTCACTACAAGAAAGGAGGTTAATACCGGCGACCCCTTTAGCGGCGACAAAGGAGTTGTCGCCGCTGATGGTCCGCGATCCATTACTTTCCTATTCAGTTAAATTGTAGTCGTTGATTAAATGGAAATCTGACGGCTAGGATTTTCCGTACCTTTTAGCAATAGCGGCGACGCCTTTAGCGGCGACTCGTCGCCGCTAATGGTCTTTTCCCCCAATATCTTCCTCCTGCGCGCGACATTCAGTCTTCCCTCCACCAAATTCCACCTATGCGCGCATCGATAGATCGCCGGCGCCTCCACCAAATTCCACCTCGCCGCCGGCATCTCCCCCTCGCCGGCCTCTCCCCCTCGCCGCCTCTCCCCCTCGCCGGCGACTTCCCGGCTCTCTACTGTCGCCGCTTCTTGTCGTTTCCTCGCTGCTTCTTGTCGCCGGCTTCTCCCCGCCGGCTTCTCCCCTCGATCGTGGGCGTCTCCCCTCGCCGGCCTCTCCCCTCGCCGGCTTCTCCCCTCGCCGGCTTCTCCCCTCGCCGGCTTCTCGATCCCTGCCTGCTGCTTCCTTGCTACCTCTATTCGCTGCTACTACTTCACCGTCGCCGCTAAATCCGTCTTTGAAGGTAAATTTTTTAGTTTTCTTATCAAAGATTTTGATGAAATTAAGTATTATTGTCACCATTTGCTTGATTTTACGTGTATTTGTGTATATGTCCTTGAAGGTATTAATTTGTGTATTTAATGGGTGGAATAAGCTATGAAACCTTGATTTGAGGTGCATCTTATTGGTTATAAACCTTCTAACCTTGTGTTAGACGTTTGTCTGACTTGTTTGCGAATCTAATGCCTATTTGTTGACTAGGATAGTTAACATATAAGAAAAACGTGTATGTGGTATTGTCAATCTGACTTGTTTGGTTGACCATTCACACATATGCATATAAAAACCTCAACAATACTTAATTTAATCAATTATTAAACTTGATTTAACTTGTATGTGAGGTTGCGTAGAATAAATCACTTTTAGTAGTTTCATTGTCCTAGGCATCTAACATGGTACATTGGTACAAAGCATCACTTATGTTATATTTTTAGCGGTTTTTTAAACCATTTGTTTACTATGTGATTTTAATTCTCAACCTAATCAAGAAGGACACATTACTTAACACCTTGATACTGCTTACATGTTTACTTAACTTCAAATAGTCGTGGCCATTCATATACCAAAATGGAACTTTCCTTATTATGAAACGACTGTATAAGGTCGAGTCACATAGTTACGTGACTCCATATCCAGGTCAGTACACATTTGTACGCCAAAGGTCTTTAGGTTGGTTTTTGAGTATAATATGTATCAGTTTAGTCATGTCAATATGTTTACATGTATGCTTTCATGTGAACACATAAAAAGATTAAAATGAAATCACGATCGTCAAAACAAGTTTAAGAGTGAACTTCTGAATCCATCCGATAACCCAAACTCATGTTGGAAAGCTAAACGTATTTTCATGTTGGACTCCAAACCGGCTCAAATTCATTTATCCCAAACTCAAACTCGTAAAATTTCATGTTAAGTCAATATCATATTTTCACATCCGATCCAAATTTCACCATCTTAACTTTGTACTATCCCTTATGCGACCATTTTTAAGCATCTTTATAAACTTGACATACGTATGTATGCAATCTTCACAAGTCAACATTAGTTTCGTGTATGAGATAAGATATTCAAAAAGTGGGTTTAGCATCCTACCCTTGTAAATTCTCTACCTTATGTTTCAGTTGCATCATGGTTGTCGATAAAAGTTGGCTTAACAATCCAAACCGAAGCTCAGAGGAGTACAATAATGGACTCAATTCTTTTCTTGAGATGTGCAAGAATCTGGTAGACAATAGATGTTATGTTTTTTGTCCATGTACTAAATGTCGGAATTCGGTCATGCTATCTTTGGTAAAAGTGAAGTATCATTTGTACGCATGGGGTTTTCAGCGTAGTTATTCAGACTGGATTTATCATCATGAACCCTCAATTTCTCAAGTTGTAGTACAAGATGAAGTTACGTCTACTAATGATATGGCTGGCGTTATTGAAGATCTTATGGAAGTGAATACCAACCTTAATAAAGAGAACCCTTGTACAGAGAGTGAAAGTGTCTGTGATGATTTTGAAAACTTGTTACATGAAGTTCAGTCAGAATTATATCCCGGTTGTACTAAGTTTTCTTCCCTTGACTTTTTAGCAAAGCTTATGCATATCAAGGTGAAAAACAAATGGACAAATAGTTCGTTTGATGAGCTTCTTAAATTGTTGCAATCTTCACATCCAGAAGGCAACAAGATTCCCCCTTCACATTATGTTGTCAAAAAGACACTAAAGAAGATTGGTTTAGGGTATGAGTCGATACACGTGTGCAAAAATGATTGTGCTCTCTTCTGGAACGACCACAAGTTGTTACAGAATTGTCCCATTTGTAAGGAGAGTCGATGGGTTGATACAAACACAAAGGGTAAGAAAGTAGCTCACAAGGTGTTACGATACTTTCCTTTGACCCCCCGCCTACGACGTTTGTATTGTTCAAGGCACACGGCAAAGGATATGATATGGCACAGTACTGGACGATCAGAAGAAGGTACGATGCGTCATCCTGTTGATAGATCTTCATGGAAAGAATTTGATAAAAAATACTTTAACTTCGCGAAGGAACCCCGAAATGTTCGCCTAGGGCTTGCAGCTGATGGTTTTAATCCATTTGGTAACATGGGTTCAGCTCATAGCACGTGGCCGGTTGTACTCACCACATACAATTTGCCTCCATGGTTATGCATGAAAGAGTCCTCATTCATGTTAACTTTATTGATTCCTGGCCCTAAATCACCTGGGAAGGATATGGACGTTTTTCTTAGACCGTTGGTGGATGAGCTTAACGAATTATGGCATACAGGCATACGTACTAAAGACGCGGCAACAAACACATTCTTCACGATGAAGGCGGTGTTGTTATGGACTATAAACGACTTTCCAGCCCGTAGTAGTCTATCAGGTTGGAGCGGACAGGGATACAAAGCATGCCCGACTTGCAACGAAGACACTCCTTCAACACGCGTAACAAATAAAGTTGTATATGTTGGTCATCGTCGGTTCTTAGATGCTAACCATCCATGGAGAACAAATTTGGAATTTAATGGACAACCAGATACAAGAGCACCTCCTAAACAATTTAGTGATGCTGATGTACAGGCTCAACTCGATCGTTTACTCCCTCGTCTACCGGGCAAGCATCCTAGTTTTGGAGGTGTTATGAGAAAGCGAGAGGAGTTTGAGTTAAACTGGTCTAAACGAAGCATATTTTTGAACTTGAGTATTGGTCTTCTTTGCAGCTTAAGCACAATTTAGATGTGATGCATATTGAGCGAAATGTGTGCGATAGTTTGCAAGTGGTACGATACTCGAAGGGGTGTTAGATTTGAAAATAATATCACAAGTATCAACACTGATCAAGAATGGGACAAAGAAGATCAACTCATATTTGCTTCACAGGCCAAACAAGTGTTCTACATCCAAGAACCTTCTCGAGGAAACCAAAACAATAACAACAAATGGGTCGTCGAGCAAGTTAATCATCGAAAAATATGGGATCTACCGTTGAACGAGAATGTACAAACAGTTGACGAGAATGTTCAAAATGTTGACCATGACTTACCTGAAGATCTTGACGTTGTCCATAACAACTCTTCCTCTGGTATAAGATTGTTCATCGACTTTAGGCAATACTTGCCAAGCAGTTCTGCTTCCCAGGGTGAGCCCGCTGAAGTGTCCGAGGATGAGACCGATGAATTGTCTAAGGGCGAGCATGATGAAGTGTCCGAGGACGAATCAGATTATTACACTGAGGGGTTTGAGAGTGATACTGAAGTATCTGAGGGAGAGATATCTGAGGGGTCTGATTAAAAGTAGGTTGGAAAACTGTATTCATATTGTATTTGTATTTATATTTTAAAGTAGGTTGTAAAACTGTATTCACATTATATTTTTGACTTCCATATCTTATAACATTTCAGTACATGATGGCCGATGTGATGGGCCATGGAGGAGATGGTTCTGGACAGGACCCCCCACCACCTGGCGGCTTTGGATCTGGGCATGGACACTACGAGGAGGGTTGTAAGTCTTAGTATAAACTATTTATAAATCCTGTGACAGATAATTATTTATTGTGAATGATAATTTTGATTGATTTTGCAGCACCACCTCGTAGGAAAACTCGTGGAATTGCAAAAAACTATCGCCTAGAATCTGAGGTCTTGAAAGGAGAGCGTTTAAGTTTGCAATTTGACAGGCAAGCGACTTTTACCCCGGTTGGACACAAGAAAGATTTGTTTAGCCGGGAAGTGGGGTTATACATGTGGCGGAACATCGCATTTGATAAAGGTAGTTGGAGAGAGGTTTCAGAAGCTCAACAGAATGCATTATACGAGCACCTCGCGGTAAATGATTTATTTAAGTTTATCTTATGTCGAGATCTTTGTTTTTTACTTGACTAACTTTTTTTGTTTATTTTTTTTAGAAATCATTCGATCTAGAGTAGATTGATCGGGACGTTGATCGATCTAAGTTAAAGTTGGGAATTTATTCAATATACATGAAGCGATACAGAGATCGCAAGGCAGATGCAAAAAGGCGTTTTCGAGAGTTTGGAGGGGATGTCGAGAGAGCTCTAGCCAATGTTCCTGAAGGGATGACTCCAGCTAATTGGGAGAGTGCCATTAGACATTCATGTCAGAGAAGCATCAAAAACAGTCACTCGTTAACCAAGCAAATCGTCAACTTCAAAAATACCCAAACCGAGGGGGGACATCGTCTTATAGCAGCACAACTTATAAAAAAGTAATGTTTGGTTTATATATTATTATATATATATATATATATATATCTTATACGTACTAGTTGTAATAAAAATAATATTTAATGTTAAACAGGCTCAAAGTCACCTACAGACGTTCATTGATGCTCATACAGCTAAAGATGGAACGATTGATAGCGCAGCAACTGAAACAATTGTTAGTAACTATTTAAATTTAATTTTTGTTACTTGCATATATAATTCACCTTTTGTAAACTACAGCGGCGATTAGAGGATGAGTTGGCTGCCCAAACTGAAGGAGATAATCAAGTGAATGCGTTTGAAAACGTACTCGGTAGTAGGCGCGGATGGATCCGAGGGATTGGGTTCAAACCTTCTTCAAAAGCCCCGGTTACCCATGATAAGTCTCAACCGCAGCCAACGGTCGCATTCACACGGGTAACAATAACATTTCTTTATAATGACCTTAAATTTATATATATGTTATTAGTTTGGTAAATGTTATTAGTTTGACCCGTTTGACCCGTTTGATGATTGTAGTAGGTTATTTATATAGATAACGATTAAGATTAATAATATTTTATAGGATGAAGATTCCTGTTAGGAACACAAAATATATAGAGATTAGAAGTAACTTTATGCTTTTGAAGGTTTAATGTAGTAACATGATGATTTTCATGGTTTGATGAATCTTCTTTATGGGTCAAATGGGTTGAAATTACATAATGCATATAGTTTCACCCGGGTAGCTTGTTGTTTTTTAAAAGTACTTAACTTACTGTTTTTTAGTGGAATGGGTCAAATAGGTCAAATGGAATATCTTGTTTTTTAGATTATTTTTTACTGTTTTTTAGTGGAATGGGTCAAATGGAATTTCATGCTTTTCATAATGGGTCAAATGGGTCAAATGGAATTTCATGCCATGGGTCAAATGGGTCAAATGGAATTAGAGTGAAAATAGGAGTATACATGACCTATATGCGCTTTAACCATGACCTTACTGTTTTTTTATAATTTGATATGCCATGTGCACTTTTAGAATTAGATATGGGTTACATGGAATTTTAGTGGAAATACTTTAACATTGACTTCAAATGCACATGGCTTCACAAGGAATATTTATTGACTTCTTAAGACTTAAATGCACATGACTGCTTGTGTATGACTTCTTAAGACTTAAATGCACATGGCTGCTTGATAGAAGGAAAGCACATGGCAAGTTAAAATTTGACCCGTTTGATCTTAAAATATAAAATGAGACAAAATAGACATTAATATATATGTTATTAGTTTGGTAAATGTTATTACACGGGTAAATGTTATTAGTTTGACCTTAAACATGATTTTTATTGTAGGAACAAATTGATGCTTTGTTTCAAGACCCATATTTTAGAGAACAACTTCAAACTTACGGGCAACATAAACAAGTTAGTGATGAGGACGGTGAAGATGATGAAGATGATGAAAATGATGAAGCTTAATTGATGGATGCTGACTTAATTTAGAATGTAATATTGTAATGTACGTATGAATGGATGTTGATTAGCGGCGACTTGGTTTAGTTTCTAACGAATTGAATGATGGATGTTGACTGTACTGTATGAATGTATGCATGTTGTTTTGTAATATTGCAGGTTGTTATGTAATATTGCAGGTTGTTATGTAAAAATTTGTATTGGAAAATATGGAAAAACTGAAAAATGCAGCAAGAAGCTGTAAAACCTGCACAGGGGTTTTAGCGGCGACTAAAGGCATTAGGGGCGACAGTTTTTCGTCATTTTTGAGGCCTTTAGCGGCGACTCAATAGCGGCGACAGAGGGTCATTAGCGGCAACACATTAGCGGCGACACATTAGCGGCGAAAGTTTGACCATTAGCGACGATTTATTACCGGCGACTTTTAGCGGCGACGTGTCGCCGCTAAAGGCAATAGCGGCGACATTTTGGGTCTTTAGCGGCGACTTTAGTCGCCCCTAAAGA